>CM035153.1:114224921-114824921 GCA_020205615.1 Panax quinquefolius
ACTTCTATAAATTAAGCATAACGTTTTCATACAAACTACGATTGAGGTGATTCAAGATGATCCTGAACAAGGACGAATAGACCTACAAATTTTAATGGTTGTATTATCGTTTAATGATGTAAAATTAGAGGTTGATTGTCTTATTAACGGCCAAGTCGAGAATTAAATTGTATGAATTTTGGGTCGTTACATGAACATGCGATTAAAGGTCATTAGTACCAATATAAGATTTAAAAGCTTATAAACCTTGAACCTTCGTTAAATGAAGTTGTTAAGCTTTGTTGATGTAAATAATTCAACATAGAACTATGTAATTAAAAACTAAATTATTTGAAAGGTGAACTTGAAGAAATATCGAACCTAGTTGATGTATGCTTATAGTATTTATCGTAATGCATAGTAGGTTAGGACTAAACCGAGCAATGAAAAGCTCAAGTCTTGTTTTGGTCGGGTAATGCAATAACGCCATTTACCCGTTTAAATGCAAATGCAGATCGTTTTTGATCGCAGAGTGACCAAGAGTAGTTTGTTAACCTGCATGGTCTTAAGTTATGGTTATATATTGTCTTTCGTGACTACAAGATATGAAAAAAGATTGTTTAGATAAATATGATAATAGAATGAACTAATCACATGGTTATCCTAAGTTTAAGTAAAAATGAAACCAAGTTAGGAAATATTATTTGTTTTATATTAAGAGCGTATGAAACATATGACTAATGGATGTGAATCCATGATTATATAACTGTGTAGGAATACACGGTGCGGATAAGCGTTAAGCGGGTTAAGTCGTAGTTCATAAACTACTTAATCGGCAAGTCTTTCGATTCCTATTTGCTATGTGAACTTGACGATTAAGCTGCTTTTAAATCTTTATTGCAAAAGAGTATGATGTGTTATATATATGTTTAAAGTATGAAATGTTAAAGTCAATTTATGACTATGTTGATTGATTAAAGCATCTTGATTGAGTAAGGACTCAATCTTTATATACGCTATATGAACATGTAGCATGTATGTTATATGTTGAGTATGATATTATGTGTTATGTGATGTATGAAAATGTTAGATTTTCTTTGGGTCATCGAGCTCAACCTTGCAAATAACCACTTTTGTAGGTTCAAGATTCAAGGTAAAGTTATGTGTTACTTGAAAGACATGAATCGATGTGATACTTGAAGATTTATACACTTTGGTTGTGTTATTATTATTTGAACTATGTTTAAGGTTTCGAATAATGTATTAATGTTGAATTGTAATATCGTTTTGCGATGTAAACTACTGTAGTATTAAAATGATTCTGAGATATTTAGATGTAAAGGTTGAAGGTTTTGGGAATGAGGATAGTTTGTAATAGAATATTTTAATTATTCCGCAAATTTCAATGGTCAGTATTATCGATTAATGATGTAAAATTAGAGGTTAAATGTATTATTAACGAATCAAGTCGAAATTAAATTGTATGAATTTTGGGGTCGTTACATGTAATAATTTAAATTTTAGCATATATTTTATGAATTAAAATTTTATTTTAATATATATGAGACCCCAAATTTTATGAATAAAGATTTAAATTTCTCGAAATATTTTTTTAATATTATGGTGTGGATTTGATATAATGTTATACTTGTGGGTAATATTTATAAATTTTGTAAAATAAGCAAGTTGTTATATAATATTCGATTGGTTCGGGAAATATTACGCTTTTAACAGGAATATTCGCATGCGGCGACACGATCATTTCATCGTGGACCCGACAACCAAGTATTGTCGTAGTAAGAAAATACGAAATTATCTTTTATTAAAAATAATTGGCAAAGTGTTACCGTTTAAAACCGCTGAACTACCCGGTAAAAAAGTACGATAATATATGCGTGGTTGCATAGTAGCACTACGGTATTAGTTATTGATGCTTACGTGAGAAGTCACTCGCTTATACTCAATTATTGCTACACGATAATTCTTTGCATCATATCTCTAATATTATTGATTCAATTATTGTCACAAGATTATCTCGCATAATATGATATATTATTAAATCAATAATTGAGACATCAAAGTTATTCATATTATTATTAGAAATATTGACAATGTCTAGAAGTTACACAAGGAGAGTTTGGTCACCTAATAGCGCTCCAATAAGGAGAAATCCTTATCGGAAGCCCCCTCTTTCCGGAGGAACGACACGATTGTTAAATATTGTGAATTATAATATTAATGATGAATAAGTTAAGTATTGATTAAAGATGAAATTGATAGTTCCATTGTGTTAAAATTATTAGTGTTAGTGAAAATCGACATTTTTTTTGGTAATAATTGATGTCCGGAGGTTATATTGACGAACCGGTTAATTAACCTGGATAAATGAGTAATTAATTGCTATTGATTTACGATTATTATAACTATTTGTTCACATGTGTACTATTGATTCACATTTATTTACTATTAGGAGAATTGGTGCAAGATTGATAATACTTTGCATACTAAGTTAAAAATGGAGGTATCGATGGAGGTACTTATCATTGTAATTCGTATTTTCACATGTCTAGAACTATTGATTCACATAATTTACTATTGATTCACATGATTAACTATTAGGGAGGTGGTGCAAGTTTGATAATACTTGCAGGACTAAATTAAAATGAAGGAAAAGAGGAGGTATTATAATTGTAATATTTTGAGCCCCAAATCGTGCAATTATTGAAATTATATTTTCCTATAAATAGAAGCTCATTCTTCCTTCATTTCTCACCAATTCACTAAAGCTATAGAGCAATTATTATAGAGAGAAATTATAGAGAAAGGAGAAGAGAAGTTTGCTACCTCACTATTCCAAAGATATCCAAATTTTTTCTAAGGTAAGGGTATTATTCTTTCGTATTCATGAAGAGAGTTATTTTCTTTCAATACTCGTAAGAGTTGTTATTCCATTCTTTATTATTATGTTGGAATAACTCATTGTCTACGCAAGCACCGCATACATAGTGAAATTCTTTTGTTATTCCATTCTTTATTATTCATTGGAATAACCTTTTATGCATCTTGTCGCCTATCGCATGCCCGATGAATTCTGTTGTTATTCCATTTTTATTATTCTCGCTTGGAACATCCCGTCTGCATGTGGATTACGATGACCGGTTCTATTATTTATTATTCATTTGAACATCCCGTCTGCATGCGTAATTCACGCATGACTCCGGTTCCATTCTTTATTATTCATTGGAATAACTCATGCATCGTAAGGCCTATCGCATGCCCAGTGAATTCTGTTGTTATTCCATTCTTTATTATTACATTTGTAATAACTTTTATCTATGTGGATTACGCTGCATGCGTGGAGAATGATCCTTCAGTATTCATTCCTTATTAAATTATGGAAATGATCTGCATCTACATGGATTACCGTACGTGGCGGTGAAAATCCATTCATAGCTTTCATATATTCTATTATACTCGATTGGTTATAGTTTTGGCTTCTATACTCCATGAAATTAGTAGAATATCCTGGATATTTCTTGCTTCATCCAAAGATCTTTTCATGATTTAAAAATGATTTTAAGGTTTTAAAATATTTTAAGTTATAATAAATAACTTTTAATATTTTAACATAAATTTCATTAATATTTTAAATTATTTAAATATTAATGATAATGAATTAATTTCTAATTAAATAATTTAAAAATGATATTAATATTTAAAAAATCATTATAAATTATAATAATTATTTAACAATTATTATGAGCTTACGAAAAATATGATAAATGATTATTAAATTATCTAAAATAATATTGAAGCTTTTAAATACAGTTTTATTGAAAATAAACTCGATAATTATCCGATAAAGCAATCGGGACATCAAATTAATACCATAATCAAACCCGACTTAAATAATTTGACTTGATACTTATGTTTATATATATTCTAAATCGATATTATGAATATGTGGTAATATATTTATGATGTGTAACGACTTTAAATAGCAGTATTATGAGGTATGATGTGTTGTTCTGATTAAAAGAATAATCTTTTTAATGATAGGTGTTTTTATAAAAGATTACACTAAATTACGTAGCGATGGCAATGATCAAAGCAAGTATCCAAAACTATACTCTTTTATTGAGCAAGTATCTCGAATCTGTTACATTTATTTTATGCAATGGATCTTTGTTTGAGCAAGTATTCTTAATTTATTTATATTCAAGCAAATTCTAGAATTTCGTTCGATTAGTTCATTGATTACAAGTATCTCAATATGGTATTCATGTGATTCATATATACTCAAATTTGTTACATTCTTTCAGGTACTAAGTTTGGTTATACAAGTGTCCTCACTTGTTTAAATTATCAATTTAAGAAAGTATCTCAGTAAAGTAAATTTTTTAATATAACAAGTTTTGATGCATACTATTGGATCTTGGTATGTATACATGGTTTAAAAGTTGTCTAAGCTATTTGACTCGGCTGGACATAGTTTTAAATATTTCATTGAATATTATTGATTATGATAGAGTTGTCCAACTGAATTTCTTTGGTTCGGACTCCAGGCTGAGTATAAATATCCAAAAACTTGGATATTTTTATGCGCTAAAGGCGGTTATGATGAACGCGAATGTCATTCCAGTATGTAGTGTTGATTAATATAGGGAATAACAGGTTGATCACCCCCGTGCCCGTAAGTCATGTCGGTTTGCAGAAGGTTTGCAGATGAATTTTTTTACAAACCTTTTCAAACTCGAAAATAATGGTTCATGGTCTAGTGATAGCTCAGCATCTATGGTCAATACGTAGTTCCAAAAATGTAACCGGTTTAACATAATATTCATAATTGTTTTAGTTTACTTCATAACTATTGATTCATTGTAGAATTATACCTCAAAGAAAACATTTATTTCTTTTAGCTAATGTTTATTAACTTCTATTACTTTCTGAGCAATTAAATGCTCATTCTTGCTTTAAAATTAAATATTTTCAGCTAAGCGAGATCGAACAGAAGGTTCCGGCAAGGACAAAGGAAGTGAGAAGCTGAATGAATAGTTAAAAGGCGTTACTTGTGATAACTAGATTTTTGTGTTGTGATAATATATTATCTATCATGTAATAAAGTATTTAAAGGTCGTCGTGCCTGGGGAATAGACAAATCTGATGTAATATTTTTAATTAAATTATATATTAAACTGTTTGATGAATGTTATCATTTAGTACCAATTACTTAAGTTACAAGTACCCTTTTTTATTTAGGGCTACACACACTAAGGGTATGTCAAAGGATACGTTAGGGTATAATAAAGTGTACATAGAGGTAGGTGAATGATCAACAAAGGATCTACCACTTCTAGTAAAGGGAGAGAATGTCCTGTGTGATTCGATAGATGACAACTCAAAAATCATTTTCTAGGGTGAATTAAAATTAGAAAGTAGTTTCTAATTTGCATTAATTAGAGTTGTACATTTTAGAATCAAAATGCATATAATGAAATAAATAAGATTTATTAGTAATTCCATATTTTATGTTTAACAGGAACATAGTATGGTAAAATGATTGAATTGTACGGTAACTATTTATGAAATATGTTCTTTGTGATTAAACATTGATTTCATATTATCCGGATAGTCATGATACACTGAAAAGTGTCACTCATGATGTAGAATAAATATTATTTATTTGTATTTGAATTAAAGGAGTTTAATTCATTATAAATAATATTAAAATGGTTCTAATTTATTTATTTTACTACTGGTATAATATTGAATCTAAAGGGTCACACTGTGACGCCCCCAAAATAGGTATACATCACCCATCTTGAGTCGCCAAATACATGGTACAAAATTCAAATACAACTTAATTATACAACAGTCGTGTAAAATACGACAAAACATAATCTAAGAGTTTTAATAAGAATATTGTCATCTAGACAATATCCACACTCAATGGAGTCCTCATTATATTTATTGTCACACTATTTAACAGAATAGTAAGGACTACTAATGCTATCATCTGGACTGTTACGTTCTCATTTCTTGAAGAGAACAGTGAAAGAAAGGGTGAGCTCAACTAGCCCAGTAAGAAATATTATGACTAAGATAATGCAGAATAAATTATCATTAGTCTTCAACAATGTTAAATTGATAAAATACAATAGACATCAAGTTTAACTGCAGCGGAATAAGCAATCCATTAGAAGAGTCAAGTAGAGCATGATATCTAGTATCTTATATGATTTAAAATGTTTTCATCAATTTTTTTATCAATTGAGACTTGGCTTAATAAATAAACCACATCATCGAATCATCCTCACCTCTACGGGCCAAGGATATTCATTAAATCATCAATGGTCAAATGACTATACTTAGAATAATCCCCGGTCATAATCATACTAAAACTCGTCCATCAATGCACTACAAAATGATGAGGACTTTTACTACATCATTACGTTACATTACGGTTATGATTATACCGAATAATCCCTAGTCATAATAATCATATCAAGTCCATCTATGCACGTAAGCCAAAGATGACTTTCATCACAATATAAGCATAAGGATGATGACAATGATATAAACAATAATCAAACAAAATCAAATCAAAGCGAAATCAAGGATAAATATTAAAGACTTTAAATTTATTCAAATATTATCAATCACTTAATAAACTCATAATCTAATATTACTAATATTATTATAATATTTTAATCACTTCTTAAACTTATAAACAATTTATTTCAATTGTTTATACTTTACCAAATATTGCATTTTAATCATTTAAAATGCCATACTCATAAGATTTCATAACCAATGATCAAATCCTCATCAAAAATCAAGCATATACCCTATATAGGATTCCAAATATAAAATCCTATTTTCCAATTTTGTTACTTCATATAACATATTCAATTCATTTATTCATAACTAGTTCATTTTCATGAAAAATACTAAATCAGTCCCAAAAATATTTCTTTTCTGGGATTTAGCAGAATATAGTCCTATATTGAACATATATTTTTCTCGAAATTTTTAAAATTCATTTACTATTTTCATATGGCCAAAAGCGCGAATATTTAGACATTTATCATAAATTGTACTTTTGTCCAAAAATTCCAAAATTTACAGGGTATACTCCTGTTATATACATGTATTCCTAATAAAAATTTCACCAATTTTGGAGTTAACCACAAGGAGTTATAAGGGTTTACTTTTAAAATAGTCTTTTCCCATAAAATCCATAACTCTTAATCTACACATCCAAAAATCGCCATCTTTGGACACAATATAGAAAACTCATCAAATTATCATTTCATATTTTTCGAAATTTTTTGATGGTCGGAAAAATTACTGAAAGCTATAAATGGATTTTTTCACCGCCGTGGTAATTCACGTGAAGCAGATCATTTCTACAATTTAATAAGGAATAAATACAAAGGATCATTCACCATGCATGCGGTAATCCACATAGACAGGTTATTCCAATAGAATAATAAAGAATAGAATAACAGAAGAATTCACCATGCATGCGATAATCCCATACACGCAGTTATTTCAATGAGAATAATAAAGAATGAAACTAGGTCAAATGCGTAATCCATTGCAGACGAGGATATTCAACGAGAATAATAAAGAATGGAATAACAACGAAATTCACCGTGCATGCGATAGACCATACGAATGAGTTATTCCAACGAATAATAAAGAAAGAATAGAACTAGGTAAATCGTAATCACTGCACGCACGGGATATTCCAATAGAATAATAAAGAATGGAATAATAGAAGAATTTCACCATGTATGCGGTACTTCCCATAGACAGGTTATTCCAACATAATAATAAGGAATGGAATAACAATAGCTCTCTTCATGAATACGAAAGAAATAATACCCTTACCTTAGAAAGAAACTGGATAATGGAGTAGAGAGGTAGCCAGACTTCTCTTCTTCTTTCTCTCTATAATTTCTCTCTATAATAATTGCTCTATAGCTTTAGTGAATTGGTGAGAAATGAATGAAGAATGAGTCTCTATTTATATGAAAATATAGTTTCGATAATTGCACATTTTGGGGCTCGAAATATTATAGTACAATACCTTTAACTTTTTATTCATTTTTAATTTAGTCCTGCAAGTATTATCAAACTTGCACCACCTCTCCTAATAGGAAATAATGTGAATTAATAGTTCAATCATGTGAATCAATAGTTATAATCATGTTAAAATACGAATTCACGATATAGTACCTCCATTTATACCTCCATTTTTAACTTAGTCATGCAAGTATTATCAATCTTGCACCAACTCCCCTAATAGTAAATGAATGTGAATCAATAATATATACATGTGAACAAATAGTGAGCAATTAATTGCCCGATTGGTTAATATAACCTCCAGACATCAATTATTATCGAAATAAATGTCGATTTCCACTAACACTAACAATCCCAACACAATGGAAATATTTTTCTCAAAAATTTCATTTTTAAAATTTTAAAGTTTGACTTTTTCTGAAAAAGTCAACTATTGACTTTTTTGACCAAAAAGTCAACCCCAACAAATTTTGTGTTTATAGTCTATTTCTACTAATTTCATCATTCCGGACTCAAATATCACGTCCGCGTCTCCAAATTCAACTCCGAACTCAACTTCAATTTTTAATAACATTCATCATTAATATTATAACTCACAATATTTAACTACCATGTCGTTCCCAGGAAAGAGGGGGCTTTCCAATATGGATTTCTCCCTATTGGTGCGCAATTAGGTGACCAAACCTCTCCTTGACAGAACTTCTAGACATTGTAAATATTATAATTTAATAATATAAATAACTTTGTCGTCTCAATTATTAATTTAATAATATATCATATTATGCAGATGATACTGTGACAATAATTGAACCAATAATATGAGAGATATAATGCAACAATTATTTTAGCAATAATTGAGTATAACTGAGTGACTTCTCATGTAAGCATCAATAATCAATACCGTGTGCTACTACGCAACCACGCCAGACATCGTACTTTTACTACCGAAAGTAGTTCAACGGTTTTAACGGTAACACTTCCCGTTATTTTTATAAAAGATAATTACATGCGTTTTCTTACTACGACAATACTTCTGTTGTGGGGTCCACCAATAATTGTGCCATCGTACGGATATTCCCCGACAAAAAGAATATTCTCCGACCAAACAAATATTTTATAACAACTTGCATACTTTGCAAAAATGTTCACATATCACCCTTAACTTTAACCCTTTATCAATTTAACCATTTACGAAATAAAATAATAATTATAAGAAAATTGAATACTTTCATTTCATAAAATTCGGGGTCTTACAATCTCCCCTCCTTATGAAATTTTGCCCTCGAAATTTACGTACGTACCTGGTATGATGAGGATGCCTTGACTTCATTTCAGATTCTAACTCTTGAGGTATAACCTTTGAGTGTTGAATATGATCCTTCTTATCCAAGATTTTAACACATATCTCCTCATACGTTAAATCTTCTGTTATCTCATCTAGTTCTAATTTAATAACGTGGTTTGGGTCATCCACATATTTATGTAACATCGATATGTAAAAAAAAATGTTGCGACATACTTGGCGGTAAAACGAGTCTATAGGCCACAGTTCCTACTCGATCGAGGATTTCAAATAGACTAATAAAATCAAGGGTTGAGATTTCCTCTATTCATCGACTCTTGCTTTTAGAATAACGCCTTCTTGAACCTTCTTCTTCATATTCATCAACTTCAGGTGTGTAGTTTGAGCGGCTTTAACTTTATCGATTAAAGTCGATTCTACTCGTATATTCATTATTTTCACGTGGGTCCCTAGAGTCTTTAACTCTATCTTCATCATTTTTAAGTTATATGAAATTGGTCTTTGTGTTAACAACGTCGCACTCGTAAATGCATACGATCTTCTACTCAATGCATCAGCTACCACGTTCGTTTTTTCCACGATAATATTGAATAGTATGGTTGTAATCTTCAACAGCTCGAGCCAACGTCTTTGGCGCATTACACGTTCGTTTTGGTTGCAACAATATTTAAGGGTTGAAGAAATGGGTTTTGTCTTTGAATTCGATACAAAATTCGATTTCACACTCACGAGAGGTAAGCCGTGAAGTTCTTGAGAATACGTCAGGAAATTTATTAACAATAGAAATATCATTTAAAAACTGTGACTCTCATCCAAGACTTGGATAACACGTCACATTGATATTTATCAACTTGCCACCGTTATTCACGACATCCCCTACGGATATTATAGCTTCGGTGTATTCCAAGACTTGGAAGTCACCAGCGAAAGGCTCAGGGCTCTTTACTTATGGCTTGATATGACAATGATTAACTTTAGTGGTTTGGTTTCTTGAATTCACATAACAGGTTGGTTAGAAATATGAAAACTAACAACCTAACGAAAATAATCGATTTTAACATGATGAGTAGTTAACCAATCAATCCCTAAAATCACATCAAATGTAAGTATTTTCAAAGAAATAAGATCGAAAGGTAACGTGAAAGTGTCGATTTGAATTAAACAAGATTTATAAATAGTGGAGCTAACGAATGTTTCTCCTAACAGAGTTTCAACAAATAAAAGAGCCAAGTTCAAACATTGAACACCACTAGGTGAAATAAAAGAGTGAGTAGAACCGGTATCGAATAAGGTATAGACTTTGCAAGAGTTTATGATTAACTTACCCGTGATAACTTCATTCGGGTTCCTCGATAAACGCTTCTCACTTAAACTACTGAGTTTGACTTATGCAGGACATCCTTTGGGCGTCACCATCCCAGTTGGACTTAAATTTGCTATAGAGTACATTCCACCCTTAATTGCTTCGCCACATTCCTGATCCATGATTCGAATCATTACTCTCCGATCCATATCGAATCGGGGTTGACCGTTCTGCACCGAGTAATTTTGAATTCGATGTTGGATTCTCCAAATTGTTGTCCAAAAAGTGAAATCCATTTCATCTATTTTTGCCTTATTAGATCAGACGTCTTTTTCTACAATATCAACACGTCGTGCGGCTTTTACCCATGCATCAACTATTTTCATTCGTTCATTTGCTTCTTCTTTCATCAAAACCTTGATCATAGCATTCTCATATTCCAGCTCTAATATCTTATACTCTGCCAAAGAGTGCTTCTATTCAAGCATCGCACATCGGGTAACACAATTTTGAATTGTTGCATCACTTTTCTCCACGACCGCCTGTCGTTCTTCAGCCTGCTCTTCTAACTCATGAATACAATTTTGTAATTCTAAATTTCAATCATAAAATTCTTCTAATAAATTCTCCTCATGTTCCTCTTCTTCCTCACTCTCAGCCGATACCTCTACGACTAGCTCAGGTGCAGCTATTAGTTCTTCACTCACCACGTAGATATCTCTAATTTCTTCTTCGTCTGATATCACATTAACCTGGTTGGTGATTAAAGGTGTCTCAACGATCTCATGTGCTTCATTCTTGATCTCAACATTTTCGGATGCCATTTTCAAACACTCCACACAAAACAAGGGTTAATTAACATGTCACATATTATCCTATACTACTCGTGAGCCAATTAAATACCAAATAAACTTAGGTAGGTCATACTAGTGAAGGAATTCCGCCTCTCTCCTCTCCACAGTTCTTGTCTCACATCTCGGCCGGGGATCATATCCCTAAGCTTTGATACTAATGTGATGCCCCCAAAATAGGTATACATCACCCATCTTGAGTGCCAAATACATGGTACAAAATTCAAATACAACTTAATTATACAACGATGCAAGTGTAAAATATGAAAAAACATAATCTAAGAGTTTTAATAAGAATATTGTCATCTAGACAATATCCACACTCAACAATAGTCCTCATTACATTTATTGTCACACTATTTAATAGAATAGTGAGGACTACTAATGCTATCATCTGGACCGTCACTCCATTCCCCAGGCTAGTCCTTTCGTTCTCATTTCCTAAAGAGAACAAATGAAAGAAAGGGTGAGCTCAACTAGCCCAATAAAAATATTATGACTAAGATAATACAAAATAAATTATCATTAGTCTTCAACAATGTTAAACCGATAAAATATTTTGACAACCCAAATTTTTATAAATTATTAAAATAAGAATTTAATAATTAAAATTCTTATTATGAGATGTTTTGAGTTTGAGTATGTATATGTACATGCTATATATGTTGAAATATATGATCTCGAAGTGAAGAGAAATATATATTCATATATTGGGAAAGTGAGGAATTAATAGTCAAGTTAACTATTGAAGGAATTAAATGAATTTAGTAATTAATTTTAAATATTTATTGAAGTAAATAAATATTTTAAATTTATTTATTTATTGAGATAAATAAATAATCGTTGAATTGTGGTGAATTAATTTAGTAACTAAATTGATTAATAATAATTAAATTGAGTGTTGATAATTTTATCTCAAGGATTTAATTTAAGAAAATAATTAAATTAAATCAATTACTTAATATTTAAGAAGATAATTAAATTAAGTGAATTGTTTAATATTAAATGAATAAAATAAAATAAAATAATGTTTCTAATTTATTAAAATTAGATATATATTTATTTATAATTATAATAAGATTATAATTATTATAATTATAAATTATAAGATATTTAATGGGTTGCATGTGTGACAAGTAGTAACTATATAATATAATATTATTTAAATAATCCATTTGGGGGAAAAAAGTGATAGCCAAACAAGGCCTTGTGGCTTTTGGCTTATTCCAACTGACGTCTTCTTATTTTTATAACTGAAGTGTGCGTGGGTGAGTGGCCAATTTATATTATCTACGAATCTTATTTTTCCTAAGGCTAATGGTGAGTTGGGTGAGAAGAAGAATTACAGAGGGTTTGCAAGAGAGAAGAAAAACTAGTTTTTGGAGATTGACAAGAGGAAGAAGGGAAATTACTAAACCTAGTCACCATCTTTTGTAGCATACAATCGAAGAGAAGGTATAACCTACTTCAACTATAATTTTTTGATAATTTTGTGGAATTGATAAAAATACATGTATATATATGTTCTATAATCTGTTAATCTTTGTTTGTGGGTGTTATTTGATGATTAAAGGTATGGAATAGGGTTGTAGTAGAAGGTTGTATATATATCAGTGTGTATGTTGAAAAAGGGCTTTAGAGAGTACGAGAATTGATTCCTTATATGTGTTGTAATCTATAATTTGTTATTGGATTGTGATAATATGTTAAGAAACGAAAACGGAGTAGTTTAAATCGTGTTAATTGGTTAAGAAACGAAGTCGTGACGATCGAATTCGCTAGAGATGTTAAAACATGAAAATAGAGTATGAACCTGTGTTTTGGGTCAAATTTTAGGTTGGTTAATGTTTTTATAAATTGTTAGAATTTTAGTATGTTGTAGTTCTATGAATTAAGAATCTATAGAATCGAAAACGGACTAATTTGGATGTGTATAACTCAAGTTATGAAGATTAGTAGGAGAAAAAGGTCAAAATCGCAAAAACAAAGCTTGAGTCCGTTTACACTACCACAGCTGATTGCTATGCCCTAAGTCATTTGGGGCGCAGCTGCGCTATGCCCAAGGCTTAATTGGGTGCAGTTGCGCCCAAAGTATGTCAGGTGTGACTGTTTTGACCTATTTTAGTAAAATAGGCATAACGTTTTCATACAAACTCCGATTGGGGTGATTCAAGATGACCCGGAATGAGGAAGAATAGACCTACAACTTTTGTTCTTTAAGTGTTTTAATTTGAGGTCTTTAGGAAGGGTCAAAATGGTTATTTGTAGGACTGTTATGTTTTCGGAGGCAATCGGAGGGCGTCGGGCATGCACGTATGCAAGTGTAATGCTCTTGACGGTAAGAGATGTTGTTCTAAGTTATAGAACATAAATATTATGAACAATAATGATGCTTAACATTAATAAATGATATATTAGATAAGTTATATATGCATATTAAGCACACACAAGAGAGACAAATCGGGCGTGTGATGAATAAACGTCAAAACGCCGTAATAAGTGTTAATGAACGTAAAAAGTGTTTTAAGTTGAATATGAAATACAATGAGATATAAGTTGAAAGTTAATACAATCAAATTGAACATTGTGTATTTATGATAGGAAGGGTTATGAGACGTAAATTAAAGTTTACATTACAACTACTATGCGTTGCTATGTGACTAATAGTTGATGTGCATGATTATATAATTGTGTAGAGACACGTGAAGTATAGATAAGCGTAAAGGTGATTAAACTGTTATTGGTAAACAACAATCAAGGCAAGTCTTTCAGTTCCTATTTGTTATGTGAACTTAGTGATTAACTGTTTTAAATCTTTATTGCAAAGAGCATGTTGTGTTATATATATATTGAATGTATGAAATGTTAAAGTCAACTTATGACTACGTTGATTGAGTAAAGCATGCTGATTGAGTAAGGAACTCAATCTTTATACTTGTTATATGAACTGTAACATGTATGTTATGTTAGTCCAATGTTTATGAGATATATGTTGAGCATGTTACTATGTGCTACGTGATGCATGAAAACGATTAGATTTTGCTGGGCTTTCGAGCTCAACCTTGCAAATAACTATTTTTGCAGGTTAAGGTTTGAAGGTAACACTATGTGCTACTTGAATGACGTGGATCAAAAATAATACACGAAGATTAATATTTTAGCTAAAGTTGTTAATTCTTTATACCATGATTAAGACTCATGAGATGTACTAAATATTTTATGATGTATAGTTTTATGTTGAGTTGTAAAGCTAATGTTAGAGTTATCTGATATGTAATGGTTATCGGATTGAAATGTAAAATTTTATAATAACAGTGATAAAAGAGAATAATAAAATAAGATTGATTCAAAGACATGTAGATGATAAAGGTTTTGATTCAGGGAATTAAAGTAAGAAGACATAAAAGTTTAAATTATTCCGCATTATATAAATTTTATCATCGAATAATGATGTAAAATCATAAGGTAGATGTGTTATTAACGACCGAAGTTAATAATTAAATTGTATGAATTTTGGGGTCGTTACAGTTGGTATCAAAGCCGTAGGTTATAAACCTTAGGTAGGAGTACTGTAGGCTATAACCTTAGAGAAGGAAGGTGAAGATAATGAAAGGATAAGCTCAAGTAGAGTTTGAACAATAAGAAATAATTTAAGAAATTTATAAAGAAGGGATTAAAACATGCGTGAGAGGATTCAAAGAAGAATCTCGTAGAGTTATAAGGAGTATGAATGTGGGATTACCCAACTCCAAAAATAAGAATGTAAGGTGATAATAAATAGACAATGTCTATAAGAAGAGAGTGATAAAGAAGTTAAGAATAAAAAGTTATAGTTAAGTATGGTACAGTTGTACTCTTTAATAGTTGATGTATGGTATCTGGGCTAAACGATTCCTTCATAGAGCGGAGGTATATACGAACTAGCAACTCAGAACCTAGTTTATTGGTTATTTGTGGGAAACCACTCAGCGTACCATATTGAAACTGTTAAAGACTCGATGTGTACCAAGTATAGAAATGGATACGTATGATGAAAAAGGAAAGAATAGGGGATAGTAAAACAAAATGATCATGAGAGAAGAAAAGAATTTTAAGGGAGATGATTATAGAATAAGATCACGATGTGATCTGTTTAAGTTATAAAGGAAATATGGTATGTAATGTTTGAATAATTATAGCTTGATGATATGAAGATGATGTACTATGAAATAGTATGAGATAACTCACGAGGAGTTATAGATAATGTGATACGAGGAATTAGTGATCGAAAAGAAAACAAGTTAAGAGTAAGATAGAGTTAGGTGGGATTTCAATTGAGGACTTATGTGATGGCTAAGTTGTACAAATCTTTGTATGGGCGAGGTTTTGTGCTTGCACTTAGTTTATCACATTGATAATCATTGGAATGTTGGTGTCGCTTATCAATGTATATGTGGCGAAAAGGTGATGTTTTTCTCATGTGTATATTTGATAGTTAGAAACTATTAAGATTAGTCGGATATTATTAGGATTAGGTGCGATTCTTAAAACTAATGCATATAGTAAGTTAAGTGACTCACAATAATATGGTATGTTTTGAACCCCTCGTGAATGGGCGCTTTATGGTGACTAGACAAGTTCTTAAACTCATATTATTGTGGCAAGTTCCTAAACTTCCAATGTGCGGTAAGTTTGATGAACTATCTTTGGGGATATAGGAGGATTATAAGTTGAAATACAAGAATATTTAGTGTAAAGATTGAAATTGATGGAGAAAATTAGGTATTCCAAATCTTCTAGCTTTGCTAGATTTTCTAAATTTATTGACTTAAATGCAGATGGTTATACTTTTGATTTTTGGAAAAAAAATGTCATCACACTAGTGAACCAAAGAATTTTAAAAAGCAGTCTTATTATTCGTATGTCTATGCTAATTGCTTTGGCTAGACAAAAATGATTTGAAATATATCAAAATATATATATATATATATATATATATATATTTTTTATATATCATCAATGCATCATGGAACACAGATGCGAGATGATAAAAAGCGATGGAGTCATCAATGCGGTATTACTTAGTATTGGATGTGATCTAAGGATCGTCACCCTTATGGTATGATGCGAAGATGATAAAATCACCAAATGATCGGAATCCTCAAACGGACTGTAAATGCAGTGCGGTATCATGACATCATAAAAAGATTTTTGAGATTTCTTTAAGATATGAATATATATATATATATATATATGTATGTATATGTATATTTTGATTGATGTCCGAATTGTTGTAGAAGTCTATGCTATTTGGTTCAGCTAGACGAATAATGAAAGATGTTCATGAAATTCAAGCGTTTCTTGAGAAGTTATGTCAAACCAAATTATTTTGGTGCGGATTCAGATGTTGAAAAGCTGAGGTGAACAACCCTGTAAAAGGGGACATGTTATCGGAGACAATGGTTCCGAAAGTAATGCATATAGTCGTTATGATGTTAAGAAGTAATACATTGTGCACGACGTAGGGGTACGATAGGCTGATCACCTAGAGTACTTGCAGAGAGTGTTTTCAGTCTGTGTGATTGCTAAACATTCTGTTAAAGATGGTTTATGGGGGTGATGCACTGTTAAACCTGGAGAAGAGTTCAAGGTCCGTATAGTCTTATGACTGTTAAAGGTTCAAGTCGAGATACTTGATAGCCTAGGGACGTAGTTCAAGGTCTTATGACCCCTCGGCACGATTTGGAATCTTTTAAATTCCTGTTATTCATATCGCTTCCCAATTATTTAGCAATTGTGGAAGATTCTTGTTATTCTGAAAGGTGAAAGTGGAAAGGATGAGAAATTTAAGCAAAACATAATAATTTCAAGAAAGAAATGAAATTACAAAAAGAAGAGAAATGTGGAACTCTTAAAAGAGGATGGGGTGAGGAATATGATGATCTTAGAAAGATCCTTAGAGAAAGAATTTGGTTGTAGAACCTAAGGAATAAATAGATATTAACATAAAATCTATTTTGATAGATTGAATGAATGAAGATTAATAAATAAAATTTCGAGGACGAAATTCTTAGAAAAAGGGGTGAATGTAATATCTCGAGTGTTTATGAGTTGAGTATATGATAACGATCCTTAGAAAAGGAAATAAATGGGTTAACGAATATATAATACTCAAAATATAATTGAGTTCAAGAGAAAGCTTATGAAATAAAACTTACAAGAATATATTATGAAGAATGGTGGGAGTAGGAAATATAAAAACTATATTAAGGTAATGTGATGAAGTTATTCAACGATAAATTTTGAAAAGAAATTTGGTGAAAATCGAGTAAGGGAGGTTTCGTTAATTCTGATGACAGAATCCTTATAAGGGGGGAGGGGGGGAAAGATGTGACAACCTAAATTTTTATAAATTATTCAAAATAAGAATTTAATAATTAAAATTTTTATTATGAGATGTTTTGAGTTTGAGTATGTATATATACGTGCTATATATGTTGAAATATATGATCCGGTGTGAAGAGAAATATATATTCATATATTGGGAAAGTGAGGAATTAATAGTCAAGTTAACTATTGAAGGAATTAAATGAATTTAGTAATTAATTTTAAATATTTATTAAAGTAAATAAATATTTTAAATTTATTTATTTATCGAGATAAATAAATAATCGATGAATTGTGGTGAATTAATTTAGTAACTAAATTGATTAATGATAATTAAATTGAGTGTTGATAATTTTATCGAAGGATTTAATTTAAGAAAATAATTAAATTAAATCAATTGCTTAATATTTAAGAAGATAATTAAATTAAGTGAATTGTTTAATATTAAATGAATAAAATAAAATAAAATAATGTTTCTAATTTATTAAAATTAGATATATATTTATTTATAATTATAATAAGATTATAATTATTATAATTATAAATTATAAGATATTTAATGGGTTGCATGTGTGACAAGTAGTAACTATATAATATAATATTATTTAAATAATCTATTTGGGGGAAAAAGGTGATAGCTAAACAAGGCCTTGTGGCCTTTGGCTTATTCCAACTGACGTCTTCTTATTTTTATAACTGAAGTGTGCATGGGTGAGTGGTCAATTTATATTATCTACGCATCTTATTTTTCCTAAGGCTAGTGGTGAGTTGGGTGAGAAGAAGAATTACAGAGGGTTTGCAAGAGAGAAGAAAAACTAGTTTTTGGAGATTGGCAAGAGGAATAAGGGAAATTACTTAACCTAGTCACCATCCTTTGTAGCATACAATCGAAGAGAAGGTATAACCTACTTCAACTCTAATTTTTTGATAATTTTGTGGAATTGATAAAAATACATGTATATATATGTTCTATAATCTGTTAATCCTCGTTTGTGGGTGTTATTTGATGATTAAAGGTATGGAATAGGGTTGTAGTAGAAGGTTGTATATATATCAGTGTGTATGTTGAAAAAAGGTTTTAGAAAGTACGAGAATTGATGCAAAAACGGCGTAGTTTAAATCGTGTTATTGGATTGTGATAATATGTTAAGAAACAAAAACGGCGTAGTTTAAATCGTGTTAATTGGTTAAGAAACAAAGTTGTGGCGATCGAATTCGCTAGAGATGTTAAAACATGAAAATAGAGTATGACCATGAGTTTTGGGTCAAGTTTTAGGTTGGTTAATATTTTTATAAATTGTTAGAATTCTAGTATGTTATAGTTCTATGAATTATGAATCCATAGAATCGAAAACGGACTAATTTGGATGTGAATAACTCAAGTTATAAAGATTAGTAGGAGAAAAGGGTCAAAAATCGCGAAGAATAGTAGCTTGATCCCCTGTTACGCTAATCATGGCAAATTGCAGCTATGCTGGCGAATAATTGGCAAATTGCTACCAAAGTATGTCAGGTGTGACTGTTTTGACTTATTTTAGTAAAATAGGCATAACCTTTTCATATAAACTCCGATTGGGGTGATTTAAGATGGTCCGGAATGAGGACGAATAGACCTACAACTTTTGTTCTTTAAGTGTTTTAATTTGAGGTATTTATAAAGGGTCAAAATGGTCATTTGTAGGACTGTTGTGTTTTCGGAGGTAATCGGAGGGCGTCGGGCATGCACGTATGCAAGTATAATGCTCTTGATGGTAAGAGATGTTGTTCTAAGTTATAGAACATAAATATTATGAAGTATAATGATGCTTAACATTAATAAATGATATATTAGATGTGACGCCCCCAAAATAGGTATACATCACCTATTCTGAGTTGTCAATACATGGTACAGAAACAACTACAACTTTATTATTACAACAGTAAAACTGTGAGTTTGAATACAAATATTATCTTCTAGACAATATCTATACTCAAATAAATCCTCATCACATTTATTGATACATTATTTTACAAAAATGGTGAGGACTACTAAACAATCCTTTCTAAAACCTTCATTCCATACCCCACTTCATACTCGCTATATTCTCGCCTCTGAGAAAAATGGAACAAAAATGAAAAGGGTGAGCTCAACTAGCTCAAGAAAAGAATATTATGACTAAGATAATATACAACAAATTATCGTTAGTCTTCAACAGGAAAAAATATAATAGAATACAATAGACAACAAATTTTAAATCAATATTCGCAATGGAGATAATAATTCATTAGAAGAGTTAAGTAGAGAATGCAAACTACTATCTTCTATGTATGAATTTAAAAGTTCATCGCCTATCTTTTATCCCCGTAACATCAATCAATATACATCTGAATCAAATATTCATCTTTGCACTACACAGCCAAAGATATTCATCGATTAGTCATGTTCATTTAAACACTGCTCATCTTTGCACTACGGGCCAAAGATATTCTTCGAAAATCATTCATCTTTGCACTACAGTGCCAAAGATATTCTTAAGAAATCATTCATCTTTTTCTACGAAGCAAAAGATATTCCATAATATCATCATTTAAGACCGAGGATGATGAAAATGTTTTTTAAAGAAACGAATCCAAAGAAACAAAATGACAAGGATTAAGGATTAAGGATTCGTACTTGGTTTTATCCACATCCAAAAATACCTCAAAAATAATCATAGTGGTGTAAAATTCAAGAATGATCAAAACATGGATACAATCGAGTTAGTATCCGAATAGATGTTTTGGACGAAAAGAAGAAATTTTATTTTTAAATTGAATAATACCAGTATCGTGAATAGTGCCATATATCGTGAATAGTCCGATATCGTGAATAGTAACTTCACACCAAAAGATAGAAATTCCACAAAAACATCTTCACGCTTAATGAATAGTACTAAGTGAATAGTAACTCGTGAATAAGAACTCATGAATAGTAACTCGTGAATAGTAACTCATGAATAGTAACCCATGAATAGTAACCCCATACATGAAAAAGTTCCAAATTTGATAAAAACTTCAGATCAACATTTCAAAGATAATGATATTGAAGAAATAATATCATTACGAAAAAAAATAATATCCCTTACCTCGAAAGATCAAGATTACGGCTAGAATACTAAGTATATAGTCTTTGAAGGAACTTGCACCATCTAGCAATACTCAAAGTATACTCAAAATACTCACAAGAATACGCTCGATAATATAGAGAGAAAAAACTTCAGCCTACGGTGTGATTTTCAATTCTAACCTAAGCACCTATTTATAGGAAAATGCTTAGAACACCAAAGCGTAAAATTTAATAAAATAATAATATTTCTTAAAAATATTCAAGCCCACCTTAGAAATCTGATTTCAGATCATTTATAACACATGTGAGCCACTCAATTACAACAAAAAAAACGTTTTTCTTAAAAAATATTTTAAACTCCCAAAAATCAATTATTTTGAGAGCTTTAACTTCAATAATTCATAATAAATAGCCCTTTCATCGTAAAAATTCGAATCACGCGAGTTTTTATAGGAATTTCAATTCTCTACAACTTTGCAGAAGAAAGTTTTTCCAAATTCCAAATATAAATTGGCCAAGAAATCCACAACCAAGCGATTTTACAAGCTATAATCAAATTTCAATCAATAAATGGGGTCCAATTTACATGTTTAACATGTTTTAAACATTTATTGCAACAAAAAATACTCTTCCTCCTCGTATACTCATATATCCCACATTCGTTGTAAAAATATCACCGTTAATATATTATTAAAATAATATATTTAAATGAATTATTTTATCGTAAAAAGATAAAATATTAATTTTCAACAATTGTCATTTTAAAAATTTTCTCCATCTATATCCACATAAAATCAATATTTTCCTCATCATATGAATCAATTATTAATTATTCACAAATAATATTACGTAATCACAATATTGACAAAACTGAGCAGCTTCAGGAAAGAGGGGCTTTCTAATAAGAATTTCTTCTTCTTCGCCGCAATTAGGTGACCAAACCTCTCCTTAAACGAACTTTCTAGACATTGCCAATAATGTTATCTAATAATATTATTCGGATAATATGAATTATTGCTTCGATAATGAAAAATCTTGTGTAATGACAATTATTGAAACAACAAAGAATATAAAATATCAACGCAAACAATTATTGAATCAATAAAATAAAATCTTGAATAGTAATTCATCAGAACCATTATTGAGTAGTGCCTTCTTACGTAAGAATCAATAATTGGTGCAATACCGTGTGCAACTGCTTCAACAACGCGTATTAGTGTGTTTTAACCACCGGGTATTCCAACAGTATTAACGGCAACAACTACGCCGTTATTTTTTTTTAAACAACTTATATTTGTCGTTTTCTTCATCCAATCGCTTTCCATTATGGGGCCCACACATGGCTGCGCCGTCGTACGAATATTCCCCGACAGTACGAATATTCCACGACCAAACGAATATTCCCCGACGATAATGAATATTTTATAACCACTTGCTTATTTTGAAATATTTGCGTATTTAACCCTTAACTATCCACATTAATCAATTCAACCCTTACTATTTCAAAATAATAAATAAAGGAAATTCCTTTTTATTTAAAAATTTCGGTCTTACAACCTCCCTCCTTATGAAATTTCGTCCTCGAAATCGACGTGACGTCGCATTCTGTGTTTCAAAAGATGAGGATACCTCGCTTTCATTTCCGCTTCCAATTCCCGTGTCATTTTCTCTATAGCATGATTCCTCCACAAAACTTTAACTTGTTGTGGTATGACCTTTCATACAGCGTAGGACATGCTCCTTCCTATCCAAGATCTTGACAGTACCTCCTCATACGTTAAGTCTTCTGCTATCTCGTCCCGTTTCTAACTCAATAACGTGGTTCGGGTCTTTCACATATTTACGAAGTACATGATATGTGAAACACATTATGAACACGAGACATACTCGGAGGTAACGCAAGTCTATAGGCTACATTTCCTACTCGGTCAAGAATTTGAAATGGACCAATAAATCGTGGATTGAGCTTTCCTCTCTTCCCAAATCTTGTAACTCCCTTCCATGGAGCAACTCGCAACAATACACGATCCCCTACATTAAATTCCACGCCCTTTCGATGAAGATCCGTGATAACTCTTTTGTCGATCTTGTGCCGCTTGTATACGCTGTCGAATCATTTGGATCTTTTCAGAGTCATATCGTCTTAACTCCGGTCCCAACAATGTTGCTTCACCCACCTCATCCCAACATATTGGAGAACGACATTTTCGTCCATATAATGCTTCAAATGGAGCCACACCTATACTTGCCTGATAACTGTTGTTGTAGGAGAATTCCACCAATGGTAAATACTTATCCCAACTACCCTTGAAGTCTAGGACACAGAGTCTTAATAGATCTTCAAGAGTTTGAATAGTCCTCTCTGATTGTCCGTCCGTTTGGGGATGGTATGCCGAACTAAATCGCAAATCCGTGCCCCATAGCTTTTTGCAAGCTAACCCAAAATCTTGAAGTGAATCTTGGGTCACGATCCGAAACTATGGATACAGGCATGCCATGCAACCTCACAATCTCATTCACGCATATACTAGCAAGACGCGTTCAAGGAATAAGTCTCCGTGATCGGAAGAAATGAGCGGACTTGGTTAATCTATCAACAATAACCCAAATAGCATTGATGCCTTGAGAAACCATAGGAAGACCCGTGAACGAAATCCATAGTAATGTGTTCCCACTTCCATTCCGTAATCTCAAGTGGTTGCAACGGACCCTTAGGTACAAGATGCTCCGCCTTTACACGCTAACGAAGTTAAACACGTCGAGATAAAATTTGCAATCTCTCTCTTCATATTGTTCCACCAAAATGTATGTCAAGATCACGATACATTTTAGTACTTCCGTGATGGATTGCAAATGGCGATTGTGTGCCTCCATCATAATCTTGTACTTCAAATCGAGTCGTTAGGAACACAAAGTCTAGAGTGGACTCAAGTATTCCTTCTTCATCAATTCTCGCTTAGGAATAGCTCCTTCTTGTACTTTCTTCTTCATACGCATCATTTCTCGGCCTGGTGGCTTGAGCAACCTTAACTTTTTCTATTAAAGTTGGCTCTACGCGTATACTTGACATCATCGCACTCGCTCCCGCATATGATCTTCTACTCAATGCGCCACCTACCACGCGTCGCTTTTACCGGATGGTATTGAATAGTGTGGTCGTAGTCTTTCAATAGCTCGAGCCAACGTCACGCCGCATGTTGAGTTCTTTTTTGAGTGAAGAAATATTTAAGGCTTTTTATGGTCCGAATATATCTCCACTTTCTCCCATATAGATAGTGCCTCCATATTTTTAGCGCTGAACGATCGGCCGCTAACTCTAGATCATGAGTAGGATAATTCCTCTCATAATCTTTAAGTTGTCATGAGGCATAAAGGCTATGACTTTCCCACGCCAGCATGAGAACACATCCTAACCCTTTGCCTCAAGCATCAGAGATAACAAATCCATCCGAACCGGATGGTATTGTTAGAACATGTCTAAATAAGTCTCCTCTTAAGCTCTTGGAAACTTTTCTCGTATTCTTCACTCCAAACGAATTTTGTATCCTTCGAGTTAGTTGAGTTAATGGAGTAGCGATTCGAGAAAACCCTTCCACGAATCTCCGATAATAACCAAATAAGCCCAAAAGCTACGTGACTTGATCACCACTTTGTTGCTCCCAACTTTGTATTGCTTCAATCTTCACGGATCAACAGATACTCCATGTTTCGACACCACGTGCCCAAGGAATGCTACTTCCTCGCCGAACTCGCATTTCTTCAATTTGGCATATAGTTGGTTTTCACGAAGCCTTTGGCGTATCAAATTTCAAATGGTGCTCATGATCTTCACGACTTTTGGAATATATGAGGATGTCATCAATAAAGACAACAACGAACTGATCCAAATATTCCTTGAATACTCAGTTCATCATATCCATGAAAGCCGCAAGAGCATTAGTCAGTCCGAAAGACATGACTAAGAATTCATAATGCCCATACCGAAGTTCTCAAGGCGCTTTGAATATCCTCGCCTAATCTTCACCGATGATATCCGAATCGAAGATCGATTTTTGAAAAGAATTGTGCCCTTGCAATCGGTCAAACAAGTCATCAATACGAGGTAGAGGATACCTATTCTTGATGGTGACATGATTCAATTCCGATAGTCAATATAAAGTCGCATACTCCGCGCTTTTCTTCTTTACAAATAAAACAGGAGCACCCCAAGGAGATGTACTAGGACGAATGAAACCGATGTCCAACAATTCCTCGTAGTTGGACCTTTAACTCCTGAAGTTCAATAGAGCCATTCGATATGGGGTTTTAGAAATGGGCTTTATACCGTGTTCAAGATCAATAAAGAATTCAACTTCACGCTCGGGGGTAGACCGGAGTTCTTCTAGAAATACATCGAAAGTCAATAACAACAGAATATTATTCAAATTTGACGTGTCTTTATTCAAATCCATAACATGGGCTAAGAAAGCTTGACATCCGCTTTTTCAATAAACGAATAGCTTTATGATTAGATATGATAGTGATTGATTTTAATGGTTTAGTTGCTTGAATTCGCATAACAAAGTTGGTTAGGAATATGAAAACTAACAACCTTACGAAAATAATCAATTTTGGCATGATGAGTAGTTAACCAATCAATCCCTAAAATCACATCAAAAGCAAGTATCTTTAAAGAGATAAGGTCAATGGTAAGGTGATGGTGCCAACTTGAATCAAACAAGATTTATAAACAAATGGATGTGATGAAAGTTTCTCCTAACGGAGTTTCCACAGATAGATCAAAGTCTAATTTCTCCTGAGTCAAGTTTAAACGCTGAGCACATGCGCAGAGAGATAAATGAATGGGTAGCACCCAGATCAAGTAAGGTATAAACTTCGCAAGAATTTATAAATAGCTTACCCGTGATCACCTCGTTTGGGTTCCTCGCATTATGACCAATCCACAACAAACGCTCTTCCTAAATCGTTGACTTTGACTTTTCTCGGGACGATCTTTTGAGTCACCGTCCTCACCGAACTAGGTTTCGCTATCAGTATAATCTCGAAAGCGATATGTCCTTCCTTTCCACAATTATAGCATACCTTGAACTGTTGTGGGCGCTTTGGTGATATGTCCTCTTTTCCGCATTTTGTAGCATATGATGGGTGGTCGTTCTCCTCCCTTAGAACCGATTCTTCGCGCAAGATCATCATCTTTACATGGTCGTTGTTAAATCTCCTTTTTAAAATCTCCTCCCGACTCGCTTCTTCTATTTTCATGGCCATGATTACCACCGAGTGGTTACCATTTATGTCCGTCTGCTTTTTCTCCGCAGTTATCATTATTCTGCTGATCGCTATCTACGATACGATCCTGGTTGTGGTCCCTCGACTGGCCGTACTCGTTATCTCGCTTCTAATAATTGAGCCCTGCTTACAACATCTCGAATAAAGAGAAAATTTATGAGAAATGAGATCTTGACGTATCTTTAGGTTTCAAACCTCTAAGAAACATCCGCCATATCGCTCCTCATTCTCCACCAAATGAGGTGCAAACTCGATAACTCGCAAACTTTTCCTCGTCTCGAGACACCGCCATGTTGTTTTGCTCTAATCGATGAACTCCACTTCCTTCATATAGACGAACACTTTCGTGAAAGTATTTGTCATTAAATAGTTTCTAAAACGCTCCCAAGACATGTTGAGTCTTGGTGGATGGGTACGCTTCACGCATCTCCCACCAAGAGATCCGCCTTCCACCGGAACATAAAGGTGGCGAATGGAACCTTCTGTTCCTCAGTGCATCCCAAGACATCGAATATCTTGGTAATTTGTTTGACCCATGTTTCCTTATGATCGGATCGGCTTTCCCTTAAATTCGTGGTCCCAACTCTTTGAATCGCTTGTCAGACAACCCGTGAATTGCTATCATTTCCTCCTCAGATTTTGAACACGAAGTCTCCTCGTCTCGATTTTGCATGAATCGCAAAAAACTTCTAAACATCCCTCGCTCATCATCTCTGTGCTCAATGGTGTTGTTCACAGGAGGAACATTGCCAACTGCTTACACGCTCTCCTCGTTGGTGAGTACAGGCATCTCCACGGTCTCATTTCCATTATTAATATTCTCAATCGACATTCTCAAATACCGCTATAAAAACAAGGGTTAATTAAGGAAATCAATATATCACATAATATCCCTATATACTTGACCAACTAAAAATAAGCTTAGGTAGGACACACTAGCGAAGGATTTACTCTCTCTCCCTCCTAGTTCTATTCCCCGATCTCCGCCAGAGATCATATCCTAAGCTCGATACCAACCGCGACGCCCCAAAATAGGTATACATCACCTATTCGAGTTGTCAATACATGGTGCAAACAACAACTACAACTTTATTATTACAACAAGAAAGCGTGAGTTTGAATACAAATATTATCTTCTGCATAATATCTATACTCAAATAAATCCTCATCACATTTATTGATACATTATTTTACAAAATGGTGAGGACTACTAAACAATCCTTTCTAAAACCTTCATTCCATACCCCGACTGCATACTCGCTATATTCTCGCCTCCCGAGAAAAATGGAACAAAAAGGAAAAGGGTGAGCTCAACTAGCTCAAGAAAAGAATATTATGACTAAGATAATATACAACAAATTATCGTTAGTCTTCAACAGGAAAAATATAATAGAATACAATAGACAAATAATTTTAAATCAATATTCGCAATGGAGATAATAATTCATTAGAAGAGTTAAGTAGAGAATGCAAACTACTATCTTCTATGTATAAATTTAAAAGTTCATCGCTCATCTTTTATCCCCTCAAACATCAATCAATATACATCCGAATCAAATATTCATCTTTTACTACTGAGCCAAAGATATTCATCATTGGTCATGTTCATTTAAACACTGCTCATCTTTGCACTACGGCCAAAGATATTCTTCAGAAATCATTCATCTTTACTACGGGCCAAAGATATTCTTAAGAAATCATTCATCTTTTAACTACAGCCCAAAAGATATTCCATAATATCATCATTTAAGATCGAGGATGATGAAAATATTTTTTTTAAAGAAACGAATCCAAAGGAAACAAAATGACAAGGATTAAGGATTAAGGATTCAGACTTGGTTTTATCCACATCCAAAAATACCTCAAAAATAATCATAGTGGTGTAAAATTCAAGAATGATCAAAACATGGATACAATCGAGTTAGTATCCGAATAGATGTTTTGGACGAAAAAGAAGAAATTTTATTTTTCTATGAATAAGTCTAGATATCGTGAATAGTGTCTTAGATATCGTGAATAAAGGCCAGATATCGTGAATAATAACTCAGACACCAAAAGATAGAAATTCCACAAAAACATCTTCACGCTTCATAATAGTACTCGTGAATAGTAAATTCGTGAATAGTAACTCATGAATAAGAACCCATGAATAGTAACCCCACATGAAAAATTTCCAAATTTGATAAAAACTTCAGATCAACATTTTAGCATAATGATATTGAAGAAATAATATCATTACTGAAAAAAAATAATATCCCTTACCTCGAAAGATCGAAGATTTACGCTAGAATACCGTATAGTCTTTGAAGGAACTTGCAAATCTAGCAATACTCAAAGTATACTCAAAATACTCACAAGAATACGCCGATAATATAGAGAGAAAACTTCATTTCGTGTGATTTTCAATTCTAACCTAAGCACCCTATTTATAGGAAAATCGCTAGAACACCAAAGCAGAAAATTTAATAAAATAATAATATTTTTAAAAATATTCAAGCCCACCTTAGAAATCTGATTTCAGATCATTTATAACATATGTGAGCCACTCAATTACAACAAAAACGTTTTTCTTAAAAATATTTTAAACTCCCAAAAATCAATTATTTCGGAGCTTCTGAACTTCAATAATTCATAATAAATAGCCCTTTCATCAGAAAATTCGAATCTCGCGAGTTTTTATAGGAATTTCAATTCTTTACAACTTTGCAGAAGAAAGTTTTTCCAAATTCCAAATATAAATTGACCAAATCCACAAACGAGCGATTTTACAAAGCATAATCAAATTTCACCAATAAATGGGGTCCACCGACATGTTTAACATGTTTTAAACATTTATTGCAACAAAAATACTCTTCCTCCTCGTATACTCATATATCCCACATTCGTTGTAAAAATATCACCGCTTAATATATTATTAAAATAATATATTTAAATGAATTATTTTATCGTAAAAGATAAAATATTAATTTTCAACAATTGTCATTTTAAAAATTTTCTCCATCTATATCCACATAAAATCAATATTTTCCTCATCATATGAATCAATAATTAATTATTCACAAATAATATTACGAAATCACAATATTGACAACCGTGCGCTCCAGAAAGAGGGGCTTTCAATAAGAATTTCTTCTTCATCTTGGCGCCGCAATTAGGTGACCAAACCTCTCCTTAGATGTAACTTTCTAGACATTGCCAATAATGTTATCTAATAATATTATTCGGATAATATGAATTATTGCTTCGATAATGAAAAATACTGTAAATGACAATTATTGAAACAACAAAGAATATAAAATATCAACGCAAAGAATTATTGAATCAATAAAATAAAATATCGAATGAAGAATTATCGTAACCATTATTGAGTAGTGCCTTCTTCACGTAAGAATCAATAATTGGTGCAATATCGTGCAACAATCTGTTCAACAACAACAGCGTATTAGTGTGTTTTAACCACCGGTATTCCAACAAGATAATCTGCAACAACTACGCCGTTATTTTTTTTTTAAACAACTTATATTTGTCGCTTTCTTTCATCCAATCGCTTTCCATTATGGGGCCCACACATGGCTACTACGTCGCATTTAATATTCCCTCGACAATGATTTAATATTCCACGACCAAACGAATATTCCCCGATTTATAATGAATATTTTATAACCACTTGCTTATTTTGAAATATTTGCGTATTTAACCCTTAACTATCCACATTAATCAATTCAACCCTTACTATTTCAAAATAATAAATAAAGGAAATTCCTTTTTATTTAAAAAATTTCGGGGTCTTACATTAGATAAGTTATATATGCATATTAAGCACACACAAGAGAGACAAATCGGGCGTGTGACGAATAAACGTCGAAACGTCGTGATAAGTGTTAATGAACGTAAAAAGTGTTTTAAGTTAAACAAAATGAACATTATAAGGTATGAAATGGGTTTAATATAAAAGCAATAATGATCCCTAGCAAGACTTAAGCACTTGAACGAACTTCGAATATGAAATACAATGAGATATAAGTTGAAATTTAACACAATCAAATTGAACATTGTGTATTTATGATAGGAAGGGTTATGAGACGTAAATTAAAGTTTACATTACAACTACTATGAGTTGCTATGTGACTAATAGTTGATGTGCATGATTATATAATTGTGTAGGGCACGTGAAGTATAGATAACTGTAAGCTGATTAAACTGTTATTGGTAAACAACAATCAAGGCAAGTCTTTCAGTTCCTATTTGTTATGTGAACTTAGTGATTAACTATTTTAAATCTTTATTGCAAAGAGCATGTTGTGTTATATATATATATTGAATGTATGAAATGTTAAAGTCAACTTATGACTACGTTGATTGAGTAAAGCATGCTGATTGAGTAAGGAACTCAATCTTTATACTTGTTATATGAACTGTAACATGTATGTTATGTTAGTCCAATGTTTATGAGATATATGTTGAGCATGTTATTATGTGCTACGTGATGCATGAAAATGATTAGATTTTGCTGGGCTTTCGAGCTCAACCTTGCAAATAACTATTTTTGCAGGGTTAAGGTTTGAAGGTAACACTATGTGCTACTTGAATGACGTGGATCAAAAATAATACACGAAGATTAATATTTTAGCTAAAGTTGTTAATTCTTTATACCATGATTAAGACTCATGAGATGTACTAAATATTTTATGATGTATTGTTTTATGTTGAGTTGTAAAGCTAATGTTAGAGTTATCTAATATGTAAAGGTTATTGGATTGAAATGTAAAATTTTATAATAACAGTGATAAAAGTGAATAATAAAATAAGATTGATTCAAAGACATGTAGATGATAAAGGTTTTGATTCAGGGAATTAAAGTAAGAAGACATAAAAGTTTAAATTATTCGCATTATATAAATTTTATCATCGAATAATGATGTAAAATCATAAGGTAGATGTGTTATTAACGAATCGGGTTAATAATTAAATTGTATGAATTTTAGGGTTAGCGTTACTTGATTGATATCAAAGCCGTAGGTTATAAACCTTAGGTAGGAGTACTGTAGGCTATAACCTTAGAGAAGGAAGGTGAAGATAATGAAAGGATAAGCTCAAGTAGAGTTTGAACAATAAGAAATAATTTAAGAAATTTATAAAGAAGGGATTAAAACATGCGTGAGAGGATTCAAAGAAGAATCTCGTAGAGTTATAAGGAGTATGAATGTGGGATTACCCAACTCCAAAAATAAGAATGTAAGGTGATAATAAATAGACAATGTCTATAAGAAGAGAGTGATAAAGAAGTTAAGAATAAAAAGTTATAGTTAAGTATGGTACAGTTGTACTCTTTAATAGTTGATGTATGGTATCTGGGCTAAACGATTCCTTCATAGAGCGGAGGTATATACGAACTAGCAACTCAGAACCTAGTTTATTGGTTATTTGTGGGAAACCACTCGGTACCATATTGAAACCTAAGTAAAGACTGATGATGTGTACCAAGTATAGAAATGGATACGTATGATGAAAAAGGAAAGAATAGGGGATAGTAAAACAAAATGATCATGAGAGAAGAAAAGAATTTTAAGGGAGATGATTATAGAATAAGATCACGATGTGATCTGTTTAAGTTATAAAGGAAATATGGTATGTAATGTTTGAATAATTATAGCTTGATGATATGAAGATGATGTACTATGAAATAGTATGAGATAACTCACGAGGAGTTATAGATAATGTGATACGAGGAATTCGTATCGAGCAAAGAACAAGTTAAGAGTAAGATAGAGTTAGGTGGGATTTCAATTGAGGACTTATGTGATGGCTAAGTTGTACAAATCTTTGTATGGGCGAGGGTTTTGTGCTTGCACTTAGTTTATCACATTGATAATCATTGGAATGTTGGTGTCGCGCTATCAATGTATATGTGGCGAAAAGGTGATGTTTTTCTCATGTGTATATTTGATAGTTAGAAACTATTAAGATTAGTCAGATATTATTAGGATTAGGTGCGGTTCTTAAAACTAATGCATATAGTAAGTTCGTGACTCACAATAATATGGTATGTTTTGAACCCCTCAGCGAATGGACGCCTATGGTCAGACTAGGACAAGTTCTTAAACTCATATTATTGTGGCAAGTTCCTAAACTTCCAATGTGCGGTAAGTTTGATGAACTATACTGGGGATATAGGAGGATTATAAGTTGAAATACAAGAATATTTAGTGTAAAGATTGAAATTGATGGAGAAAATTAGGTATTCCAAATCTTTTAGCTTTGCTAGATTTTCGAAATTTATTGACTTCGTACCGATGGTTATACTTTTGATTTTTGGAAAAAAAATGTGTTGGGTCACACTAGTGAACCAAAGAATTTTTAAAAACAGTGCTATTATTCGTATGTCTATGCTAATTGCTTTGTCTAGACAAAAATGATTTGAAATATATCAATATATATATATATACATTTTTATATATCATCAATGCATCATGGAACCTGGTGCAGAGATGATAAAAATGATGGAGTCATCAATGCAAGATATTTAGTATTGGATGTGATCTAAGGATCGTCACCCACTATGGTATGATGTAGTATGATAAAATCACCAAATGACTTGGAATCCTCAAACGGATTTGTAAATGCATACAGTATTGATGTCGACATCATAAAAAGATTTTTGAGATTTCTTTAAGATATGAATATATATATATATATATATATATATGTATATGTATATTTTGATTGATGTCCGAATTGTTGTAGAACTTCCTCGGGCCATAATCACCGAGGAAGTCATGTTTAGAATCGTGAGAGACAACTCCGCCTATGAGCCAAGCGTATCTCGCCAAAGCTAAGTCAAGAATCGTAGACTACACCCGAGTCGTAGAGTCTACTAATCATACCGAGCGCGGAGATCGTAGTCGAGCAAGATCAGATGAAGACTACAAGCACAACGATAGAAATCGTAAAGTGTCAAGATCTGATCTCGGAGTCATAGTGTCTGCACAGCCAAAGCTGAATCGTAGAGTGCAGAACTAAGACCTCAACAGATGTGCTCACAATGCCAAGGCAGAATCGTAGAGCAAATACGATTCTCAACGAATGAGCACTCCCGAGAATATCCAAAGAATGAAGCCTCTGGTTGGCACTTGCATAGATATGTCCCACACAGAAGAAAACGAGAGCACTCAACGAATGGCATGCAAGCTAACGAAGATCTAAGCACCAACTAAATCGGCATCAAGATTGAGTTGTGAAGCCATTCGAGATGAAGTCTTCCACAAGGAGATCGAAGAAGACTTACATGGCCCGACTAAGAAAAGTTAGCAAGTGCGATGGTTGTCAAGCGAATGGAAGACAACGATCTTAGAAATTACCGGATCGTAGTGTTTTCTAAACAAAGAAAAGAACGATGGAGTATATACTGAGAGATCTTGGGCGACTTACGAAGAACAAGGCTAAAGTGATTAAGCATTGGGTCGATCCATTGATGATAAGTGAGCGGGAGATCACAATGAGAAAGCGAAATTTGGACACGCCACAAATCAAAGTGTCTTGTTATTCGAGAAGAGGCGAGAAGCGAGAATCGAGCCATCGATGTCGAGAGCTACTGAGGCAAACAGAAGTGTTGAAGCACTACAAAAGAGAAGGAAGAGGTGTTCTACATTGAAGATCAAATCAACACTCTTCAAGATCGTAGTGTTGTCTCTACCAGCGAACAAGACACTACGATCAAGTCCATGAAGACATGCATCAAAATCGTAGAGTTTGAATTGCTGCAGACTGAAGCATTGGCAACGGTTCAATCTGAAGGGTAATATTTGGACAAGAGCTTATTGAGAGCATCGATGCAGGACAACCTCGATCGAGAAATCGGAAGAAGGAAATAAAGTCTTCGACACCCAAGATATTAAAGTGACATATCGATAGGGGTTGGTGAAACAATGATGCGCGGTGTCGAAAAAAAGTCGAGAAAAAGATGTCATGTCATATCTGCAGTCTGCACCAAATAACTCGAGATCTGCGAAGAAATTTGAATAGCTTTCAATGGCTACTTTCCAACGGGAAGATTGGGAAGCGATGTATAAATCAACAGAGCTTCAAAGATCAAGAGTTCTTTGATGATTGTGTAGTTGCGAGAATTGTTGAGTTGGTGAATGCTATTGTTGACTCTACGAGTTCCACGAAAGATCGATAGAACAAGTCTCGATGACATATGAGACTACGAGGTGGAAGTGAAGCGACTTTGAAGAAGGACTCAAAGCGGATCAAAGCTTCACTCAACAAAGATGAGAATGCCACTAAAGATGGCGAGCCAAGTTGAGGCCAGAAGGCCAAGAAGATAGCATTTAGAAAAGTGGATGAGTACAAAGAAGATCAAGAGAGCCACTCTACAAATCACCATGAACCAAAAGCTGAGACTGAACAAGTGCAGAACCACATCTACAAAGTATTCAAGAAGGGTTCAGGGATTGCTTAGTGTCAGACAAAGTCTACCAAAAGCTCAGAGACTTAGCAAACCCAGATGGTGATGGTACAAAGCTAATACCGAGATGAAGATGAAGCGAAAAGAGTGAAGATCAAATTGCACCAAAGAAGATGTGGTCCGGACTCGAAGCGAAATGCATAGAGACTACACCTAGTTTGCTAAATACAAAAGATGTTCAGAGCTTAAAGACATCTTAGCAGCTCAACACCAATTCCAACAAACAAACAAATAACTCAACAAGAAGCCAGGGCCTGAGGGGTCCTTGTCCGGAGGGACTAAACGAAGTTCCAAGACTACTGGGCTTGAAGAGTTCCTAGGGAACTAGAGGAGTTCCAAGGCTGCTGGCCTTGAAGAGTTCTTAGTGAACTAAAGTCCCAAAGCTGCTGGCCTTGAAGGAATATTAGTGATTCAAGGTGCTGCCCTTCCCTAGTGGAAATCCTGCTAGTTGAAAGCAGAAGAATGGATTAAGAGCTTGAGTCTTTGAACCACTTAAAACCCCTTGTGTCTTTTACTTTATGTCATTTATATTATGTACATTAACTGCTATAACTGCTATGAATGTTTTAACTGTTTACTACTGAAGTAATTCTATGAACAATGTATGTGTGATTATGAATATATCAATGAAGGGGATCTTTCACTTATTCCGCTGTGCTTGAAAAGATTCTTAAGTTTGTCATGAGCTACTTAATGAGCAATACAACTTAATAGAGTAAAAGTATTTTGAAATTCTAAGGATCTATTAAACCCCCCCCCCTTCTAGATCTATATTGTGCCTACTCGGAACTAACAATTGGTATCAGAGCAGGTTCTCATGCTACATTCAAAAGCTAATCGCTTTGAGTCTGATCCTAGGCACAAACATTGTTCTAAACTTAGTTTAGTAGTAAGTCACTTGTTATATGCGAGATGAGCTCACACGTTGGAAATATTGTATGCGGTAAATGTGCATATACACTGAAGGCGCTTTCAGATTGATCCATGTCTTTGATTATCATATCAACAAGACCAATCCTTGCTTTCGATGTTAATCTTGTTTTCGAAGACCGAAGCTAGAAAGCTCGAGAGATGTCGACGAGAAAAGATTCAAACATCCACCAGCCTGAAAAGATGAAAAGGCCATACATGCTAAGTAATGCTCATCCAGAGAAGAAAGAAGAACTTTTCTATCACATGCTTGGTCAAACTGCAGCTGGATGTAAATCTTATGAACTTAAGGATGTCAAAGAATTAGAGATGCTGACACTCTCTTAGCTTGTATCTTCAACACCACGACTGATTGACTAAAGATCAACTAGAGCAACTGGCTGTCAGAAGCAAATGAGAAAACATGCACATCAATGCCTTAAACTCAGTATATCTAAGATAAATGACTGTTAAGAAATCAACAATAAAAAGGTATGGTTCCTCACTAATATAGATATGAACATCATATTTGCACCTTACTTATGAACTATAACAGTTTTCCTTCAAGTATTCATAATCTATCAAAAAAGGTGAAGAGAGAAAGTACACTGATAATGGAAACTCAAATGTCTATAAACTTTCTCTCCATCCAAGTTTTAGGTTGAAGATGACATCTTGAAAGAAATTTGAAATGGGTTTAAGAGCATCACAGAAGTTAAATTAATTTTATGTGAAGTAATCTTTCTTTGATGGGTTAGTATGTATGTACAAACCTATGTTCTAAGAGTTTGATAATCCACAGTATGATCGAGTCTCTGAAAGTATCTTGATGATTTGTAAAAGCGATCACCTCCATGAATCGACCAGATACTAAATAATTAAATAGAATTGATTCTCACTTTCTGTGAACATTTAAACTCGTGTGATCATAACTTAGCATATGATGAAACCATCAAGGAAAAGAGTGTTTTATTAAAATGATGATTTCTCTCACACTCACCACTATGCATCTCAAAATGTATTATCTAAATGAAATACATGCATGAATACATGATGATGGGTGGTCAATATGATGTTTATCCAAATATATGAGGAATAGGGGTTTAGTAAACTAACCTAGCGGGACCCATTTAATCATGGGTACCAAAATAGAAATTTATAACTGCAGCAGGTACACAGTCCATCGACCACACTAAGGAATGTTGAAGCGAAAGACTTGATCGAAAAAAATTCAACCATGAGAGAAGGCTTAAGACTGTTCGAAATGATTATGATAAAACTCCCATTTGTCAAAGCTTGTCCTGGAAGACCTGCTGAGCTAATCTGAATGAAGCTCACATTATTGCTGATTCTTATAAGGAAACAAGTCATTCATCCAAAGATGTAAAAGGGTCCTAGATGCTCAATCATTCAAAGCGGTCATAAGAAAACTCCTCATGGAGAAGCTCACCACGAGAGATCTTGAGGATCAAACATGAGAAACTCATTACGGGAGCGAACTCAAAAGTACAAATTGTAAAAAGAAGACTACGTTAGTAGTCTTTGTCGAAGGATCGTATAATGATCGACCTTGAAGATGTCCACTTCTACGATATAAGAAGATTTGGTGATTCCAATCGGAAGGAGATATGCATGGCTATCTTCGATACACATAAAGAAAAGGGAATCACATCTATCCGGAAAGACATTATCAACCATGGGGGAGCGTAGTGATATGTTAAGAAACAAGCTCTAAACCATGAGATATATACTATGAAGCGATGTACCCGATTCTGAGTCCCAAAACCTTGTGGTGATGAACCAAATGAAGATCCATAGTCGATAGGAGCGTCTCAAAGCGTACTCTTGATAACCTTTCGACCACCCAACTCAAAATCGTAGAGTACCTACGATCAAACATCGATCGTAGTGCTGAAGAAGGAGGACACCACAATTGCGAGCTAGTGAAATGTCTAAAAGTTGGAAGAGGACTCCTCGGCGAGAAAAGGTCGAATGAGATATCGGTCTGAAATCACTTCTAAAGTATTTCATCTGGAAAGCGCCTCGAGGGACAAACGACCCTTAGCTCACTCTAAGAGGTTGGCCCTTCTGAGCTACCTTGACCCGGAAGGAATGCTTAGTAAAGTTCATCTCTAGGACCAAGTCGATCAGCGATTATAGAATAGAGTTTTGAGAGAACTTCAGCGATCGTGATGCAATCTCAACGATCGAAGTGTAAACTCAACAATCGCAGAAGCAGACTCGGCGATCGCAGACTTACCAAAAGACACTAGCTCATAAGGAGTTTGGAAGAACGAGACAATTGCTTTACCATTCTGAAGTATGAGGAGATTAGTTCTAATACAGTTTGGAAAGACATCTTGCAAACGCACATCAGAACTTAAGTACCCAAACTGGCTTGGGGTACATCAGTGGTTGAGCTATACAGTTTCAACATGAGGAAAAGTGTCAAAAATCATCCACTGCAACATCTTTCAGAGAATTGATCATTGAGTCAATAAAGGAAAATGTAGAGTCAATAGCTGTCCTATCATGCTACTCTACGAACTAAAGAAGTCAAAGGTCGATCCACGTCAATCAAACATCCACTCTTCTAAAAGAGACAACTAAGCGACAAGTTCTTTGGGAGATTCTGACTAATTCTTGGGCATCGTGCAACCAATAACTAGTTGACACGTCATAGCGTATGCAGTGTAAGAAGGAACTGCCATAAAGATAAAATTCAAAATCTGCAAACAGTTACCAAAATCCATTGAACCTCTCTCCCTCCCATTTTCAAACCCTAGAATTCTCTTCGAAGCCAAACCACTAAAACTTCCAGAGCCCAAACCAAAATCAACCATACTCCATAAATCTCCCTGAATCAATATCTTCATTCATCAAATCATTCAAATGGCAGATCAGCGAGTTATCAACGGCATTCACTAGGAACGAAGCGTTTGAAAAATCGAAAAAGAAGTTCGGGGATATTCTTGAACTTGTAAAGAAGTAGGGTTCTCGAGAATGTCTTGAAGAAAACACACGAGTATATAGTGACTGGTCGAGGAGTTCCATTCAAAAGCGCAACTATAAATTACGAAATCTCTCCACCAGGTTAAAGGTCGATCTAAAACTAAACGCTTCTAACATCAATCTATGCTTAGGTCTTTCTGGCCAAAAATCTGAAAAGCTGGAAAGAAATCGACACAAAAAAAAAGCTAAGAAGATTATGCGATCTGAAAGAAACCTAGTTTTATGGATATGAAGAAAAAGGAGTTTCTGAAGAATTGAGTTTCTTCTTTGAAATAGTGGGGAAATGTATCTTATCTGAAGACTTTGCGCACACACTTCTTGTGATTGACCAACATTTGAAGATCATATACTGCCGTAGTCTGAAGGAACACATCAACTTTGGAGCCGTCTGCTTTCGATCGTATATCTAAATGGTTTTGGATAAGGAAGAAAAGAAAAAAAAATGGCGAGAAACCACTCACAAAGGTTTTTCATGGGAGATTCTTAAAGCATCATCTTGAAGAAAAAGTTGAAGAATAAAATTAAGGATGATGATGGCGAAATTCTTAATGTTCACAAGATAATGTCTCCACGACTTTTTCATAAACTGGAAGAAAAACCCGAAAGAAATATAGGAGGTTGACAAGCGGAAGCGATGCAAAGCCTCTACAAAGAAGAGAGAAAGCAAAAGAGCCGAAAAGCTGAATCGAATAATTACGTACCCAGCAATGACCTCACCACGACGAAGAAACCCAAGAGCATGAGGAAAACTAAGGCCCCTCGAAGAAGTCTATCCACGAAAACGAGGATGTAGAAGAAAAAGCCTCAACTACTGAAACCCACAAAGCGAAGAAGCGGCGGTACTTCAAAGCCATTCAAAAAAAAAGCTAAAGTAATAAATAGACAAATTCCGGTTCCCCAAGGAAGCACATCGACAAAGAAGAGGATGTAGAGTCGAAGGAAGAGAGGGCGATGATCTCAAGGCCGAGGATCCGAAGAATAGATTCATAATGAAGGTGGTGGAAGTGGGTTCATGAAAGAAGATGTAAACTCTGGCGATAAAGAATAATACATAAGTCCTATGGCCAATTCTCGAGTACTCACTTTGAAGATGAAGAAAAGGCGAAGATGACCCATCTGAATGTCCAGATGCAAATGCTCCAATATGTTCTCATGATGGATCAAATAATGATGAGGTTGAGAAAAAAACATCAGCACCTACTAATGATGAACCTCAAGAAAGTCTGTGTGATGACTCAAAGAACTCAAAGTCTAAAGAAGAAGAAGAAAAAGAAGGAGAATCTGATTCACCCACAACTGAACTACCAAGAAGAAGAAGAAGTCACAGATTGATAGCTCAATTTGCCTCAAAGAAGAGAAATGATCAATCTATTGAAATAATTGAACTAAGTGACGGTGAATCCGCATCAGGGGAAGAAAATGCTGATGACAAGACTAGCTTTGAAGGAGATGATTCCAAGGAAGGCATTGCTGAAGAAGACTCTGAAAATGGAGGTCAACAAGAAGAATCTATTAATAATTCTGATTAAAGGAAGAAAAAAAGTTTAAGCTCAGAAAGGGAAGAGATAAAGAAAGATTCCAACTCTGCAAATCAGGAATCTAAGGAACTAGAATACTATCGACATTCTCTCCAGCCAAAATTAGCAAAAGAATTGTAGTGGAAGTTTTTGATGAGCCACCAGCAGAACCACCAACAAGATGGATAAATCATGGAAGTGAACAACTTCGAGTTGTCAGAATGACCACAGATGAAGTACTCCAAAACTGGGAAAACATGGAATTAGACCGCACAACAATACTGTATGACTCTGAAGACCTTCTGATAAGATTGTTCTTTCCATGGATGCCATGGTTAAAGGCACACACTGAGAGAGATGGAAGTTACTTCAGCTGGTGCTACTCTCATTTCCCAAATTTGGAATGGAATCACAAAACTTTCCCGAAGTTAAAGGTTTGCAACAATGATGATCGACAACGAGCCTCATTACAAAGTCTATCGACATCTTTGGCAATCATTATATTCCCTATGATCGTGAGAGTGGACTCGAAGGCGAAAAGATTTATAACCAAGGAGATAATCATAGAGTCTGCTTCACTCTATCATTGATGGTATTCAAGTCGAAAATGAGAAGCCTCCATCTGCTCGAAGCACAAATGTCCAACATCCCTTCATCTTCCAATATCGATTGGTACTCAGCGATTCTTCATTTTTCAACACCTTCGAAAATCATCCAAGGATGAAAATCGTAGAGTCAATCGATACTCAACCAAAGATTGCACAATTAAATGATCAAATATCTCGTGGAAAAGAGAGCTAATAAAAATTACGATGAAGCGATTGAGAGAATATCTCTATTCACTGAAGAGTCAAAGAAGCTGACAATATTAGAAGGTAACTTTGTTCAAGAGAAACTCCAAACAATGATGGCTAATGTATCCCTCAAAGTAAGCGAAAGAGATCACATCTATCTCAAGGCTCTAAATATTCAAAAGGCTAAAGCTCTACAAGCACAAAAGGAAAATGAAGAGAAACTCAAAGTCCTCTCTGACAAGATTGACCACCTGACTCAGTCCTTCTCTATGTAACTGGAGCTGAGTCAACAAGAAATCAAGCATGAAGTTGGAAATTCTTCCTACCTGATGGAGCGACTTATGTCCAATATGAGCGACTCTCTCAAGTGATTAATGACAAAAAGGGGAGAAAAGAGGCGTAAAAGGAAAAGAAAGAAGCGAAAAAAGAAGATGATTTATCATCCGAAGTGGAGCAAAGGATGATGAGCCTAAGAAAGAAGGGGACGAGCAGAGAGAAAAGAAAAGCATCCATCCGAGGGGGAGCAAGGAAGAAATAAAGGATGATTCCAAGGTGATGCGAACAAGAAGAAGAACAAATGAATAGCTCAAACATCCGAGAAGCATAGTAAGGAGACAAAGAGATGCAAAAGATCTAACAAATGAATAGGTGATCAACAAATATTCAGAAGCATCTGAGAGACAAAGAGGTAAATTTCTAACTAGTTAAGTATGTTCTGGATCCAAGATGAAAGGTATCAGTGTATGTCAGTGTATTAAATTTCATAACATTATAAATGACATTCATGATTATCTGCTTTAGAAATACAGCTGCTCACTGTATATAAGATTCATTCATAACATGCATATGCACTTATTGTTTTTGCCATAATCAAATAAGGGGAGATTGTCAGGAATAAACATGTGAATGATATTCCTATTTATATATGATTTGATTATGATATATATATGAATGAATATGAAAGTATGCTTGCATTAAGAAAAGCTGTAAAGTCCTTTGATAGATAATAGAAACATATGTACAAGGACTTAGAATGAATTGATCCAATGTGTTAGGTTGATCCTACATAAGTAAAACAGCTTTGTAAAGTCCTTCAAAAGAAATGATGTATAAGGACAATAAATATAGAAAGATCAAGCACGTTAGGTTGATCTTATGATGTAATAGATAGGCATGTCGATCGTCGAGAACCTTTGCACGAAAATCGTGATGCGCCGAGAGTCGAGGAAAACTCGAGAGAGATATCGAGGCGAGAATCGTAGTCTGCAAGATAGTAGATCTCGGAGTTCGTAGACTTCGGGAGAGCGAGAAAGGATCATAGTGTGTCGAGAGAGAACTTCCTCGAGTCGTAGTCTGCTTTGAGGAAGTCGTGTTCGAAATCGTGAGATAGCCTACCTCTGAGTGGACCAGAGTATCTGCCAAGCTAAGTCGAGAATCGTAGACTACACTTTCGAGTCGTAGAGTCTACTAATCATACCTAAGGTAGAAATCGTAGTCGAGCAAGATCGGATGAAGACAACAAACACAACGACGAAAATCGTAAAGTGTCAGATCGATCTCGAGTCGTGAGTGTGCGCACGACCAAAATTTGAATCGTGAGAGTCTGCGAACTAAGACCTCAACAGATGTGCTCACAATGCCAAGGCGAAATCGTAGAGAAAATCGATTCTCAACGAATGAGCACTCCCGGAATATCCAAAGGAATGAAGCCTCTGGTTGTGCTTGCGCATAGATATGTCCCACACAAAGAAACCGAGAGCACTCGATAGAATGGCATGCAAGCTAACGAAGATCTAAGCACCAACTCAATCGACATCAAGATTGAGTTGTGAAGCCATTCGAGATGAAGTCTTCCACAAGGAGATCGAGAAGAAGACTTACATGGCCCGACTAAGAAAAGTCGACAAGTCACGATGGTATCAATGAAGACGAAGAAGACAACGATCTTGGAAGTTACCGGGATCGTAGTGTTTGCCAAACAAAGAAAGAACGATGGAGTATATACGGAGATCTTTGGGCGACTTCGAAGAACAAGGCTAAAGTGATTAAGCATTGGGTCGATCCATTGATGATAAGTGAGCGGAGATCACAAGGAGAAAGCGAAATTTGGACACGCCCATAAATCTGAAGTGTCTTGTTATTGAAAAGAGGCGGAAGCGAGGAATCGAGCCATCGATGTCGAGAGCTGATCGAGGCAAGCGAAGAAGTGTTGAAGCCTTTGCACAAGAGAGGAAGAGGTGTTCTACATTGGAGATCAAATCAACACTCTTGAAGATCGTAGTGTTGTCTCTACACATCAAAACAAAAACAACACTACGATCAAGTCCATGAAGACATGCATCAAAATCGTAGAGTTCAAATAGATGAAGGCGAAGCATTGGCAGCGGTTCAATCGAAGGGTAATATTTGGACAAGAGCTTATTGAGAGCATCGATGCAAAGGACAACCTCGATCGAGAAATCGGAAGAAGGAAATAAAGTCTTCGACACCTTGAAAATTAAAGTGACATATCTAACGAGGGTTGGTGAAATAGTAGAACGCAGTGTCAAAAGTTAGAAAAAAAGATGTCATGTCACATCTGCGATTTGCACCAAATAACTTCGAGATCTGAAAAAATTTGAATAGCTTTCAACAGCTACTTTCCAACGGGAAGATTTGGAAGCAGTATAAATCAATAGAGCTTCAAAGATCAAGAGTTGTTGATGATTGTGTAATTGTAGAATCGTTGAGTTGGTGAATGCTATTGTTGACTCTACGAGTTCCACCAAAGATCAATAGAACAAGTCTCAGTGACAGTGAGATTACCAAGGTGGAAGTGAAGCAGCTTTGAAGAAGGACTCAAACAGATCAAAGCTTCACTCAATAAAGATGAGAATGCCACTAAAGATGGCAGCCAAGCAAAGAGCCGTGAAGGCCAAGAAGATAGCATTCAGAAAAGTGTCTGAGTACAAAGAAGATCAAGAGAGCCACTCTACGAATCACCATGAACCAAAAGCTGAATCGAACAAGTGCGAAACCACATCGCAAAGTATTCAAGAAGGGTTCGGGGATTGCTAAGTGTCGAGACAAAGTCTACTAAAAGCATCGAGACTTAGCAAACCCAGGATGGTGATTGTGCAAAGGTGATACCGAGATGAAGATCGGTGAAAAGAGTGAAGATCAATTTGCACCAAAAAGAAGATGTGGTCCGGACTTCGAAGCGAGAATGCAAAGAGGACCACACCTAGTTACTAAGTACAAAAGATGTTTAGAGCTTAAAGACATCTTAGCATTTCGGCAAAGACCAACTCCAATAAACAAACAAACAACAACTCAACAAGAAGCCGGGGCTGAGGGGTCCTTGTTGGGAGGGACTAAATGAAGTTCCAAGCTGCTTTGGCTTGAAGAGTTCTAGGGAACTAGAGGAGTTCAAGGTTGTTGGCCTTGAAGAGTTCTTAGTGAATCCCCGAAGTCCCAAGGTTGCGGCCTTGAAGGAATCTTAGTGATTCGGGTCTTTGCCCTTCCTTAGTGGAAATCACGCTAGTTGAAAGCAGAAGAGTGGATTAGGAGCTTGAGTCTTTGAACCACTTAAAACCCCTTGTGTCTTTTACTTTATGTCATTTACATTATGTACATTAACTGCTATAACTGCTATGATTGTTTTAACTGCTTACTACTGAAGTAACTCTACGAACAATGTATGTGTGATTATGAATATATCAATGAAGGGGATCTTTCACTTATTCTGCTGTGCTTGAAAAGATTCTTAAGTTTGTCATGAGCTACTTAATGAGCAATACAACTTAATAGAGTAAACGTATTTTGAAATTCTAAAGATCTATTCAACCTCCCCCCCCCTTCTAGATCTATATTGTGCCTACTAGGAACTAACACAATCCATTAGAAGAGTCAAGTAGAGCATGATATCTAGTATCTTCTATAATTTAAAATGTTTTCATCAATTTTTTTTATCGCTGAGAGTTAGCTTAATAAATAAACCACATCATCGAATCATCCCTGCACTATGGGCCAAGGATATTCATTAAATCATCAATAATCAAGCTGACTATACTATAGAATAATCCACAATTCATAATTGTAAGACCAAAATTTTTTTAAATAAAAAGGAATTTCCTTTATTTATTATTTTGAAATAGTAAGGGTGGATTTGATTAATGTGGTTAGTTATGGGTAAAATGCGCAAATATTTCAAAATAAGCAAGTGGTTATAAAATATTCATTGTTGTTTGGGAATATTCGTTTGGTCGTGGAATATTAAATCTTTGTCGGGAATATTAAATGACTGACAGACACGACCATGTGTGGGCCCATGTGAGCGATTGGATGAGGAAAACGACAAATATAAGTTGGTTAAAAATAACGGCGTAGTTATTCTGAGTTAAGACTGTTGGAATACCTTATGGTTAAAATACGATGTCTGGCGTGGTTGCACGAAGATAGCACGGTATTGCAAGCATTGTTGAATTATTGATCCTTACGTGAAGGCACTACTCAATAATTTTCACGATGAATTCTTGTTCAATATTTTATTTTATTGATTCAATAATTGTTGCGTTGATATTTTATATTATTGTTGTTTAATAATTGTCACTTGCATTTATCTCCATTATCGGATCAATAATTCATATTATTTAAATAATATTATTAGATAGCATTATTGGCAATGTCTAGAAAGTTCATCGAGGAGAGGTTTGGTCACCTAATTGCGCCATGAGGAGAAATCTTTATTGAAAGCCCCTCTTTCCTGGAGCGCTACTGGTTGTCATAATTGTGATTCTGTAATATTATTTGTGAATAATTAATTATTGATTCATATGATAAAGAAATATTTATTTTATGTGGATATAAATGATGGATTTATTTATGTGGTTATAAATGAAGAAATTAATGTTGAGGTGTTTTATCAGTATTTTATCGGATTGGAGGTATTAAAAATCAAATCAGGGGTTTTGAGATATATTGCGGGGGTTATAATTTTTAATCCGACCGTTGGATTGTGGTAATTTTTGGGTATGTTATACATACATAAGTTGAGTATATGTCCACAAATTTTGAACCGTTAAAAATGCACGAATGATTTGTTATGAATTTTAAGAGGTGGCTGATTCGGAAATTAGGTTTATAATTGATTTTGGTGGAAAATTCTAGAATTGAGTGGGCCCCACTTGTGGTTGGTGAAGAAATGTGCTGAATTTTATTTCAAATGTGGTGGGTGGGAATAGTAGCGAGTAAAAGCCATCAAGAGTTGCGGTCAAGTCTGCTAAAATTTTCCTATAAATAAAGGGCTAAGTTAGAATTAAAAATCACACCGAAACATAAGCTTTCTCTTTCTCTCTATATTATTGAGCGTATTTTGTGAGTATTTAGATACTTTGAGAGTTCTTTATTCAATCTAAGTTTCATTCGAAGATCACTTGACCTTTCATTCAAAATCTTGATTCTTTGAGGTAAGGGATATTTTTTTTTTTTTTAAATAATGATATTATTTCTTCAATATCATTATCTTTGAAATGTTGATCTGAAGTTTTATCAAATTTGGAACTTTTTCATGTCGGGTTTACTATTCATGAGTTCTTATTCACGAGTTACTATTCACGAGTACTATTCATGAAGCGTGAAGATGTTTTATTAATAAAGCGTGAAGATGTTTTTGTGGAATTTCTATCTTTTGGTGTCGGATTTACTATTCATGTATACGGTCTTATTCACGATATCTGACTATTCACGATATCTGACACTATTCACGATCTGACACTATTCACGATATCTGGCTACTATTCAATTAAAAATAAAATTTCTTTTTTTGTCCAAAACATCTATTTTGGATACTAGCTTTGATTGTATCCATGTTTTGATCATTCTTGAATTTTACACCACTATGATTATTTTGAGGTAGTTTTGAACATGGATAAAACAAAGTCTGAATCCATAATCCTTAATCCTTGTCATTTTGTTTCACCGGATTCGTTTCTTTAAAATATTTTTCATCATCCTTAGTCTTAAATGATGATATTAAAGAATATCTTTGGCACCAGAGTGCAAAGATGAATGATTTCTGAAGAATATCTTTGGCACATAGTGCAAAGATGAGCAGTGTTGAGATGAACATGACCAATCGGATTAATATCTTTGGCACATAGTGCAAAGATGAGCAGTGTTTAAATGAACATGACCAATGATGAATATCTTTGGCACAGTAGTGCAAAGATGAATATTTGATTCGGATGTATATTGATTGATGTTACAGGGGATAAAAGATGAGCGATGAACTTTTAAATTCATACATAGAAGATAGTAGTTTGCATTCTCTACTTAACTCTTCTAATGAATTATTATTTCATGCGAATATTGATTTAAAATTTGTTGTCTATTGTATTCTATTAAATTTTTCCTGTTGAAGACTAACGATAATTTGTTGTATATTATCTTAGTCATAATATTCTTTCTTGAGCTAGTTGAGCTCACCTTTTCCTTTTTGTTCCATTCTTCTCGGGGAGGCGAGAATATAAGCGAGTGCAGTTCTGTATGGAATGAAGGTTTTAGAAAGGATTGTTTAGTAGTCGTCACCATTTTTGTAAAATAATGTATCAATAAATGTGATGAGGATTTATTTGAGTATAGATATTGTCTGAAGATAATATTTGTATTTAAACTCACAGTTTCTTGTTGTAATAATAAAGTTGTAGTTTTTTTCGTACCATGTATTGACAACTTTCGGAATGGGTGATGTATACCTATTTTGGGGCGTCAGGTTGGTATCGAGCTTAGGATATGATCTCTGGCGGAGATCGGGGAATAGAACTAGGAGGGAGAGACGAGTAAATCCTTAGCTAGTGTGTCCTACCTAAGCTTATTTGTTAGTTGAGTCGATATATAAGGGATATTATGTGATATATTGATTTTCTTAATTAACCCTTGTTTTATGGCGGTATTTGAGAATGTCGTTCGAGAATATTAACAATGGAAATGAGAACGTGGAGCGCTCAGTACTCACCAACGAGGAGAACGTGCAACAGTGGCATGTTCCTCCCGTGAACAACACCATGGAAGCAGATGATGAGCGAGGGGATGTTTAGAAGTTTTTGCGATTCATGCAAAATCGAGACGAGGAGACTCGTGTTCAAAATCTGACGGGAAATGATAGCAATTCACGGTTATCACAACCAAGCGATTCAAAGAGTTGGGACCACGAATTTAAGGAAAGCGAGATCCGATCATGGCGGAAACATGGGTCAAGCAAATTACCAAGATATTCGATGTCTTGGGATGCACGGAGAAACGAAGGTTCCATTCGCCACCTTTATGTTTCCGTGGCGGCGGACTCTTGGTGGGAGTGCATGAAAGCGTACCCATCCAACACTTTCGGCATGTCTTGGGAGACATTTGAAACTATTTAATGACAAATACTTTCACGAAAGTGTTAAATCGTATGAAGGAAGTGGAGTTCATCGATTAGAGCAAAACAACATGGCGGTGTCTCAAGATGCGAGGCAAAGTTTGCGAGTTATCCAAGTTTGCACCTCATTTGGTGGAGAATGAGGAACGCGTGTGACGGATGTTTCTTAGAGGTTTGAAACCCGGCATACGTCGATATCTCATTTCTCATAAACTTTCTCTTTATTCAGATGTTGTAAATGAGCTCAATTATTAGAAGCGAGATAACGAAATGCACATCAACCGAGGACCATAACCGAGGATCGTACGTAGATAGCGATCAATGAATAATGATAACCTACGGAGAAAAGCGAATGATTTGATGAAAATGGTAACCACTCTGGTGGTAATCATGGTCATGAAAAGCAGAAGAAGCGAGTCGGGGAGGAGATTTTAAAAAGAGGAGATTTAACAACGACTATGTGAAGACGATTGCAAGCTGAGAAGCGGTTCTAAGGGAGGAGAACGACCACCCATCATATGCTACAAATGCGGAAAAGAGGGACATATCGGTCCAAACCGCCTACAACAGTTCAAGGTATGCTATGGTTGTGGAAAGGAAGGACATATCGCTTTCGAGATTATGCAGATGGCGAAACCTAGTTCAATGGGATGATGACTCAAAAAGATCGTCCCGGAAAAGTCAAAGTCAACGATTAGGGAAGAAGCGTTTGTTGTGATTTGGTCATAATCGAGAACCCAAACGAGGTGATCACGGGTAAGCTATTTATAAATTCTTGCGAAGTTTATACCTTACTTGATCTGGTGTGCTACCCATTCATTTATCTCTCTGCATGTGCTCAACGCTTAAACTTGACTCGGAGAAATTAGACTTTGATCTATCTGTGGAAACTCCGTTAGGAGAAACTTTCATCACATCCAACGCTTATAAATCTTGTTTGATTCAAGTTGGCACCATTACCTTACCTGTTGACCTTATCTCTTTAAAGATACTTGCTTTTGATGTGATTTTAGGGATTGATTGGTTAACTACTCATCATGCCAAAATTGATTGTTTTCGTAAGGTTGTTAGTTTTCATATTCCTAACCAACTTGTTGTACGAATTCAAGCAACTAAACCATTAAAATCAATCACTATCATATCTAATCATAAAGCTATTCGTTTATTGAAAAACGGATGTCAAGCTTTCTTAGCCCATGTTATGGATTTGAATAAAGACACGTCAAATTTGAATAATATTCTGTTGTTATTGACTTTCACTCGACGTATTTCAAAGAACTTCCGGTCTACCCCGAACGTGAAGTTGAATTCTTTATTGATCTTGAACTGGTACAAAGCCCATTTCTAAAACCCCATATCGAATGGCTCCTATTGAACTTGAGGAGTTAAAGGTCCAACTACGAGAATTGTTGGACATCGGTTTCATTCGTCCCAAGACATCTCCTTGGGGTGCTCTGTTTTATTCGTAAAGAAGAAAGACGGGAGTATGCGACTTTCATATTGACTATCGGGAATTGAACCATGTCACCATCAAGAATAGGTATCCTCTACCTCGTATTGATGACTTGTTTGACCGATTACAAGGGCACAATTCTTTTTAAAAATCGATCTTAGATTACGGATATCATCATTTGAAGATTAGAATCGAGGATATTCCAAAGACGCCTTGAAACTTCGGTATGGGCATTATGAATTTTTAGTCATGTCTTTCGGACTAACTAATGCTCCTGCGGCTTTCATGGATATGATGAACCGAGTATTCAAGGAATATTTGGATCGATTCGTTGTTGTCTTTATTGATGACATCCTTATATATTCCAAAAGTCGTAAAGATCATGAGAGCACCATTTGAAGTTTGGTACTCCAAAGGCTTCGTGAAAACCAACTTTATGCCAAATTGAAGAAATGCGAGTTACGGCTTGAGGAAGTAGCATTTCTTGGGCATGTGTGTCAAAACATGGAGTATCTGTTGATCCGTGAAGATTGAAGCAATACAAAGTTAGAACAACCAAAGTCGGTGGATCAAGTACGTAGCTTTTGGGCTTAATTGGTTATTATCGGAGATTAGTGGAAGGATTTTCTCGAATCGCTACTCCATTAACTCATTAACTTCGGAAGGATACAAAATTCGTTTGGAAGCGAAGAATCGCGAGAAAAGTTTCCAAGAGCTTAGAGGAGACTTATTTACGGCTTTGCTTCTAACAATACCATCTGGTTCGGATGGATTTGTTATCTCTGATGATGCTTGAGCAAAGGGTTAGGATGTGTTCTCATGCGCAACGTGGGAAAGTCATAGCCTATGCCTCGCGACAACTTAAAAGAGTATGAGAGAATTATCCTACTCATGATCTAGAGTTAGCGGCAATCGTTTCAAGCGCTAAAGATATGGAGGCACTATCTATATGGGGAGAAAGTGGAGATATATTCGCACCATAAAAAGCCTTAAATATTTCTTCACTCAAAAGAACTCAACATCTGCGGCGATGACGTTGGCTCGAGCTATTGAAAGACTACGACCACACTATTCAATACCATCCCGGAAAAGCGAGCGTGGTAGGCGACGCGTTGAGTAGAAAGATCATATCGCGAGGAGCGAGTGCGATGATGTCAAGTATCTGCGTAGAGCCAACTTTAATAGAAAAAGTTAAGGTTGCTCAAAGCCGCATGAATTCAAGCTTATCGTTATGAAGAAGAAAGTACAAGAAGGAGCTATTAGGGCGAGAATTGATGAAGAAGGAATACTTGAGTCCACTCTAGACTTTGTGTTCCTAACGACTCGATTTGAAGTACAAGATTATGATGGAGGCACACAATACACCATTTGCAATCCATCCCGGAAGTACTAAAATGTATCGTGATCTTGACATACATTTTGGTGGAACAATATGAAGAGAGAGATTGCAAAGTTTATCTCAATGTGTTTAATTTGTCAACGTGTAAAGGCGGAGCATCTAGTACCTAAGGGTCCGTTGCAACCACTTGAGATTCCTAATGGAAGTGGGAACACATTACCATGGATTTAGTTACGGGTCTTCCTACGGTTTCTCAAGGCATCAATGCTATTTGGGTTATTGTTGATAGATTAACCAAATCGCTTCATTTCTTCTTGCCGTCTGGAGACTTATTCCTTGAACGTCTTGCTAGTATATACGTAAATGAGATTGTGAGGTTGCATGGCATGCACTGTATCCATAGTTTTGGATCGTGACCCAAGATTCACTTCAAGATTTTGGGTTAGCTTGCAAAAAGCTATGGGCGCAGTTTGCGATTTAGTTGACATACCATCCCCAAACGGACGGACAATCGAGAGGGACTATTCAAACTCTTGAAGATTTATTAAGACTCTGTGTCCCTAGACTTCAAGGCGGTTGGGATAAGTATTTACCATTGGTGGAATTCTCCTACAACAACAGTTATCGAGCAAGTATAGGTGTGGCTCCATTCGAAGCATTATATGGGCGAAAATGTCGTTCTCCAATATGTTGGGATGAGGTGGGTGAAGCAACATTGTTGGGGACTGAGTTAAATACGTATGACTGAAAAGATCCAAATGATTCGACAACGTATACAAAGCGGCACAAGATCGACAAAAAGAGTTATGCGGATCTTCATCGAGAGGGCGTGGAATTTAGTGTGGGGATCATGTATTATTGCGAGTTGCTCCATGGAAGGGAGTTACAAGATTTGGGAAGAGAGAAAAGCTCGATCCACGATTTATTGGTCCATTTCAAATTCTTGACCGAGTAGGAAATGTAGCCTATAGACTTGCGTTACCTCCAGTATGTCTCGTGTTCATAATGTGTTTCACATATCGGTACTTTAAATAAATATGTGAAAGACCCAACCACGTTATAGAGTTAGAACCGGACGAGATAGCCAAGACTTAACGTGTGAGGAGGTACACAAGATCTTGGATAGGAAGGAGCATGTCCCTACGCCAAGAAAGGTCATACCACAAGTTAAAGTTTTGTGGAGGAATCATGCTATAGAGGAAATGACACAGGAATTGGAAACGGAAATGAAAGCGAGGTATCCTCACCTTTTGAAACACCGAGTCGTCGTCAATTTTCGAGGACGAAATTTCATAAGGAGGGGGAGGTTGTAAGACCAAAAATTTTTTTTTAAATAAAAGGAATTTCCTTTATTTATTATTTTGAAATAGTAAGGGTGGATTTGATTAATGTGGTTAGTTATGGGTAAAATGCAAAATATTTCAAAATAAGCAAGTGGTTATAAAATATTCATTGTTGTTTGGGAATATTAGTTTGGTGTGGAATATTAAATCTTTGTCGGGAATATTAAATGCAACGGTAGCGACCATGTGTGTGGGCCCATAACTTGAAGCGATTGGATGAGGAAAGCGACAAATATAATTTGGTTAAAAATAACGGCGTAGTTATTCTGAATTAAGGCCGTTGAATACCCGGTGGTTAAAATCTGATGTCGCTGCGTTGGTTGCACAAGATACACTGCGGTATTGCAGTGTTGTTGAATTATTGATCCTTACGTGAAGAAGGCACTACTCGATAATTTTCACGGTGAATTCTTGCTCATTATTTTATTTTATTGATTCATAATTGTTGCGTTGATATTTTATATTATTGTTGTTCAATAATTGTCACTTGCACATTATCTCCATTATCGGATCAATAATTCATATTATTTAAATAATATTATTAGATAGCATTATTGGCGATGTCTAGAAAGTTACATCGAGGAGAGGTTTGGTCACCTAATTGCGGCGCCAAGATGGAGAAATCCTTATTGAAAGCCCCTCTTTCTGAGGAGCGGCTTTGGTTGTCATAATTGTGATTCTGTAATATTATTTGTGAATAATTAATTATTGATTCATATGATAAAGAAATATTTATTTTATGTGGATATAAATGATGGATTTATTTATGTGGTTATAAATGAAGAAATTAATGTTGAGGTGTTTTATCGATATTTTATCGGATTGGAGGTATTAAAAATCAAATCGGGGTTTTGAGATATATTATGGGGTTATAATTTTTAATCCGACCATTGGATTGTGGTAATTTTGGGTATGTTATACATACATAAGTTGAGTATATGTCCACAAATTTTGAACCAATTAAAAATGCACGAATGATTTGTTATGAATTTTAAGAGGTGGTGATTAGGAAATTAGGTTTATAATTGATTTTGGTGGAAAATTCTAGAATTGAGTGGGCCCCACTTGTGGTTGGTGAAGAAATGTGCTGAATTTTATTTCAAATGTGGTGGGTGGGAATAGTAGCGAGTAAAAGCCATCGAGTTGCGGTCAAGTCTGCTAAAATTTTCCTATAAATAGAGGGCTAAGTTAGAATTGAAAATCACACCGAAACATAAGCTTTCTCTCTTTCTCTCTATATTATTGAGTATTTTTGTGAGTATTTAGATACTTTGAGAGTTCTTTGTTCGAGACAAGTTTCATTCAAAGATCACTTCACGACCTTTCATTCAAAGTATTGATTCTTTGAGGTAAGGGATATTTTTTTTTTTAATAATGATATTATTTCTTCAATATCATTATCTTTGAAATGTTGATCTGAAGTTTTATCAAATTTGGAACTTTTTCATGTCGGGTTACTATTCATGAGTTACTTATTCACGAGTTACTATTCATGAGTTACTATTCACGAGTTACTATTCACAGTACTATTCATGAAAGCGTGAAGATGTTTTTGTGGAATTTCTATCTTTTGGTGTCGGATTTACTATTCATGTATACGGTCTTTATTCACGTATCTGACACTATTCACGATATCTGGACTATTCACGATACGACATACTATTCACACTATTCAAAAAAATAAAATTTCTTCTTTTGTCCAAAACATCTATTTTGGATACTAGCTTTGATTGTATCCATGTTTTGATCATTCTTGAATTTTACACCACTATGATTATTTTGAGGTAGTTTTGAACATGGATAAAACAAAGTACGAATCCATAATCCTTAATCCTTGTCATTTTGTTTCACTGGATTCGTTTCTTTAAAAATATTTTTCATCATCCTTAGTCTTAAATGATGATATTAAAGAATATCTTTGGCCTGTAGTGCAAAGATGAATGATTTCTGAAGAATATCTTTGGCCTTTAGTGCAAAGATGAACAGGTGTTGAGATGAACATGACCAACGGATTAATATCTTTGGCTTCAGAGGTGCAAAGATGAGCAGTGTTTAAATGAACATGACCAATGATGAATATCTTTGGCACATAGTGCAAAGATGAATATTTGATTCGGATGTATATTGATTGATGTTACGAGGGATAAAAGATGAGCGATGAACTTTTAAATTCATACATAGAAGATAGTAGTTTGCATTCTCTACTTAACTCTTCTAATGAATTATTATTTCATTGCGAATATTGATTTAAAATTTGTTGTCTATTGTATTCTATTAAATTTTTCCCTGTTGAAGACTAACGATAATTTGTTGTATATTATCTTAGTTATAATATTCTTTCTTGAGCTAGTTGAGCTCACCCTTTTCCTTTTGTTCCATTCTTCTCGGGGAGGCGAGAATATAAGCGATGCGAGTCTGGGGTATGGAATGAAGGTTTTAGAAAGGATTGTTTAGTAGTCCTCACCATTTTGTAAAATAATGTATCAATAAATGTGATGAGGATTTATTTGAGTATAGATATTGTCAGAAGATAATATTTGTATTTAAACTCACAGTTTCTTGTTGTAATAATAAAGTTGTAGTTGTTTACATACCATGTATTGACAACTTCGGAATGGGTGATGTATACCTATTTTGGGGGTCGTCACAATAATCATACCAAAAACTGTCCATCAATGCACTACCGGCCAATGAGGACTTTTAACACATCATTCGTTACATTACGATCATGATTATACCGAATAATCCCTGGTCATCATCATATCAAGTCCATCTATGCACATAAGCCAAAGATGACTTTCATCACAATATAAGCATGTGGATGATGACAATGATATAAACAATAATCAAACGAAATCAAGGATAAATATTAAAGACTTTAAATTTATCCAAATATTATCAATCACTTAATAAACTTATAATCTAATATTATTAATATTATTATAATATTTTAATCACTTCTTAAACTTATAAAAAATTTATTTCAATTGTTTACACTTTACCAAATAATGCATTTTAATCATTCAAATTTGCCATACTCATAAGATTTCATAACCAATGATTAAATCCCTCATAAAAAATTTGCATATACCATATATAGGATTCCCAAGCCATATAATCCTATTTTCCAATTTTGTAACTTCACATAACATATTTAATTCATTTACTCATAACTAGTTTATTTTTATGAAAATACCAAATCGGTCCCAAAAATATTTCTTTTAAGGATTTAGCGAGATATAGTCCCATATTGAACATATATTTTTCTGAATTTTTAACATTCATTTACTATTTTTCATATGGCCAAAAAGCTACTTAATATTTAGACATTTATCATAAATTGTACTTTTATCCAAAAATTCCAAAATTTACAGGGTATACTCCTGTTATATACATGTAATCCCAATAAAAATTTCACCAATTTTAGAGTTAACCACAAGGAGTTATAAGGGTTAACTTTTAAAATAGTCTTTTTTCATAAAATCCATAACTCTAAATCTACACATCCAAAAATTGCCATCTTTGGACACAATATAGAAAACTCATCAAATTATCATTTCAAATTTTTCCAGAATTTTTTGAGGGTCAGAAAAATTACAAAACTGCAAATGGATTTTTCACATGCCGCCATACAAGAATCACGTGAGACAAATCATTTCTACAATTTAATAAGGAATGAATACAAAGGATCATTCACCATGCATGCGGTAATCCACATAGACAAAGTTATTCCAACGAAATAATAAAGAATGGAATAACAAAAGAATTTACCATGCATGCGATAGACCAGCATACGCAGTTATTCTCAATGAATAATAAAAAGAATGGAACCAGTCATGCGTAATCCGCATGCACGTGATATTCCAAAGAATAATAAAGAATGGAATAACAACATGTAATTCACACGGGCATGCGATAGACCGCATGCATGGAGTTATTCCAACAGAATAATAAAGAATGGAACCAGATCATGCGTAATCCGCACAGACAGGATATTCCAATAGAATAATAAAGAATGGGATAATAGAAGAATTTCACCATGTATGCAGTACTTCACATAGATAGGTTATTCCAACATAATAATAAGGAATGGAATAACAATAGCTCTCTTCATGAATACGAAATAAATAATACCCCTTACCTTAGAAAGAAACTGGATACTGGAGTAGAGTGGTAGCAGACTTCTCTTCTCGTTTCTCTCTATAATTTCTCTCTATAATAATTGCTCTATAGCTTTAGTGAATTGGTGAGAAATGAAGGAAGAATGAGTTTCTATTTATATTAAAATATAGTTTCGATAATTGCACGTTTTGGGGCTCAAAATATTACAGTACAATACCTTTAACTTTTCTTTCATTTTTAATTTAGTCCAGCAAGTATTATCAAACTTGCACCACCTCCCCTAATAATAAATAATGTGAATCAATAGTTTAATCATGTGAATCAATAGTTATAATCATGTGAAAATACGAATTACAGTATAGTACCTCCATCTATACCTCCATTTTTAACTTAGTCATGCAAGTATTATCAATTTTGCACCAGCTCCCCTAATAGTAAATGAATGTAAATCAATAGTACACACATGTGAACAAATAGTTATAATCATGTGAATTAATAGCAATTAATTGCTCACTTATTCGATTAATTACCTGATTGGTCAATATAACCTCCAGACATCAATTATTATCTAAATAAATGTTGATTTCCACTAACACTAACAATCCCAACACAATGGAAATATTTTTCTCAAAAATTTCATTTTTAAAATTTTGAAGTTTGACTTTTTCCAAAAAAGTCAACTATTGACTTTTTTTTCCAAAAAGTCAACCCCAGCAAATTTTGTGTTTATAGTCTATTTCTACTAATTTCATCCTTCCGGACTCAAATATCACGTCCGCGTATCCAAATTCAACTCCGAACTCAACTTCAATTTTTAATAACATTCATCATTAATATTATAACTCACAATATTTAACAACTAGGTCGTTCCCAGGAAAGATGGGGCTTTCCAATAAGGATTTCTCCCTATTGGCGCTCAATTAGGTGACCAAACCTCTCCATGACAAAACTTCTAGACATTTTAAATATTATAATTTAATAATATGAATAAATTTGTCATCTCAATTATTGATTTAATAATTTATCATATTATGCAGATGATACTGTGACAATAATCGAATCAATAATATGAGAGATATGATGCAACAATTCTCAGAGTAATAATTGAGTATAACCGAGTGACTTCTCATGTAAGCATCAATAATCAATACAATTGTGCTACTATGCAACCACAGCGTATTCTTGTACTTTTACTACCAAGTAGTTCAACAGCTTTAATTGGTAACACTTCCGTAGTTATTTTTATAAAAAGATAATTCTATCATTTTCTTACTACTTAATAATACTTCCGTTGTAGGGTCCACCAATGATTGTGCTGAGTCAAATGCGGATATTCCCTCGACAAAAAGAATATTCTCCTACCAAACGAATATTTTATAACAACTTGCATACTTTGCAAAAAATTTCACATATCCCCTTAACTTTAACCCTTTATCAATTTAACCATTTACGAAATAAAATAATAATTATAAGAAAATTGAATACTTTCATTTCATAAAATTCAAGGTCTTACACACACCATAAAAGAGAAATATTATCTTAGAAGTAATTGACTTAATAATAATAAATTAAGTGTATTTAATTTATTAGTGGAATAAATTAAATAGCTTAATATTTAGAATTAAGTATTTGGAGAAATACTAATTAAAAATTAATAAGAGGAGTTTTATTGTTATTATTATTATAAATAATTTAGTTCCTAAATTGTTTAAGAATTAAATTAAAACCCTAAGTCCTAAAGAGTTCAGGAAGATAAATAGTGTATGTAAAGAGAGGCCTTATGATAGATTAAGGGTTGACACAGCTGTGCAGATAAAGATACTTCGAAATAATTCTCTACAATCTAAGGAGTTAGGAGCGAGAGATTACGGCTAGCCACCTAAGGTTCGGAGAAACCTATATTTACTTCTTCAATTATAATTTCTTAGTGGATCACCTTTAAAGCACTGCACACACTGAGTAGCTAAAATTTGACTTGTGGATTCGAAGAAGCGCGAAGGATCAAAAGATTTGAACTTGAAGATCAAATCAAGGAGTTGATTCATCTTCTTATGTTATATCTTTTATCCTTCCTTAATTAATAATATCGTATCAAGGTGATCCTGGGTGTGACGCCCCCAAAATAGGTATACATCACCCATTCTGAGTTGTCAATACATGGTACAGAAACAACTACAACTTTATTATTACAACAGTAAAACTGTGAGTTTGAATACAAATATTATCTTCTAGACAATATCTATACTCAAATAAATCCTCATCACATTTATTGATACATTATTTTACAAAAATGGTGAGGACTACTAAACAACTCTCTCTAGAACCTTCATTCCATACCCAGGCTACATACTCTTTATATTCTCGCCTCCACGAGAAGAAAAATGGAACAAAAGGAAAAGGGTGAGCTAAACTAGCCCAAGAAAGAATATTATGACTAAGATAATATACAACAAATTATCATTAGTCTTCAAACAGGAAAAAATCTAATAGAATACAATAGATAACAAATTTTAAATCAATATTCGCGGAAATAATAATTCATTAGAAGAGTTAAGTAGAGAATGCAAACTACTATCTTCTATGTATGAATTTAAAAGTTCATCGCTCATCTTTTATCCTCGTAACATCAATCAATATATATCTCGAATCAAATATTCATCTTTTTACTACATGTGCCAAAGATATTCATCGATTAGTCATGTTCATCTAAACACTGCTCATCTTTTTTACTACGGGCCAAAGATATTCTTCAGAAATCATTCATCTTTGCCTACGGGGCCAAAGATATTCAATAATATCATCATTTAAGACCGAGGATGATGAAAATATTTTTAAAAAACGAATCCAAAGAAACAAAATGACAAGGATTAAGGATTCGTACTTTTGTTTATCCATGTTCAAAAATACCTCAAAAATAATCATAGTGGTGTAAAATTCAAGAATGATCAAAACATGGATACAATCAAAGCTAGTATCCGAGAATAGATATTATGGACAAAAAAGAAGAAATTTCATTTTTCTTGAATCTTTACTTGTATCACGTGAATAGTAACTCAACACCAAAAGATAGAAATTTCCCAAAAAACATCTTCACGCTTCATGAATAGTACTGCGTGAATAGTAACTTCGAAATAGTAACTCATGAATAGTAACCCAGACATGAAAAAGTTCCAAATTTGATAAAAAGTTCCAACCAATATTTCAAAGATAATGATATTGAAGAAATAATATCATTTGAGAAGAAAATAACATCACTTACCTCAAAGATTAGTACTTCTAAATTTGGAATCTAAAGGTATAGTCTTTGAAGAAACTTGCACCGTCTAACAATACTCAAAGTATACTCAAAATACTCACAAGAATACGCTCGATAATATAGAGAGAAAACTTGATTTAAATTGTGATTTTCAATTCTAACCTAAGTACCCTATTTATAGGAAAATCTTTAGAACACAAAAAGCGTAAAATTTAATATAATAATAATATATATAATCAAATTTCCTCGCCAACCTTCCAAGAACTGTATTCAGCTCATTCAACCCACATGTAACACACCATAATAAAAAAAACGTTTTTCTAATTTTAAATATTTTAAACTTCCAAAATCAATTATTTGAGACTTGAACTTCAATAATTCATAATAAATAGCCCTTTCATCAGAAAATTCGAATCACGCGAGTTTTTATAGGAAATTCAATTCTCTACAACTTTACGGAAGAAAGTTTTTCCGAATTCCAAACAAAAATTGACCAAATCCACAAAGCAGGCGATTTTACATTTATAATCAAATTTCAAACAATAAATGGGGTCCAATGAGACATTTTGAACATGTTTTAAACATTTATTGCAACAAAATACTCTTCCTCCTCGTATACTCATATATCCCACATTCGTTGTAAAAATATCACCATTATTATATTATTAAAATATAATAATATATTTAAATGAATTATTTTATCGAAAAAGATAAAATTTCAATTTTCAACAATTGTCACATTAAAATTTTCTCCATCTATATCCACATAAAATCAATATTTTCCTCATCATATGAATCAATAATTAATTATTCACAAATAATATTACTGAGAATCACAATATTGACAACCGAGCGCCTTCCGAAAAGGGGCTTTCCAATAAGAATTTCTCCTTCTTGGCGCCTTGATTAGGTGACCAAACCTCTCCTTAGAATGTAACTTTCTAGACATTGCCAATAATGTTATCTAATAATATTATTCAGATAATATGAATTATTGCTTCGATAATGAAAATACTATGTAATGACAATTATTGAAACAACAACAATATAAAATATCAATGCGATGTCGAATAAAATATCTTTGAGCAAAGAATTATCGTAACCATTATTGAGTAAAGCCTTCTTCACGTAAGAATCAATAATTGGTGTAATACCGGTAATGCTACGTGTTTTTAACCAATTTATTATTTTAACAATGATTAATGATATGAACTACGCTGTGTGCGACCCCAAAATAGGTATACATCACCCATTCTCGAGTTGTCGTCACATGAGTGTAAAAACTACAACTTTATTATTACAACAAGAAAAGCGTGAGTTTAAATACAAATATTATCTTCTAGACAATATCTATACTCAAATAAATCCTCATCACATTTATTGATACATTATTTTACAAAAATGGTGAGGACTACTAAACAATTCTTTCTAAAACCTTCATTCCATACCCAGACTAAGTACTTTCATTATATTCTCGCCTCCGAGAAGAAAAATGGAACAAAAGGAAAAGGGTGAGCTCAACTAGCTCGAGAAAGAATATTATGAATAAGATAATATACAACAAATTACCGTTAGTCTTCAACGGGGAAAATCTAATAGAATCAATAGACAACAAATTTTAAATCAATATTCGCAATGAAAATAATAATTCATTAGAAGAGTTAAGTAGAGAATGCAAACTACTATCTTCCATGTATGAATTTAAAAGTTCATCGCTATCTTTTATCCTGTAACATCAATCAATATATATACGGAATCACATATTCATCTTTACACTACGAATGAAAGATATTCATCGATTAATCATGTTCATCTAAACACTGTTCATCTTTTGCACTACTGAGCCAAAGATATTCTTCAGAAATCATTCATCTTTTACTACTGGCCAAAGATATTCCATAATATCATCATTTAAGATCAAGATGATGAAAAATATTTTTAAAGAAACGAATCCAATTGAAACAAAATGACAAGGATTAAGGATTAAGGATTAGTACTTTGTTTTTATTCACGTCCAAAAAATACCTCAAAAATGATCATAGTGGTGTAAAATTCAAGAATAATCAAAACATGGATACAATCAAAGCTAGTATCCGAATAGATATTTTGGACAAAAAGAAGAAATTTTATTTTTATGAATAGTGCAGATATCGTGAATAGTGCCGTGATACGTGAATAAAGTACTCTCGACACCAAAAGATAGAAATTCCACAAAAAAAACATCTTCACGCTTTCATGAATAGTACTAGTGAATAGTAACTTTCGTGAATAGTGAGTCATGAATAAGAACTCGTGAATAGTAACTCATGAATAAATAACCCAGAGCATGAAAAAGTTCCAAATTTGATAAAAAGTTCCAACCAATATTTCAGCATAATGATATTGAAGAAATAATATCATTTGAGAAGAAATTAACATCCCTTACCTCGAAAGATTAGTACTTCTAGCTGGAATCTAGGGTATAGTCTTTGAAGGAACTTGCACCGTCTAACAATACTCAAAGTATATTCAAAATACTCACAAGAATACGCTCGATAATATAGAGAAAGAAAACTTCAGTTTCTGGTGTGATTTTCAATTCTAACCTAAGCACCATATTTATAGGAAAATGCTTAGAACACCAAAGCAGAAAATTTAATATAATATTAATATATATATTAAGATTTCTACGCCCACCTTCCTAGATCTGATCTCAGCTCATTATGCACATGTTGTAGCCCACAAAACAAACAAAAAACGTTTTTATTATTTAAAATATTTTAAACTTCCAAAAATCAATTATTTCGGAGCTTCGGAATTTCAATAATTCATAATAAATAGCCCTTCTATCAGAAAATTCAAATCTCGCGAATTTTTATAGGAAATTCAATTCTCTACAACTTTGCAGAAGAAAGTTTTTCCAAATTCCAAACAAAATTGACCAAATCCACAAACGGAGATTTTACAAAAGTATAATCAAATTTCGATCGATAAATGGGGTCCATGACATGTTTAACATGTTTTAAATATTTATTGCAACAAAAATACTCTTCCTCCTCGTATACTCATATATCCCACATTCGTTGTAAAAATATCACCATTATTATATTATTAAAATATAATAATATATTTAAAAGAATTATTTTATCAGAAAAAGATAAAATTTCAATTTTCAACAATTGTCACATTAAAATTTTTCTCCATCTATATCCACATAAAATCAATATTTTCCTCATCATATGAATCAATAATTAATTATTCACAAATAATATTACAGAATCACAATATTGACAACCAGTAGCCTTCTGGGAAGAGGGGCTTTCCAATAAGAATTTCTTCTTACTTACTAAATTGCGATTAGGTGACCAAACCTCTCCTTAGATGTAACTTTCTAGACATTGCCAATAATGTTATCTAATAATATTATTCAGATAATATGAATTATTGCTTCGATAATGAAAAATACTGTGTAATGACAATTATTGAAACAACAGCAATATAAAATATCAACGTAGCAATTATTAACTCAATAAAATACTGAACAGTAATTACTGTAACCATTATTGAGTAGTGCCTTCTTACGTAAGAATCAATAATTGGTGCAATACTGGTAATAACTCTTGTGTTTTTAACCAACGGGTATTTTAACGATGATAACTTGATAAATAACTTCTGCCAATTATTTTTAAACCACTTATTTTTGTCGTTTTCTTCATCCAATCGCTTTCAGTTATGGGGCCCACACATGGTCATTACCGTAGTCGATGCGAATATTCCCCTGACAGTCACGAATATTCCATGACCAAACGAATATTCCCCGACAACAATGAATATTTTATAACCACTTGCTTATTTTGAAGTATTTATGTATTTTACCCCTAACTATCCACATTAATCACATCAATCCTTACTATTTCAAAATAATAAATAGAAAATTAAATTTCATTAATAATAAGTTGGGGTCTTACAACCTCCCTCCTTATGAAATTTCGTCCTCGAAATTGACGTGCGATACACTGTGTTTTCGAAAAGGTGAGGATAACTTCGCTTTCATTTCCGTTTCCAATTCCCGGGACATTTCTCTATAGCATGATTCCTCCACAAAACTTTAACTTGTGGTATGACCTTTCTTGTAGTAGGACATGCTCCTTCCTATCCAAGATCTTGACAATACCTCCTCATACGTTAAGTCTTGGCTATTTCGTCCGGTTCTAATTTATATAACGTGGTTGGTCTTTCACATATTTACGAAGTACAAATATGTGAAACACATTATGAACACGAGACATACTTGGAGGTAACGCAAGTCTATAGGCTATATTTCCTACTCGGTCAAGAATTTGAAATGGACCAATAAATCGTGGATTGAGCTTTCCTCTCTTCCCAAATCTTGTAACTCCCTTCCATGGAGCAACTCGCAATAATACATGATCCCCTATACTAAATTCCACGTCCTTTCGATGAAGATCCGCATAACTCTTTTGTCGATCTTGTGCCGTTTGTATACGTTGTTGAATCATTTGGATCTTTTCCGTAGTCATACGTACCAACTCGGGTCCCAATAGTGTTGCTTCACCCACCTCGTCCCAACATACTGGAGAGCGACACTTTTGCCCATATAATGCTTCAAATGGAGCCACACCTATACTTGCCTGATAAATGTTGTTGTAGGAGAATTCCACCAATGGTAAATACTTATCCCAACTGCCCTTGAAGTCTAGGACACAGAGTCTTAATAAATCTTCAAGAGTTTGAATAGTCCTTTACGATTGTCCGTCTGCTTTGAGGATGGTATGCGAATCAATCGTAGATCCATGCCCATAGCTTTTTGCAAGCTAACCCAAAATCTTGAAGTGAATCTTGGGTCACGATCCGAAACTATGGATACAGGCATGCCATGCAACCTCACAATCTCATTCACGTACATACTAGCAAGGCGTTCAAGTGAATAAGTCTCCGTGTCGGCAAGAAAAATGAGCGACTTGGTTAATCTATCAACAATAACCCAAATAGCATTGATGCCACGAGAAACCGTAGGAAGACCCATAACGAAATCCATGGTAATGTGTTCCCACTTCCATTTCGGAATCTCAAGTGGTTGCAACGGACCCTTAGGTACTAGATGCTCCGCCTTTACACGTTGACAAGTTAAACACATTGAGATAAACTTTGCAATCTCTCTCTTTATATTGTTCCACCAAAATGTATGTCGAAGATCACGAAACATTTTAGTACTTCCAGGATGGATTGCAAATGGTGTATTGTGTGCCTCCATCATAATCTTGTACTTCAAATCAAAGTCGTTAGGAACACAAAGTCTAGAGTGGACTCGAAGTATTCCTTCTTCATCAATTCTCGCTTAGGAATAGCTCCTTCTTGTACTTTCTTCTTCATACGCATCACTCCGGCCTGGTGGGCTTGAGCAACCTTAACTTTTTCTATTAAAGTTGGCTCTATCGTATACTTGACATCATCGCTTTTCGTTCTCGCATATGATCTTCTACTCAACGCGTCGCCTACCACGTTCGCTTTTCCGGGATGGTATTGAATAGTGTGGTCGTAGTCTTTCAATAGCTCGAGCCAACGTCATTGCCAGCGTGTTGAGTTCTTTATGAGTGAAAGAAATATTTAAGGCTTTTATGGTGCGAATATATCTCCACTTTCTCCCCATATAGATAGTGCCTCCATATCTTTAAGCGCAGCTTGGCTGCCGCTAACTCTAGATCATGAGTAGGATAATTCCTCTCATACTCTTTAAGTTGTCGCGAGGCATAGGCTATGACTTTCCCACGTTGCATGAGAACACATCCTAACCCTTTGCTGAAGCATCGGCAGTAGATAACAAATCCATCCAAACCAGATGGTATTGTTAGAACAGTCTTAGAAATAAGTCTCCTCTTAAGCTCTTGGAAACTCTTCTCGCATTCTTCGCTCCAAAACGAATTTTGTATCCTTAGGAGTTAGGCGAAGTTAATGGAGTAGCGATTCGAGAAAACCTTCCACGAATCTCCGATAATAACCAAATAAGCCCAAAAAGCTACGTACTTGATCCACCGACTTGGTTGCTCCCAACTTTGTATTGCTTCAATCTTGGCGGATCCACGGATACTCCATGTTTTGACACCATTGTGCCCAAGAAATGCTACTTCCTCGAGCGAACTCGCATTTCTTCAATTTGGCATATAGTTGGTTTTCACGAAGCCTTTGGAGTACCGACTTCAAATGGTGCTCATGATCTTCACGACTTTTGGAATATATAAGGATGTCATCAATAAAGACAACAACGAACCGATCCAAATATTCCTTGAATACTCGGTTCATCATATCCATGAAAGCGCGGGAGCATTAGTCGATCCGAAAGACATGACTAAAAATTCATAATGCTCGTCATCGAGGAGTTCTAAAGCGATCTTTGGAATATCCTCGATTCTAATCTTGGTTTGATGATATCCGAATCGAAGATCGATTTTGAAAAGAATTGTGCCCTTGCAATCGGTCAAACAAGTCATCAATACGAGGTGAGGATACCTATTCTTGATGGTGACATGGTTCAATTCCAGATAGTCGTACAAAGTCGCATACTCCCGTCTTTCTTCTTCTACGAATAAAATAGGAGCACCCCGAGGAGATGTACTTAGGGCCGAATGAAACCGATGTCCAACAATTCTTGTAGTTGGACCTTTAACTCTTGAAGTTCAATAGGAGCCATTCGATATGGGGTTTAGAAATGGGCTTTGTACCGGGTTCAAGATCAATAAAGAATTCAACTTCACGCTACGGGGTAGGCCGGGAAGTTCTTGAAATCGTCGGAAAAGTCAATAACAACAGAATATTATTCAAATTTGACGTGTCTTTATTCAAATCCATAACATGGGCTAAGAAAGCTTGACATCCGTTTTTCAATAAACGAATAGCTTTATGATTAGATATGATGATGATTGATTTTAATGGTTTAGTTGCTTGAATTAAATAACAGTCAAGTTAGAATATGAAAACTAACAACCTTACGAAAACAATCAATTTTGGCATGATGAGTAGTTAACCAATCAATCCCTAAAATCACATCAAAAGCAAGTATCTTTAAAGAGATAAAGGTCAATGGTAAGGTAATGGTGCCAACTTGAATCAAACAAGATTTATAAATGATGGATGTGATGAAAGTTTCTCCTAACGGAGTTTCCACAGATAGGTCAAAGTCTAATTTCTCCTCGAGTCAAGTTTAAGCGTTGAGCACAAGCAGGAGAGATAAATGAATGGGTAACCCCCAGTTATCAAGTAAGGTATAAACTTCGCAAGAATTTATAAATAGCTTACCCGTGATCACCTCGTTTGGGTTCCTCGCATTTTGACCCGACCACAACAAACGCTCTTCCGGAATCGTTGACTTTGACTTTTACGGGACGATCTTTTGAGTCACCGTCCCCATTGAACTAGGTTTCGCTACTGCATAATCTCTCGAAGCGATATGTCCTTCCTTTCCACAATTATAGCATACCTTGAACTGTTGTGGGATGGTTTGACCGATATGACCCTCTTTCCGCATTTATAGCATATGACCGGTGGTCGTTCTCCTCCCTTAGAACCGATTCTTTCCAAGACCTTTGCCGTCTTCATATAGTTGTTGTTAAATCTCCTCTTTTAAAATCTCCTCGACTTCGCTTCTTCTATTTTCATGGCCATGATTACCACCAGAGTGGTTACCATTTTGTCCGTCTGCTTCTTTCTCTGCTTTGGTTATCATTATTACATTGATCGCTATCTCTGTACGATCCTGGTTGTGGTCCCTCGATTGACCGTACTTTCGTTATCTCGCTCTAATAATTGAGCCATGTTTACAACATCCCCGAATAGAGAAAAGTTTATGAGAAATGAGATCTTGACGTATCTTAGGGTTTCAAACCTCTAAGAAACATCCGCGTCATCGTTCCTCATTCTCCACCAAATGAGGTGCAAACTGGATAACTCTGCAAACTTTGCCTCGTCTTCGAGACAATCATATTGTTTGTTTTGCTATAATCGATGAACTCCACTTCCTTCATATAGCGAACACTTTCGGAAAGTATTTGTCATTAAATAGTTTTTGAAACGTTTCCCAAGACATCTTTGAGTCTTGGTTTGGATGGAGTACGCTTCACGAACTCCCACCAAGAATTCTGCCTTCGCCACGGAACATAAAGGTGGCGAATGCAACCTTCTGTTCCTCCGTGCATCCCAAGACATCGAATATCTTGGTAATTTGTTTGACCCATGTTTCCGCCATGATCGGATCGCTTTCCCTTAAATTCGTGGTCCCAACTCTTTGAACCGCTTGGTTTGTGACAACCCGTGAATTGCTATCATTTCCTCCTCATATTTTGAACACGAGTCTCCTCGTCGATTTTGCATGAACTGCAAAAAGCTTCTAAACATCCCTCGTTCATCATCTCGCTTTCGGTGGTGTTGTTCACGGAGGAACATTGCCACTGTTGCACGCTTCTCCTCGTTGGTGAGTACAAAGCGTCTCACACGGTCTCATTTCCATTGTTAATATTCTCGGTCGACATTCTCAAATCTTGTCATAAAAAACAAGGGTTAATTAAGGAAATCAATATATCACATAATATCCTTATATATCTTGACCAACTAAAAAATAAGCTTAGGTAGGACACACTAGCAAAGGATTTACTCGTCTCTCCCTCCCTAGTTCTATTCCCGATCTCCGCCGTAGATCATATCCTAAGCTCGATACCAACCGTGACGACCCCCAAAATAGGTATACATCACCCATTACGAGTTGTCAATACATGATACGAAAACAACTACAACTTTATTATTACAACGATGGCTGTGAGTTTAAATACAAATATTATCTTCTAGACAATATCTATACTCAAATAAATCCTCATCACATTTATTGATACATTATTTTACAAAAATGGTGAGGACTACTAAACAATTCTTTCTAAAACCTTCATTCCATTTCCCCAGACTAAATACTCGCTATATTCTCGCCTCCCGAGAAGAAAAATGGAACAAAAGGAAAAGGGTGAGCTTAACTAGCTCGGTAAAGAATATTATGACTAAGATAATATACAACAAATTACCGTTAGTCTTCAACAGGGAAAAATCTAATAGAATACAATAGACAACAAATTTTAAATCAATATTCATGTGAAATAATAATTCATTAGAAGAGTTAAGTAGAGAATGCAAACTACTATCTTCCATGTATGAATTTAAAAGTTCATCGCTCTATCTTTTATCCCCGTAACATCAATCAATATATATCCGGAATCACATATTCATCTTTTTTACTCTCAGGCCAAAGATATTCATCGATTAATCATGTTCATCTAAACACTGTTCATCTTTGCACTACAGTGCCAAAGATATTCTTCGTAAATCATTCATCTTTGCACTACGGTCCAAAAATATTCCATAATATCATCATTTAAGATCAAGATGATGAAAAATTTTTAAAAAACGAATCCAAAGAAACAAAATGACAAGGATTAAGGATTAAGGATTAGTACTTTGTTTTATTCACGTCCAAAAAATACCTCAAAAATGATCATAGTGGTGTAAAATTCAAGAATGATCAAAACATGGATACAATCAAAGCTAGTATCCGAATAGATATTTTGGACAAAAAGAAGAAATTTTATTTTTCTATGAATAGTCACGTAGTATCGTGAATAATGTCGTATCGTGAATAGTCCGTATCGTGAATAGTAACTCGACACCAAAAGATAGAAATTCCACAAAAAACATCTTCACGCTTCATGAATAGTACTCATGAATAGTAACTCATGAATAGTAACTCATGAATAGTAACTCGTGAATAGTAACTCATGAATAGTAACCCCGATATGAAAAAGTTCCAAATTTGATAAAAGTTCCAACCAATATTTCAAAGATAATGATATTGAAGAAATAATATCATTTGAGAAGAAATTAACATCCCTTACCTCGAAAGATTAATACTTCTAGCTGGAATACCGGGTCTAGTTGTGACGACCCCAAAATAGGTCCATTCCATCCAACCCATTCTGAGTCGCCAAATATATGGTACGAAAAACAACTACAACTTTATTACAACAATTGTCGTGCAAAATACAACAACACATATGCTGTGAGTTTGGATACAAATATATACCAACTGTAGCACGTCACAATGACACCTTACATAAAAGTATAGTCAAAAACTGTTTTAGAAATTAGAATATTTGGGAAGTGCTCAAGGAAACCTTCATACATGGGAGGCCATGCTTTTAGGTTATGGTAGATATCATATGGCCACAGAATTATCCTTGGTTGACCCAATAAACCCCAAAGAAAAACAAGAAGATTACTATCATATTCTTCCCAATGGCGAGTCTTTTCTTGACATATCATTATCTCCACTGTCTCTAATTTGGTATTATACTCCAAACAAACACCAAGATTATATAGGTAGTGCTTGTAAATATATACTCAAAGAAGTGGATGACCACAACCATGTCTTATGATAACACGAGTTTGTATGTCATTAGACATCTTGTATGATAGTGACAAAACACCCTTCCAAAGTTGGGTTCGCCTCACCTATTTAATTCACCAAAATAACTATTAAATGATGTATAAAATACAACACACTAAAGCCCTCAATAAAATTATTTTCATACTCTTTAGGGGAGAACCTCAACAACTATAGACCAACGTTTCTATTCCTTGTTATCCCCTTCAACCCAACTACACTTTTATTACCTAAAAGGAATGTGAAACAAAAGGGTGAGCACAACTAGCTCGATGAAGAAATATTATGACTAAAGATAAATAAATTATCAATAGTCTTCATCGGTTATGAATCGAGATTTAGAACATATGGTAGATGATAAAACTTTTCAACCATAGTTGCGGTAGGAACGAGCAATCCATTAAAAAGTCAAATAGACTATAAAGTCTATTATCTTCTCCACGTTAAAAGTCCACCAACAATATTTTATCCTCAGTAACATCAATCAACAGTTCCTTTCCACAATCATATGAATAACTCATAATCATAATTGTGATTCTAAATTCCTCTTCTCATCCGGGATGAAGATAATTTTCATCACTTGCCTTTACCCGAAACATCAAATATCATGGTTATACCAAATCACAGCCTCACATTCATAATCATACTAATAAATTCATCTTTTGCACCATGGGCCAAAGATATTCATCAACAGATTCATCTTTGCACTACATGCCAAAGATATTCAACAACAGTCATCTTTGCATTACGAGCCAAAGATATTCATCAATAATTCATCTTTGCACTACAAAGCAAAGATATTCAACAACAATCATCTTTGCATTACGAGCAAAAGATATTCATCAATAATTCATCTTTGCACTATAAAGCTAAGATATTCATCAACAAGTCATCTTTTGCACTCACGGGCCAAAGATATTCATATCTCAAATAAATACATAATCATTTCGAAGTTATATAACAATAATTATAACCATGTTGATCAATTCACCTTTGCACTTAAGCTAAAAATATTCAATTGTAAATTCAATGGTCATGATCATACCGATCAACAATTCAACTTTTGCACTCATCGCCAAAGAGAACCTATGGTCACGATCATACCAATAATCTACCCATCTTTACACTCAAGTCAAAGAGAAATATCATCATTAGGGTTATAAGAATGTTATATAAAAACAATATAATCAAAACATGGTTTTAATTTCAAGAGTAAGATTCATAAATCAACGATAATTTAGTTAGAAAAAGAAACCAATTTTATTGTGAATAGTACCCGTGAATAGTAACTCATGAATAGTAATTCATGAATAGTAACTCGTGAATAGTAAATCCTCAATAATAACTCGTGAATAGTAACTCATGAATAGTAACTCGTGAATAGTAACTCATGAATAAATACCTCATGAATAGTACTTCAGATTCAGTACATAAAATCCGTATCGTAAATAATGTCATATCGTAAATAGTATTATATACATGAATAGTGTCGTATACATGAATAGTCTTATATCGTGAATAGTAACCCCAAACTCAAAAAGATAGAAATTCCACAAAAAACATCTTCACGCTTCATGAATAGTACTCGTGAATAGTAACTTTCGTGAATAGTAACTCATGAATAGTAACTTCGTGAATAGTAACTCATGAATAAATAACCCCAGACATGAAAAAGTTCCAAATTTGATAAAAGTTCCAACGATATTTCAAAGATAATGATATTGAAGAAATAATATCATTACGAAAAAAAATAATATCCCTTACTATCTCTTACCTCAAAAAAAGCAAAGACTTCGACGGGATATCGGATATAATGATTGAAGGAAACTTGCAATCGATGAATATCAACTCACCAAGTATCTAAATACTCACAAATTACACTCAATAATCTAGAGAGAAAAGAGAAAAGCTTATGTTTACGGTGTGATTTTCAATTCTAACTTAGCCCTCTATTTATAGGAAAATGTTAGCACGAAGCGGACTTAACTTTTTGACACGGGTGGCTTTACACACTACTATTCCACCCACCAAAAATCAGCCATCTTCCCCAACAACCAAGAGTGGGGCCCACTCAATTCTAGAATTTTCCACCAAAACCTAATTTTCGAATCGAGTTACCTCTTAAAATTCATAACAAATCATACGTTCATTTTAACGGTTCAAAATTTGTGGACATATACTCAACTTATATATGTATAACATATCCAAAATTACAACGATCAACGGTGGGATCAAAATTTATAACTCACGCAATATATAGTCAAAGAACAACGATTTTTTGGACTATTAGTCCTTCTGACCGATTTCATTCAAAATTTCACCACGAAATATCTACAAAGAATTTTTTGGGTGATTCAAATTTCTCAGATTAGCTTACTTCTAGGGCTTTCTTTTGATATATGGCTCATCTCTTAACTCATTATACACAAAGAGTTATGGATTTTACAAAATCAAGTAATAAACTAATTTTACTGAAAATCCCATATTTTGTTCTCCATTTCGACAAATAATCTTGATAAAACACCTCATCTTTAATTCCTTCACTTAAATACATAAATAAATCCATCATTTATATCCACATCAAATAAATATTTTCTTATCATATAAATCAATAACTAATTATTCACAAATAATATTACGAATCACAATAATGACAACCAGTGCGGTTCCGGAAAGAGGGGCTTTCAATAAGAATTTCTCCTTCTTGGCCGCAATTAGGTGACCAAACCTCTCCTTGTAACTTTCTAGACATTGCCAATAATGCTATCTAATAATATTATTCAAATAATATGAATTATTGATCCGATAATGGGAAATATTTGTGCGGTGATAATTATTGAACAACAATAATATAAAAATCAACACAACAATTATTGAATCAATAAAATAAAATATTGAGCAAGAATTCATCGTAACAATTATTGAGTAGTGCCTTCTCACGTAAGAATCAATAATTGAAAAAATACTATGCAATACTGGTATCTTCTTTGTGCAACAACGCGTATTACTTTACTTTACCAACCGGGTATTCCAACGATGTTAATTGTAATGATTACGCCGTTATTTATAAAAACTTAATTTTGTCGCTTTTCTTCATCCGCCGGTTATTCATTATGGGGCCCAAAAATGGTCGCTACGTCAGTAAATTTAAATATTCCCAAGCGTAAAGAATATTCCACGACCAAACGAATATTCTCCGACAACAATGAATATTTTATAACCACTTGTGTATTTTGAAAAAAATTCATATATCACCCTTAACTTTAACTTTTATCAATTTAACCATTTACTGAATAGTAATTATAAGAAAAATTGAATACTTTTATTTCATAAAATTCGGGTCTTCAATAGTCTTCAAGGGAACTTGCACCATCTAACAATACTCAAAGTATACTCAAAATACTCACAAGAATACGCTTCGATAATATAGAGAGAAAACTTGAGCTTACGGTGTGATTTTCAATTCTAACCTAAGCACCTATTTATAGGAAAATGCTTAGAACACCAAAGCGAAAATTTAATATAATATTAATATATATATTAAGATTTCTACGCCCACCTTCCTAGATCTGATCTCAGCTCATTATTCACATGTTGTAGCCCACAAAACAAGCAAAAAAAAAACGTTTTTATTATTTAAAATATTTTAAACTTCCAAAATCAATTATTTGAGAGCTTCTAAATTCAATAATTCATAATAAATAGCCCTTCTATCAGAAAATTTGAATCTCATGAGTTTTTATAGGAAATTCAATTCTCTACAACTTTGCGAGAAGAGTTTTTCCAAATTCCAAATGAAATTGACCAAAATCCACAAACTGGGATTTTACAAAGCTATAATCAAATTTCATCGATAAATGGGGTCCAATGACATGTTTAACATGTTTTAAACATTTATTGCAACAAAAATACTCTTCCTCCTCAGATATACTCATATATCCCACATTCGTTGTAAAAATATCACCATTATTATATTATTAAAATATAATAATATATTTAAAAGAATTATTTTATCGTAAAAGATAAAATTTCAATTTTCAACAATTGTCACATTAAAATTTTTCTCCATCTATATCCACATAAAATCAATATTTTCCTCATCATATGAATCAATAATTAATTATTCACAAATAATATTATGAAATCACAATATCGACAACCGTGCGCTTCCTGTGAAAGAGGGGGCTTTTCAATAAGAATTTCTTCTTCTTGCGCAATTAGGTGACCAAACCTCTCTTTAGACGAACTTTCTAGACATTGCCAATAATGTTATCTAATAATATTATTCAGATAATATGAATTATTGCTTCGATAATGAAAAATCTTGTGTAATGACAATTATTGAAATAATGAAGATATAAAATATCAACACGAAGAATTATTAACTCAATAAAATACTAAGCAAAGATTCATCGTAACCATTATTGAGTAGTGCCTTCTTCACGTAAGAATCAATAATTGGTGCAATCGTGTGCTACTCTTGTGTTTTAACCACCGGGTATTTTAACAATATTAATCTGAATAACTACTGTAGTTATTTTTAAACCACTTATTTTTGTCGCTTTCTTCATCCAATCGCTTTCCAGTTATGGGGCCCACACATGGTACTACTGGTATTGCGAATATTCTCCGACAAAGATTTAATATTCCACGACCAAACGAATATTCCCTAACAACAATGAATATTTTATAACCACTTGCTTATTTTGAAGTATTTATGTATTTTACCCCTAACTATCCACATTAATCACATCAACCCTTACTATTTCAAAATAATAAATAGAAAATTAAATTTCATTAATAATAAGTTGGGGTCTTACAACGCCTGCCATTTATTTTTAAACCACTTATATTTGTCGTTTTCTTCATCCAATCGCTTTCAAGTTATGGGGCCCACAAAAAGATCATACCGTAAATGCATTTAATATTCCCCGACAAAGAAGAATATTCCACGACCAAACGAATATTCCCCGACAACAATGAATATTTTATAACCACTTGCTTATTTTGAAATATTTGCGTATTTTACCCCTAACTATCCACGATGAATCAAATCAACCCTTACTATTTCAAAATAATAAATAGAGAAAATTGAATTTCATTAATAATAAGTTGGGGTCTTACAACCTCCCTCCTTATGAAATTTCGTCCTCGAAATTGACGTCACGATACACAGTGTTTCAAAAGGTGAGGATACCTCGCTTTCATTTCCGCTTTCCAATTCCCTGTGTCATTCCTCTATAGCATGATTCCTCCACAAAACTTTAACTTGTGGTATGACCTTTCTTACAGTAGGACATGCTCCTTCCTATCCAAGATCTTGACAGTACCTCCTCATACGTTAAGTCTTCTGGCTATCTCGTCCTGGTTTCTAACTCTATAATAACGTGGTTCGGGTCTTTCACATATTTACGAAGCACGATATGTGAAACACATTATGAACACGAGACATACTCGGAGGTAACGCGAGTCTATAGGCTACATTTCCTACTCGGTCAAGAATTTGAAATGGACCAATAAATCGTGGATTGAGCTTTCCTCTCTTCCCAAATCTTGTAACTCCCTTCCATGGAGCAACTCGCAATAATACATGATCCCCCACACTAAATTCCACGTCCTTTCGATGAAGATCCGCATAACTCTTTTGTCGATCTTGTGCCGTTTGTATACGTTGTCGAATCATTTGGATCTTTTTCGTAGTCATACGTACCAACTCGGGTCTCAACAGTGTTGCTTCAACCACCTCGTCCCAACATACTGGAGAGTGACACGTTCGTCCATATAATGCTTTAAATGGAGCCACACCTATACATGCCTGATAACTGTTGTTGTAGGAGAATTCCACCAATGGTAAATACTTATCCCAACTGCCCTTGAAGTCTAGGACACAGAGTCTTAATAAATCTTCAAGAGTTTGAATAGTCCTTTCTGATTGTCCGTCCGTTTGAGGATGGTATGCCTTGCCCATAGCTTTTTGCAAGCTAACCCAAAATCTTGAAGTGAATCTTGGGTCACGATCCGAAACTATGGATACAGGCATGCCATGCAACCTCACAATCTCATTCACGTACGTGCTGCTAGCAAGACGTTCAAGGAATAAGTCTCCGTGTCGGTAAGAAATGAAGCGGACTTGGTTAATCTATCAACAATAACCCAAATAGCATTGATGCCTTGAGAAACCGTAGGAAGACCCGTAATGAAATCCATGGTAATGTGTTCCCACTTCCATTTCGTAATCTCAAGTGGTTGCAACGGACCCTTAGGTACTAGATGCTCACGCCTTTACACGTTGACAAGTTAAACACATTGAGATAAACTTTGCAATCTCTCTCTTCATATTGTTCCACCAAAAGTATGTCAAGATCACGATACATTTTGGTACTTCCGAGATGGATTGCAAATGGTGTATTGTGTGCCTCCATCATAATCTTGTACTTCAAATCGTAGTCGCTTTGGAACACAAAGTCTAGAGTGGACTCAAGTATTCCTTCTTCATCAATTCTCGCCCTAATAGCTCCTTCTTGTACTTTTTTTCTTCATACGCATCGACTTCGGCCGGTGGCTTGAGCAACCTTAACTTTTCTATTAAAGTTGGCTCTATCGTATATACTTGACATCATCGCACTCATTCCGCATATGATCTTCTACTCAACGCGTCGGCTACCACGTTCGCTTTACCGGGATGGTATTGAATAGTGTGGTCGTAGTCTTTCAATAGCTCGAGCCAACGTCATTTGTCGCATGTTGAGTTCTTTTTGAGTGAAGAAATATTTAAGGCTTTTATGGTGCTGAATATATCTCCACTTTCTCCCCATATAGATAGTGCCTCCATATCTTTAGCGCGAAAAGATCGCGCTAACTCTAGATCATGAGTAGGATAATTCCTCTCATACTCTTTAAGTTGTCGCGAGGCATAGGCTATAACTTTCCCACGTTGCATGAGAACACATCCTAACCCTTTGCTCAAGCATCGTCAGAGATAACAAATCCATCCGAACCGGATGGTATTGTTAGAACAGTCTTAAATAAGTCTCCTCTTAAGCTCTTGGAAACTCTTCTCGCATTCTTCGCTCCAAACGAATTTTGTATCCTTCCGAGTTAGCCGAGTTAATGGAGTAGCGATTCGAGAAAACCTTCCACGAATCTCCGATAATAACCAAATTTAAGCCCAAAAGCTATGTACTTGATCCACCGACTTTTGCTGCTCTAACTTTTGTATTGCTTCAATCTTCACGGATCCACGGATACTCCATGTTTTGACACCGCGTGCCCAAGAAATGCTACTTCCTCGAGCCGAACTCGCATTTCTTCAATTTGGCATATAGTTGGTTTTCACGAAGCCTTTGGAGTACCAAACTTCAAATGGTGCTCATGATCTTCACGACTTTTGGAATATATAAGGATGTCATCAATAAAGACAACAACGAATCCATCCAAATATTCCTTGAATACTCGGTTCATCATATCCATGAAAGTCGCGAGAGCATTAGTCACTGAAAGACATGACTAAAAATTCATAATGCCCGTCTCGAGTTCTAAAGGCGGTCTTTGGAATATCCTCGGTTCTAATCTTCAAATGATGATATCCGGAATCGAAGATCGATTTTTGAAAAGAATTGTGCCCCTGCAGTAATCGGTCAAACAAGTCATCAATACGAGGTGAGGATACCTATTCTTGATGGTGACATGGTTCAATTCCCGATAGTCAATACAAAGTCGCATACTCCCGCCTTTCTTCTTTACGAATAAAATAGGAGTACCCCAAGGAGATGTACTAGGACGAATGAAACCGATGTCCAACAATTCTCGTAGTTGGACCTTTAACTCCTCGTTCAATAATAGCCATTCGATATGGGGTTTTAGAAATGGGCTTTGTACTAGGTTCAAGATCAATAAAGAATTCAACTTCACGCTACGGGGTAGACCGGAAGTTCTTCTGAAATACGTCGGAAAGTCAATAACAACAGAATATTATTCAAATTTGACGTGTCTTTATTCAAATCCATAACATGGGCTAAGAAAGCTTGACATCCGTTTTTCAATAAACGAATAGCTTTATGATTAGATATGACGGTGATTGATTTTAATGGTTTAGTTGCTTGAATTCGTATAACAGGTTGGTTAGAATATGAAAACTAACAACTTTACTTAAAACAATCAATTTTGGTGATGAGTAGTTAACCAATCAATCCCTAAAATCACATCAAAAGCAAGTATCTTTAAAGAGATAAGGTCAACACGTATGGTAATGGTGCCAACTTGAATCAAACAAGATTTATAAACAGTGGATGTGATGAAAGTTTCTCCTAACGGAGTTTCCACAGATAGGTCAAAGTCTAATTTCTCCTGAGTCAAGTTTAAACGTTGAGCACAAGGCAGGAGAGATAAATGAATGGGTAGCACCCAGTATCAAGTAAGGTATAAACTTCGAAAATTTATAAATAGCTTACCCGTGATCACCTCATTTGGGTTCCTCGCATTTTGACCAATCACAACAAACGCTCTTCCTAATCGTTGACTTTGACTTTTACGGGGCGATCTTTTGAGTCACCGTCCCCCATTGAACTAGGTTTCGCTACTGCATAATCTCGGCGATATGTCCTTCCTTTCCACAATTATAGCATACCTTGAATCTGTGTGGGCGGTTGACCGATATGACCCTCTTTCCGCATTTATAGCATATAATGGGTGGTGGTCGTTCTCCTCCCTTAGAACCGATTCTTTTGCAGACCGCTGCCTCTATCATATAGTCGCTGTTAAATCTCCTCTTTTAAAATCTCCTCTGACTCGCTTCTTCTATTTTCATGGCCATGATTACCACTAGAGTGGTTACCATTTTGTCCGTCTGCTTTTTCTCCATTTGGATATCATTATTCATTGATCGCTATCTCTCGTGCGATCCTGGTTGTGGTCCTCAACGACCGTAGTACTCGTTATCTCGCTTCTAATAATTGAGCCTCATTTTACAACATCCGAATAGAGAGAAAATTTATGAGAAATGATCTTGACGTATCGCCGGGTTTCAAACCTCTAAGAAACATCCGCGTCATCGTTCCTCATTCTCCACCAAATGAGGTGCAAACTCGGATAACTCTGCAAACTTTGCCTCGTCTTCGAGACACCGCCATGTTGTTCTCGCTTAGTCTAATAAACTCCACTTCCTTCATATGATGAACACTTTCGTGAAAGTATTTGTCATTAAATAGTTTCTGAAACATCTCCCAAGACATGCTTTGAAAAGCGGTGGATGGATGGTACGCTTCACGACTCCCACCAAGAGTTCGCCTCGCCACTTTTAACATAAAGGTGGCGAATGGAACCTTCATTCTCCGCATCCCAAGACATCGAATATCTTGGTAATTTGCTTGACCCATGTTTCCGCCGTGATCGGATCTCGCTTTCCCTTAAATTCGTGGTCCCAACTCTTTGAATCGCTTGTTGTGACAACCCGTGAATTGCTATCATTTCCTCCTCGTATTTTGAACACGAGTCTCCTCGCCTAATTTTGCGTGAATCGCAAAAACTTCTAAACATCCCTCGCTCATCATCTGCCAATGGTGTTGTTCACAGAGAGGAACATTGCCCGACTGTTGCACGCTTCTCCTCGTTGGTGAGTACAGCGTCTCCACTGGTCTCATTTCCATTGTTAATATTCTCAGTCGACATTCTCAAATACTGTCATAAAACAAGGGTTAATTAAGGAAATCAATATATCACATAATATCCTTATATACTGACCAACTAACAAATAAGCTTAGGTAGGACACACTAGCGAAGGATTTACTCATCTCTCCCCTCCTAGTTCTATTCCCCGATCTCCGCCAGAGATCATATCCCTAAGCTCGATACCAACCATGACGCCCCAAAATAGGTATACATCACCCATTCCGAGTTGTCAATACATGGTATGTAAACAACTACAACTTTATTATTACAACAAGAAACGTGAGTTTGAATACAAATATTATCTTCTAGACAATATCTATACTCAAATAAATCCTCATCACATTTATTGATACATTATTTTACAAAAATGGTGAGGACTACTAAACAACTCTCTCTAGAACCTTCATTCCATACCCCCTACTTGCACTCGCTATATTCTCGCCTCCCGAGAAGAAAAATGGAACAAAAAGGAAAAGGGTGAGTTCAACTAGCCCAGTAAAGAATATTATGACTAAGATAATATACAACAAATTATCATTAGTCTTCAAACAAGGAAAAATCTAATAGAATACAATAGATAACAAATTTTAAATCAATATTCGCAATGAAATAATAATTCATTAGAAGAGTTAAGTAGAGAATGCAAACTACTATCTTCTATGTATGAATTTAAAAGTTCATCGCTCTATCTTTTATCCTGTAACATCAATCAATATATATCTAGAATCAAATATTCATCTTTGCACTACTGAGCCAAAGATATTCATCGATTAATCATGTTCATCTAAACACTGCTCATCTTTGCACTACGGGCCAAAGATATTCTTCGAAAATCATTCATCTTTGCACTACAGTGCCAAATATATTCAATAATATCATCATTTAAGACCGAGGATGATGAAAAATATTTTAAAGAAACGAATCCTATGAAACAAAATGACAAGGATTAAGGATTAAGGATTCAGTACTTTGTTTTATCCATGTTCAAAATACCTCAAAAATAATCATAGTGGTGTAAAATTCAAGAATGATCAAAACATGGATACAATCAAAGCTAGTATCCGAATAGATATTTTGGACAAAAAGAAGAAATTTCATTTTTCTATGAATAGTGCCGTATCGTGAATAGTAACTCCGACACCAAAAGATAGAAATTTCCCAAAAAACATCTTCACGCTTCACGAGTAGTACTCGTGAATAGTAACTCGTGAATAGTAACTCATGAATAGTAACTCGTGAATAGTAACTCATGAATAGTAACCCCGACATGAAAAAAGTTCCAAATTTGATAAAAAGTTCCAACCAATATTTCAGCATAATGATATTGAAGAAATAATATTATTTGAGAAGAAAATAGCATCCCTTACCTCGAAAGATTAGTACTTCTAAATTTGGAATAATGGGTATAGTCTTTGAAAGAAAACTTACCGCCTAACAATACTCAAAGTATACTCAAAATACTCACAAGAATACGCCGATAATATAGAGAGAAAACTTGCTTTAAATTGTGATTTTCAATTCTAACCTAAGCACCTATTTATAGGAAAATGCTTAGAACACCAAAGCGTAAAATTTAATATAATAATAATATATATAATCAAATTTCCTACGCCAACCTTCCAAGAACTGAATTTCGCTCATTCAACCCACATGTAAACACACCATAATAAAAAAAACGTTTTCTAATTTTAAATATTTTAAACTTCCAAAATTAATTATTTTGAGACTTGAACTTCAATAATTCATAATAAATAGCCCTTTCATCAGAAAATTGAATTTCATGAGTTTTTATAGGAAATTCAATTCTCTACTACTTTACTGAGAAGAAAGTTTTTCCGAATTCCAAACAAAAATTGACCAAAATCCACAAACTGACGATTTTATTTTACGTAATCAAATTTCAAATCAATAAATGGGGTCCAATTTACATGTTTAACATGTTTTAAACATTTATTGCAACAAAAATACTCTTCCTCCTCGTATACTCATATATCCCACATTCGTTGTAAAAATATCACCATTATTATATTATTAAAATATAATAATATATTTAAATGAATTATTTTATCGAGAAAAAGATAAAATTTCAATTTTCAACAATTGTCACATTAAAATTTTCTCCATCTATATCCACATAAAATCAATATTTTCCTCATCATATGAATCAATAATTAATTATTCACAAATAATATTACGTAATCACAATATTGACAACCGTACGGTTCAGAAAGAGGGGGGCTTTCCAATAAGAATTTCTCCTTATTGAGTGCGCAATTAGGTGACCAAACCTCTCCTTAGCAGAACTTTCTAGACATTGCCAATAATGTTATCTAATAATATTATTCAGATAATATGAATTATTGCTTCGATAATGAAAAATACGTGTAATGACAATTATTGAAACAACAAAGAATATAAAATATCAACGCAAAGAATTATTAACTCAATAAAATATCAATAAAGAATTATCGTAACCATTATTGAGTAGTGCCTTCTTACGTAAGAATCAATAATTGGTGCAATACCGTAAAGCTTCTTGTATTTTAACCAAGGGTATTTTAACAAGATTAATTCAGAATAATTACGCTGTATTATTTTTAAACCACTTATATTTGTCGTTTTCTTCATCCAATCGCTTTCAAGTTATGGGGCCCACAAAAAGACTCACCGCCGTAAATGCGAATATTCCCTACAAAGAAGAATATTCTACGACCAAACGAATATTCCCCGACAACAATGAATATTTTATAACCACTTGCTTATTTTGAAATATTTACGTATTTTACCCCTAACTATCCACATTAATCAAATCAACCCTTACTATTTCAAAATAATAAATAGAGAAAATTAAATTTCATTAATAATAAGTTGGGGTCTTACACTGGGATTGAAAAAAAAAATTGATATGATTTATGATATGCTTCCGATTTATTTACATGTAATTGTATGTATGTTTTTAAATCTACAAACCAACAGTGGTGTCAAAGAAATCGTTATGCGAATTATTAATTGTTTTGATTATATATGTTGATATGTGTTTTAAACAATTTAATTGGGCTTAATTACTGTATAAAATCGTGTTTTATGGACAAAAATAACAAAAATTGCAATCTGAAATGCAAAAATCAAAAATGGGCAGCGTGGAGGCACGCCAGCGCTGCAACACTCGCCCACTGATGCACCGGCACTGTAATGCTCACCCACTAATGCACCAACGCCGCAACACTGGTTCAAGGCACTGCAGTGCTGAGGCTTCAGCCAATCCAGTTTTCTATAATTTTGAAAAACTAGATTTTTCAATTTTTCCAATTTCTTTTCTTAATAATATAAAAGAACAAAACAAGAAACTATTTACAATACTAACTACTAAATTAAAATACTATGAAACTACATCTATATGAATGCAAACATAACTGACATAAACTAAACATTAAAACAAACCAAACTAACATATGCAAACTAAACATACTTATAGAAACTAAAACATTGAACACAAAAAAATAAAAATAACTCCCCCAAACTTAACAGTTACAATGTCCTCATTGTAAAAAATTTGTAATAAAAGAATAGAGGACTTCCTTGTATCCTGCTAAGCCTGTGGTGGTGGTGGTGGTGATGGTGGTCATAGAACAAAAAATCTACGTTCCTCCACATCTAAATCTGAAGGAGGGTAATGTGGTATAGGCTCTGGAACTTATATATCTAGAACTGATTGACAGCGGCTAGATTTAGTCTTTGTAGAGCCGCATTTAAGGAGGCAAAGGAAATGTTCATTGTATTGAACATATGATCCTGCCTTGTCGCCAGTCGTCTTATCTTTTTGTCAGCTTCTTTATCACGCTCATCAATATGTCTTTGAAGTCTTCGAAATTGAGTACTGAACATAAACTTTGCAGACCTACTACTCCCGCAGCCTCTTCATCACCCGGCACCTCATCAGCTCTAAACTCTTCATCCTCCGAGGTGTCCTCAGCCTCCTCTTCATGAAGAGCATCAAGAAATATAAAACTGACACCTCGTGGATGCGTCTCCCTTTCAGCCCAGATAGAGAATCTAGCAATCATCCTATGGTCTAGTAGCTAGAGTGGTTGTTGCATAAGTTCATCACCTGACCATCGCACACCAGACTGCCTGCATAACCCACATATGAGAGATGGGTGTGGCAGTCCGCCTGAGAATGGCCTGCGTAGACATCGTCGAATGGAAAAGTTGATGATAGAGCCGAAGTTGATGTCAAAATCCTTCACTATGGCATATAATAGTAGCACTTTTTCCCTTGTCACCTCACTGGTATGCGTTGAAAGAAATGGCTTCGCGCATAGAAATGCAATTCCAGATTTTTCCATATCAAACTGATTCAGTTCCTCTTACATGGCTTCTATCCAACTCAAATCTTCCATAATATCTTCTATGTTTTTGGGTTCCATTTGGGATAGAAAGCTCATATAGAAAAACTCATTCTGGGTGGCAGATCTCATATTGACTCTTGCATTTGGATCTCCAATGATCAGGTCTTGAGTGTGATTTCTTTCCCATCTGTTCCTTATTAGAACATCTGTTCTGGTGCCTTCTTATCTGAATTCTTTAAGATCAACTTATGTCTCTTGTTACAGAGGTCCGTCTTCTGGTGTAGCTCTCTCTACGATCTCCTCTTCAAGCTCGATGATTTCATCTTCTAGGACTGCGATCGTGGTGTTGGGCTCGACCACCTCATTCGTAGTGTCTGAGTCGTCGATCGCAGTGCCTTGTGGTACAGACTTGTCTGAGTCTGTTTCATCAAAGATGATATGAATCGAGACTTCAACACTTAGCATCTTCTTATTAAACACTCTATAGGCCTTGCTATCTATGGCATATCCAAGAAAGTTTCCTTCATCTGACTTGGGTTGGAACTTAGTCAGATATTGTTTTCCATTGTTAACAATGTAACATGCACAGCCAAACACATGAAAATAACTGACATTTGGCTTTCTTCCTTTCCACAGCTCGTAGGGGGTCTTCTTTAGAGTAGAGTGAACAAGCGACCTGTTTTAAGTGTAGCACACATTGTTGATAGCTTCTGCCCAGAAGTATTTAGGAAGATGAGTTGCTGCTAGTAGAGTCCTTCCTGCTTCAATCAGCGTTCTCTTCTTCCTTTCAACTACTCCATTTTGTTTTGGAGTTCATGGAGCTGAGAAGTTGTGAATGATATCAATATATATATATTAAATGTTTATTATTCATAAGATGAATGTTATTTATTGATGCATATGATGATGTGTATGATAATAAATGGGATTGATTATGGACTATTGACCAATGTGATTGGATTTTATTTTAGTTGGATGCATGAATGTATGAGTTTTATTAAATGGGAATCTGCGTACCTGCGTCTTCTCTAATTTTTCTTAATGTAAATTCTATTCCCCTCTATGTACTTCCCTCGATCTGTGATCAAGGTTTCTATTTATTTTAAATAGTTTTGTAATAGGAATAGTTAGAATTAATTTTGAAGAATTGGAGATCAAGGAGCAAGGAGCTTGAAGACCCGTTTGTAATGGAGCCCAGGTTTAAATGTAATAGTTATATTTAAATATTAATTCTTGCACCCTAGGGTTTGACCTTTTGGTTCACTTGGTGGCTCTAGTGAACCAAACTAGAATAAAAGTCCATTATCAATCCGTAGAATATAGTATTCTATATGTGTATGCTTATACTATATATATATATATATTATGCAAACATGCTTCGCATGTTCATTAATATAACGCGTATTTTATATATATATATGCATGCGCGCTAAAACAAGATGAGACAAATTAATAACAAATCCTCAATTTTTATATTAAGTCCTAAGCGTTCAAAGATATTTGGAATATCGAATTAAGCCTTCTAGCATGATAAAATTAATAGAGTATTAAATATTTAATATGAGTTTGTTGTGTCACCACAAGGCAAGTATTAAGTATTTAAGATGTTAATTTATCACATTTGATGCTTATAAAGAAAATTGAACAATATTGTTTTGTTGTGTCACCACAAGGATGATATTTTTCTTTTTTGAATATATGGAGTGCTAGGTCGGACTTAACTTGGATAATTTTGATTCGGATGTGCCACCACTTGATCAAAATAATCTAAGAGGCAAAAGAAAAGGAGTTGCATAGTTGATGTAATTGAAAAAAAGTTGTTTACCTATTTATTTATATATAGTTTGTTGTGTCACCACAAGGCTATATACATTTGAAATGGGATCGTTATTCTCACTAGCAGATCTTTAATTAGATTTTGTCGAACTATATATATTGAGGGTAATATAGTTTGAAGAAAATAGTGGGAGATACCAATTTAAAACAAGACCTAATTTATTTTGGTAATTAATAAAAGAATGTATGTTAAAATGTTGTTAATTACAAATTCATTTACAGAATTTTACAATGTCTAAAATTTCTATCACTACTAAACATATTAGATGTTATTTAATCGGACCGAATTAAACGGATTGGTTAAGGAAATTGAGAATAGTTCTCACGGCTAAAAAGCTATATTATATCCTTAATATGCCTATCCCTGCAATGGTTACAGACAATGCCTCTGAAGAAGAGATTGCTACTTTTAGAAAGTGGCAAGATGATGCACAGTTGGCTCAATGCATCATGCTCGCATCCATGAGTAACGAGCTTCAGCTTACAAGATGAAACTATGGATGCTCCTACTATATTCTGCACATCAAGTAGTTGATGGTGAGGAAAGTAGGGGCGATAGATATCGAGATATCTAAGGAGCTCTTCCGATCTAGAATGGCTAATGGCACTATAAGATGCATAAAAGGTTCTTAACATAATCAATTTGATTGATCAATTAGACAACCGGTTTTATCATGGATGGAGAGTTGAGCTAAGATTTGATCTTGCACTCACTCCCTTACTCCTTTCACAATTGTTGTGAATTTTTATATGAACAAGTTAGATATCGGCCTCAATCGATTTGCTTAACATATTGAAAAATGTTGAGAGTCACTTTCCAACCAAGAAAGATCAAGTCTTCTTGGTAGGGGCCAAAGGATCTTCTCAAAAGAAGAACGATTCAAAGAAGGTAAATAGAAAGGCATAAACAAAGGATAATACTGAACAAAAGCGATACGGATAGCAAAGGAGTTTGCTTCCACCGCAATAAGCATGGACACTTTGAAAGAGATCATGCGAAAGCACCTTGTAGAGGCTAACCAAAGAAGCTTAGTGAAGTTTGAGTTCTGATCGCTTTTGTTCATGATTGCAATAAATTTTTCTTTAAGTCAAGGTTCTACTTGGGTATTGGATACCGACTTTGGTTATCATAAATATAGATTTATGAAGGGACCAAGCAGAAGTAGAAAGTTAAACAAAGATAAGTAATCCTATGTGTGGAAAATGAAGCAAAGGTTGCTACATTAGCCATAGAAACTTATAGTTTAGCAATGCCTACGGGCAAGTCTATTAAGTCAATAAGTTGTTATTGTATTCCAGTTCTCGTTGGAAACATTATTTCCATTTTATTGTTGGACAATGACATCTTTGGTATTATATTTAAGAACAATTGTTGTTCTATTTATAATAATAATGTTTTGTATAGGACTGGAATATCACTTAATGGATTTGTATACTTGACTTACGTGAAAATAATTTTATAAATTGAACAAACTAATATAAGAAAAGGAGATGATCATTCAAAGAGTTGAATGAGTGTATTTGCTGAAATACAAGTGTGAATTATTTGAAAGGTTCAAAGAATTCAAAAGTGAAACAAATTGGCAAAGTATTAGGATTCTTTGATCGGATCAAGGAAGGAATACTTGTGCAATAAGTTTCTAGATCATCTCAAATGGTTTTCTCATAATGGACGCCTCTCGATACATAATAATTGATTGATGTATCTGAATGAAAAATCGTACCTTGTTGGACATGGTGCGGTCCATAATGATTTTACCGACATTCCAAGATCCTTACGGGATAATGTCCTAGAAATGGTACATATCTATGAAAAGGTAATCTCTAAATCCATTTTCAAGACTCCATAAAAGTTATGGACAGGGAGGATTCCTAATCTTAAGTATGTTAAGATAAGGGGTTGTCCAACTTATGTGAAAAGGTTTCAAAGGATAAGCTTGGGACAAATTTTGACAAGTACAATTTGTGGGACATCCTAAAGTAAGTTTAGGGTATATGTTCTATAATCCTACTTAGCATAAGGTGTTTGTTGCGAAACACGCTGCCTTCTAAGATAAAGGTGTTTATCATTGAAAGGGCTAGTGGGAGGATAATAGATCTTGAAGAGTTCAAGAACCACAAAACACTATAAATCAAATAAGAGGAACCTGTAGATAGACCTATTATACCACAACCAATCGTAATTACGGAATAGTATCAAAGATACACGGGAGGTATGGATTCATCATAGATGATGATGATGCGGTACACATCATAGAAGATGATGATCCATTACATACGATAAGGTAAGTGTTGTAGACACTTTCGAGAAATGGATTGAAGCAAGTTTCTCAAATATGGAACATTCGTTTTGATGAGGCAATCAAAAGAGTTTGATTTTATCAAAATAAGAATGAACCTAGTGTGTACAAAAGGTCAATTGGATTAGGGGCCGTGTGACATTCCTAATATTATATGTTGATATACTACGGATAAGGAATGACATACTAATGCTACAATCAGTAATGATAAAGTTGTCTAAACATTCCTCCATGAATGGTTTGGGAAGAGTATCTTAATTGGGGATAAAATCTATATAGATAGATACAAGAGGATGCTCGACTTAACCCAAGGAACGTATATTCATTTGATGCTAAAGTCGTTTAGCATGGCAAACTCCAAGAGATGTCTCATGTCGATGAGCTATGAAGTGTGTCTCTCTTAATAGTCCCCACAAACTCCTAAAAAGAGAGGTCGCATGAGTGACAATCATGTATGCAATGAAATGTACGAGACCTGATGTTGATCAGTCATATTATAGAGAAGTTCACTATGAGTCAGTGAAAAACATCTTAAAGTGCTTAACCCAAGCACTAAGGATGTGATCATATTCATGGTGGGTCTAAATTAAAACTAGAGGGCCTAATGGACTCAAGTTTTTCGAAGACAGACCAAGATGATGTAAAAATCCACTTTAAGGTAAAGTGTTATCTTGAAACAATTAATGCGATGAATTGGAAAGGTTCCAAACAAAGAAAAGTTGTTGGTTTAGTGATAAAGACAAAGTATATAGCTATAAATGAAGTCGCAAGTTGATTGTTTGGATTAAAAGTTCATTCTGAGAACTAGGAATAGTTCCTAAGTCTCATCTTGGATCTAAACATGTGTTGTGGCACTTTCATTTGATTATTAGAATCATTGAAAGATGGGAAATCACTATAGAGATAGTGGACTCTCATGAACAACATTACATATCCATTAACTAAAGCTTATCCAACAAATAGGATAATCGTCACTTAGAGAAGAAGAGTAGTATGAGTTACCATGACGATTGGCTTTAGTGCAAGTGGGAGATTGAAAGTAGTATGCACACAAGTCAATCATGTTTGATGATAAAGCATATACTTTGTAACAATCTTATTCATTTATTAATAAAAAGGTATTAATTTATTAAAGGCTTTTAATTATCTACATGATGTTGTTTTATAATATGTGATAAACTCATAGTTTTAAGCAATGCTTTTAGAATAATGATGATGATCATTCTAATGAGATCTAAATTCTTAGAAAGCTTAAAACTAAAATAGTTCCCAATCATTGGATTACTAAATTGGGGATTAGTGAATCCGGATAGATTGGTACATACGTTGCTTGCTTCATTGGATGAGGATGATTGATCTCATGATCATTTGTGTGGAGACACTAAAGCAAGTATGTAGGTGCTTATTAGAGAATAAGTTCAATTGAGCGTGGCTCGCTAAGGAATACCTAATGGAGTTTTACTTGTCACATCAATAGGAATTCTGTTAGTGATAGTAGTACAAGTAATCCTTGAGACTTGAGATCATCATAGTATCTTGTGTATGATGAGTTATACTTTGACTTATTCCTTAAGACCCTTAGGGTTTATCAAAGAGTATGCTTGGGTATAATAAGTTGTATATGGAGATAATGTATGATTAATAAAGAATCTACCACTTCTAATAAAAGAAGAGAAATGTCCTATGTGATTCGATAAATGACAACCCAAAGAGTCCTTAGCTATGAGAATGAAATTAGAAAGGAGTTTCTAATTTGCATTATTTGGAGTTGTGCATTTAAGAGTCGAAATACATATAATTAAATAAAATAAGACTTGACAATAATTCCATGTCTTATATTTAATTGGGACATTGTATGGTGGAAGGATTGAATTGTACGGTAACTATTTACTCAAAGGTTCTTTAATGATTAATGTTGAAATCTATATTATCCGGAAAGTCGTTGATCGCTTGGAGGCTTATCCCTATTGTAGAATAAATATTATTTATTTAAATAAATTAATTATTTAATTTATTTATTTAAATAAGATTAGAATTGTTCTAATTGATTTATTCACAACCGGTTTAATATGGAGAACCTAAAGGGTCACACCATAAAAGGAAGAATAATTATTTAAGAAGTTAATGGCATAATCGTAATAATATATTAAATATATTTAATTTAATCTATGGTGATAGAATAAATTAAATAGCTTAATATTTATTATTTAATATTTTAGAAATATTAAATATAAATTAATAAGAGGAGTCTTATTAATATTATTACAATTATTATTATTTTAATTTCTAAAAGAGTTTAGGAATTAATTTAATATAAGTACTCTCATTTATTCCTAATAGGATTAGGAGGAAAAATTAGTTAAAGGAGTTTAATTAATTATCCCTAATAAGATTAGGGAGCCCATTTAATTAAAAGAGTTTAATTAAATAATACCTTATTTTTATTAAATAAGGTTACCTGATATCTTTATAAGAGGAGTCTTATATCAGATATCAGATGTACGTAATAATTCCAATTTGTAGGAGAGTACGCCCCCTTTTTCTATACAGATAGGAAAAACTAGGGTTTGAGCCAATACCCCTTCTTCTTGAATCTTTATTTTTCCTTGGTGGATCACCTCTAGAGGCCAAACATATGGGTGGCTAACGTTGATCAAAGGAAGGAACCAAACCCGGTGGATTCAAGTTGAACGCGAAAGGATTTGGAGGTGAACTTGTACCTGAGGAAGCTCGATCTTCAAGGGTATGATTTTATTCTTTATCTTTTCGTTTAATTAATAATTATGCATAAAGGGTGATCCGGGTATATGGTTTGTAAAATTTTTAAACTCTGATTTTTCCACGTTTCCGTACTTTTATGCAATTTGATTGCGTTCTTGAATATTACAAACCTAACAAAAAGGTCTTCAGATCTCTAACTTGACACTGATTGTTGAGGAAGGTGACTTAGTGACTCTTGTCGTAGAGTTGGCTGATGCTCAGAAGATTGTGCTTTAGTCCTTCCACATAGGCTACTTTGCTGAAGGACACTGCACCAATCCCAGCCGAACCATATCCTCTTGTCTTGCCAGAGTCGTTATCTTCAAAGATGACTGTTAGACCCTCCTTCTCTATGAAGTTAGACAAGAGGGCTTTGTTCTCAGTCATGTGCCTTGAGCATCCACTGTGAGATCTCGAATTTTATAAAATAAAAGTATTCAATTTTCTTATAATTATTATTTTATTTAGTAAATGGTTAAATTGAGAAAGGGTTAAAGTTAAGGGTGATATGTGAAAATTTTGCAAAGTAAGCAAGTTGATATAAATATTCGTTGTGTCGGGTAATATTCGATTGGTCGAGGAATATTCATTTTAACAGGAAATATTCATACGATGGCACAATCATTGGTGGACGCCACAACGGAGGTATTATCGTAGTTAGAAAATGACTGAAATATGTTTTAAAATAACGGCGAAAGTTTTACCGTCAAACTGTTGAACTACCTGGTAGTAAAAGTACAGTAATACGCGTGGTTTCATAGTAGCACACGGTATTTATTATTGATGCTTACGTGAGAAGTCACTCAGTTATACTCAATTATTGCTACAGTAATTACTGCATAATATCTCTCATATTATTGATTCAATTATTATCACAATATCAATATTTTATATTATTAAATTGATAATTGAGACAACAAAGTTATTCATATTATTATTTGTAATACTGATATTGTCTAGAAAGTTCTGTCAAGGAGAGGTTTGGTCACCTAATTACGCGCCAATAGGGAGAAATCCTTATCGGAAAGCCCCCTCTTTCTTGGGAATGATCTGGTTGTTAAATATTGTGAGTTATAATATTAATGATGAATAAGTTTGTGTTGATTAAAGATGAAATTGATAGTTCCATTGTGTTGGGATTATTAGTGTTAGTGGAAATCGACATTTATTTCGATAATAATTGATTTCTGGAGGTTATATTGACCAATTGGGTAATTAATCGGATAAATGAGCAATTAATTACTATTAATTCACATGCTTATAACTATTTGTTCACATGTGTGTACTATTGATTCACATGCATATACTATTAGGGGAAGTGGTGCAAGATTGATAATACTTGCATGACTAAATTAAAAATAGAGGTATAGATGAAGGTACTATACTGTAATTATTTTTTTCACATGTATAAAACTATTGAGTCACATAATTATATTATTGATTCACATGATGTACTATTAGGGGAGGTGGTGCAAGTTTGATAATACTTGCGGGACTAAATTAAAAATGAAGGAAAAGATGAAGGTATTATACTGTAATATTTCGAGCCCCAAAATGTGCAATTATTGAAACTATGTTTTCTTATAAATAGAAGCTCATTCTTCCTTCATTCTCACCAATTTACTAAGACTCACAAGAGCAATTATAGAGAGAGAAGCTATAGAGAGAAAAGCTATAGAGAGAAAGAAGAAGAGAAGTCTGCTACTTCACTATTCTAGTATCCAGTCTTCTTCTGAGGTAAGGGGTATTATTTATTTCATATTCTGAAGAGATATTATTTTTTGTATTCGTATGAATATTATTTTCATTCAATAGTCGTAAGGGATATTATTTCTTTCGTATTTATGAAGAGAGTTATTTTCTTTCAATACTCGTAAGGGTTATTATTCCATTCTTTATTATTCTGTTGGAATAACCTGTCTACACGGACTACTGTATGCATGGTGAAATTCTTCTATTATTCCATTCTTTATTATTCTGTTGGAATAACTTTGTCCTATCACGACTCACTGCATGCATGGTGAAATTCTTTTGTTATTCCATTCTTTATTATTACATTGGAATAACTTTTCTCACGTGGACTACTGCTTACATTAGAATAACTTTGCTCACGTGGACTACCACATGCATGGTGAATGATCCTTCGTATTCATTCTTTAAATTGTGGAAATGATCTGTCCACGTGAATTACAGTATGGCGGGTGAAAATCCTTTGCAGTTTTGTATATTCTATTATACTCGTATGAGATATCATTTCTTTGTACTCGTCATGGAATATCATTTTCTTTTGTATTTTTCTTTTATGAGTACTATTCACAGAGTACTATTCACGTATACGGCACTATTCACGTATACGGTACTATTTATGAATACAAGTTACTATTCATGAATTACTATTCATAAGTTACTATTCACAAGGTACTATTCACGACAAAATTGGTTTCTTTTTCTGACCAAATTATCGTTGATTTATGAATCTTACTCTTAAAATTAAATTCATGTTTTGATCATATTATTTTTATTATCATATATAACATTTTTTATAATCCTGGTGATGAAATTTCTCTTTGACTTAACATTTTTTATAACTATTCATGTGTCGTATTCGTGAATAGTGCCATATTTATGAATAGTATCGTATACGTGAATAGTACCCGTGTACATAAATAGTAACCTCGACATGAAAAGGTAGAAATTTTATAATAAAATTCATACCAATATTTTGGTATAATGATATTGAGAGAATAACATCATTTATGAAGAAAATAACATCCCTTACCTCAAAAGAACAGTACTTCTGATCGGAATATCGGATATAAGGTTGTAGGAAACTTGCACTGAATAGTAACTCTCAAAGTATCTAAATACTCACAAAATACGCTCGATAATATAGAGAGAGAAAACTTATGATTCTGGTGTAATTTTCAATTCTAACTAAGCACCCTATTTATAGGAAAATACTAGAACGCCAAAGGAGACTAAATTAATAAAATATTATTATTTTATACAAAATTTACCGCATGCCACTTATGATCAAATTTCAGCACACCACAGTGGGGCCCACTAAAATTAGCTAATTCCACACCAACCAAAAGTGGGGCCCACCATGTTTTTTAATAAAATCAATTATTTCTAAAACTTCAATAATTCTTAATAAATAGCCCTTTTATCAGAAAAATTAGAATCTCATGTCTATTTTATAGGAAATTTAATTATCTACAACTTTATAAAAGGAAGTTTTTCCAAATTCTAAACAGAAAATGTCTGAAATCCACATACGTATGATTTTTAATACCTCCATTCTGACAAAATACTGATAAAATACCTCAGCATTAATTTCTTCATTTATATCCACATAAAATAAATATTTCCATATCCATCATTTATATCCACATAAAATAAATATTTTTGTATCATATAAATCAATAATTAATTATTCACAAATAATATTACAGAATCACAATTATGACAACCAGGTCATTCCTAGAAAAGAGGGGGCTTTCCGATAAGGATTTCTCCTTACTGGCACACAATTAGATGACCAAACCCCTTTCCTTAGACAGAACTTCCATAGACATTGCCAATAATGCTATCTAATAATATTATTCAAATAATATGAATTATTGATCTGATAATGAAAATACTGTGTAGTGACAATTATTGAAACAACAATAATATAAAATATCGACGCAGTAATTATTGAATCAATAAAATAAAATATTAAACAGTAATTACTGTAACAATTATTGAGTAGTGCCTTCTTACGTAAGAATCAATACTCCAACAATATTGTGCAATACCATGTGCTATTATGCAACCACGCGTATTACTGTACTTTAACCACCTGGTATTCCAACAGTGTTAATGGTAACAATTATGTCATTATTTATAAAAACTCAAAATTGTCATTTTCTTCATCGGACCATTTTCCATTATGGGGCCCACAAATAGTTGCGCCGTCATACGAATATTCCCTGGGAGCAAGAATAGTCTATGGCCAAACGAATATTCCCCAACAACAATGAATATTTTATAACCACTTGCTTATTTTATAAAATTTGCACATTTCACCCTTAACCAAAGTATTATATCAAATTAACTCCTTATTATTTCAAGTTAATGAATAGAGGAAATTCAATTTTATTTATTAAAAAGTTGGGGTCTTACAATTATAGGTCATGATCATGTCATATACATGTCCATCTTTGCACTACGGGCCAAAGATATAATACTATAAAATCGATAATCAACAGTCCATCTTTGCACTTCGAGCCGAAGATGACTTTTACCACAATATAAACATGAGAATGATGATAATGATATAAGGATTCAATCAAGTGAGATCAAGGATAACTATTAAAGATTTATAATTCAATACATCCAGAGTTTAAGAATATCCAAATTGTCAACATGATAATTAATTGTGGAGTAAAATTCAAGAATGATATTCATGTATCAAAAATAATTTGGACAGAAAAATCATTTTTTGTCGTGAATAGTACCCCGTGAATAGTACTGTATATATGAATAGTACCCATAAATAGTACTGTATGAATATTACCGTATATATGAATAGTACTATATGAATAGTACCGTATATATGAATAGTGCTGATGAATAGTACTCCGTGAACAGTACCCCATGAATAGTACCCATAAAAGGAAAATACAAAAGAAAACGATATTCCTTGACGAGTACAAAAGAAATGATATCTCATACGAGTATAAAAAAATATACGAAACTGAAAATGGATTTTCACCCGCCATGCGGTAATCCACGTAGACAGATCATTTCCACAATTTAATAAAGAATGAATACGAAGGGTTATTCACCATGCATGTGGTAATCCGCGTAGACAGGTTACTCCCGCAGATTAATAAAGAATAAATACGAAGGATCATTCACCATGCATGCGGTAATCCGCGTAGATAGGTTACTCTCGCAGATTAATAAAGAATAAATACGAAAGGTCATTCACCATGCATGCGGTAATCCGCATGGACAGGTTACTCTCGTAGATTAATAAAGAATAGAATGACAACCCTTATGAGTATTAAAAGAAAATAACATTCTTTACGAATACGAAAGAATAATATCCTTTACTATACGAAAAATAACATCCTTTACCATACGAAAATAACATCCCTTACTAATACGAACAATAACATCCCTTACCATACGTAAAATAATGTCCCTTACCTTAGGAGATTGGATACTGTAATAGTGAAGTAGCAGAACACTCTTCTTCTTTCTCTCTATAGTTTCTCTCTCTAGAGTTTCAGTGAATTAAAAAATAATAAAGGAATGAGCTTCTATTTATAGGAGAATGGACTAAATAGTAACTAATTCATGAACGGTCTAGATTGATTTACTATTAAAACTTGCAACGGTCCATACTGATTTACTATTATAACTTTCAACCAGGTGTAAGACCCCAACTTTTATGAATAAAGATTAATTTTTCTCATAATATATTTTTGAATATTATGGTGTGGACTTCATATAATGTTATAGTTATGGGTAATATTTATAAATTTTTCAAAGTAAGTAAGTTGTTATAAAATATTCGATTGGTCGGGAAATATTCGTTTTAACAGGGAATATTCGTATGATGGCACAATCATTGGTGGACCCCACAACTGATGTATTGTCAGAGTTATAAAACGATAGAAATATCTTTTTATAAAAATAACTGTGAAAGTTTTACCGTTAGACTGTTAAAATACTCGGTGGTAAAAGTACAGTAATACGCGTGGTTGCATAGTAGCACACGGTATTATACAGTATCTTTGATTATTGATGCTTACGTGAGAAGTCACTCAGTTTTATTCAATTATTGTCACAGTAATTGCTGCATAGTATCTCTCAAATTATTGATTCAATTATTGTCGTAGTATCATCTGCACAATATTTTATATTATTAAATCAATAATTGAGACGACAAAGTTATTCATATTATTATTTGCATTATTGACGATGTATAGAAAGTTCTGTCGAGGAAAGGGGTTTGGTCACCTAATTGCGCTCCAATATAGAGAAATCCCTATCGGAAAGCCCCTCTTTCCTGGCAATGATCTGGTTGTAAAATATTATGAGTAATAATATTAATGATGAATAAGTTCGTGTTGATTAAAGATGTTTGTTCATTTAGTTTTCTTTAATTCTTCAATGACCCAATTACCCTCAGATGAGGTAATTCTGTGATTGGCTAGTTTTGTTATAATTGACCAAATGGGCAATTAATCAGATAAATGAGCAATTAATTGCTATTGGTTCATATGCAAATTACTGTTGGTTCATATGTATGGAACTATTGATTCACATGCATGTACTATTAGGGGAGGTTGTGCAAGATTGATAATACTTCAAGGACTAAATTAAAAATAGAGGTAAAGATGAGGGTACTATACTGTTATAATTCAAGCCCCTAAACGTGTTGTTATCAAAATTATGTTTTCCTATAAATAGAAGCTCATTTCTTCTTTCATTCTCACCAATTTACTAAGACTCACAAGAGCAATTATAGAGAGAGAAACTATAGAGAGAAAGAAGAAGGGTATTTTGCTACTTCATTATTGCAGTATCCAGCCTTCTACTAAGGTAAGGGATATTATTTTTGTTCAATATTCGTATGAAATAATATTTTCTTCCATACTCTGTAGTATGTAAGTAATATTATTTCGTTTCGTATTCCTAATTCTACATTCATTTTGTTAAAGTATTGCTTCTATACTCCGTGAAATTAGTAGAATATCCTTGAAATTTATGCTTCATCTAGTATCATCCACAAGGATATTTTTCTGAATATTCTTGTTAAATTTTAAGCTTTTCATGCCGAAGTACTATTCATGAGGTACTATTCATGGGGTACTATTCATAAAGTACTATTCATGGCATACTATTTATAAGGTACTATTCATAAAGTACTATTAACGAAGTAATTTACGGGGTACTATTCACTCGGGTACTATTCATGACAAAAATTAATTTCTTTTCTATCCAAATCTTTTTTGATACAATATTATTATTGAATTTACTCCACAAAGCAGTATCATGTTGACAATTTGGATATTATTGAATTCTGAATAAATTTAATTATAAATCTTTAAAAATTTATCATTTGCTTTCATTTAATTGAATTCTTATATCATTGTCATCATCCTCATGATTATATTGTGATGAAAGTCATCTTTAGCCGTAGTGCATAGATGGACTATTGATTGGTATGATTATGACTAGAGATTATTCGGTATAATTATGACCCGTAATGTTACAAATGATGTGGTAAAAGTCCTCATTGGCCCATAGTGCATTGATGGATAGTTGTTGGCATGATCATGACCATTGGTGATTACATGAATATCCTTAGCCCGTAGTGCGGGGATAATTCATGGAAATGATACTAATAAATATCTGTGGCCCGTAGTGCATAGATAATTTAGTGATGTGGATTTTTTATTGAGCTAAGTCTCAGTGATAAAATTGATGATAACCTTTTTAAATTATAGAAGATAGTAGAAATCATGCTCTACTTGACTCTTCTAATGGATTGCTTGTTCTCCTGTAGTTAAACTTGTTGTTTATTAGTTTAACACTGTTGAAGGCTAACGATAATTTATTCTGCATTATCTTTGTCATAATATTTCTTATTGGGCTAGTTGAGCTCACCCTTTTACTTTCATTGTTTTTTTTAGGAAATGAGAACGTAGCCGGGACTAGTCGGGGAATAGAGGGATGGTCCGAGATGGTAGCTATAGTAGTCCTCACTATTCTATGAAATAGTGTGATAATAAATATAATGAGGACTCCATTTGAGTTTGGATATTGTCTAGAAGACAATATTCGTGTAAAAACTCTCAGCTACGTTTGTGTCGTATTGTATAAAAGAAGTTTGTATTTTAATTCTGTACTATGTTTTTGGCGACTCAGAATGGGTGATGTATACCTACTTTGGGGGCATCACAGTTGGTATCAGAGCTTAGGGATATGATCCCTGGCTGAGATGTGAGACTAGAACTAGGAGGGGAAAGACGGGTTAATCCTTCGCTAGTATGACCTACCTAAGTTATTTGTTATTTAATTGGTCGGTCAGAATATATGGATAATATTTGGCATGTCAATTAACCCTTGTTTTGTGGCAGTGTTTGAAAATGACATCTAAAAATATTGAGATAAGCAGATCAATAACCAGGATAATGTGCATTAGGAAGACAACAATCCTCATTTAAACAACAATAATGACCAAATGATGAACGATGGGATGTTCAGAAGCTTTATGTGCGACGCCCCCAAAATAGGTATACACAACCCATTCTGAGTCGCCAAATACATGGTACAGAAAACAAGTACAACTTCATTATTACAATTGTCATGCAAAATATGACAACACATAAATTGTGAGTTTAAATACAAATATTGTCCTCTAGACAATATCCACATAGAAATAAGTCCTCTTTAAAATTATTGATACACTATTTTACAAAATAGTGAGGACTGCTAAAACAACTGACTTAAAACATCACTCCATACCCCGACTAGTTCCCGCTATATTCTCGCCTCCTGGGAAGAAAAATGGAACAAAAAGAAAAAGGATGAGCTCAACTAGCCTAGTAAAGAATATTATGACTAAGATAATGTAGAACAAATTATCCTTCGTCTTCAACAGGGAAAAATTTGATAGAATACAATAGACAACAAGTTATAGATCAACAATTATAGCGGAAACAACAATTCATTAGAAGAGTTAAGTAGAGAATGAAGTCTACTATCTTCTATGATTTTAAAGTCCATCATCAATATTTTATCCTTGTAACATCAATCAATATACATCTTGAATCAAATATTCATCTTTGCACTACAGGCCAAAGATATTCATTCGTATCACTAGTTGGTCATGTTCATCTCAACACCTGTCCATCTTTGCACTACAGACCAAAGATATTCATCATGTAATCATTCATCTTTGCACTACAGGCCAAAGATATTCTGTTATATCATCATTTAGGACTGAGGATTATAAAAAAATATCTTAAAGAAAATGAATCCATTGAGATAAAAGGACAAAGATTAGGGATTCATACTTCGGTTTATCCAAGTTAAAAAATACTCCATAATAATCAATTGTGGAGCAGAATTCAAAAATTAAGATCAAAACATGGATACAATAAAAAATCGTAACCATAATAGATATCTTGGACAAAGAAAAGAAAAATTAATTTTTTTGTGAATAGTGTCGTATTCGTGAATAGTGTCGTATACATGATGAGTAGCCCTGACACAAAAAGGTAGAAATTCCACAAGAAAAATCATACTTTGTGAATAGTACTCATGAATAGTATCATATTCGTAAATAGTGTCGTATACGTAAATAGTAACCTCAACATAAAAAGGTAGAAATTTTATAATAAAATTCATACTAATATTTCGGTATAATGATTTTAAAAGAAATAACATTATTTACGAAGAAAATAACATCCTTTTCCATTCCTTACCTCAAAAGAATAGTACTTCTGACTGAAATATCGGATATAATGCTGAAGTAAACTTGCACTAAATAGAAACTCTCAAAGTATCTAAATACTCATAAAAATACGCTCGATATTATAGAGAAAGAAAACTTATGATTCTGGTGTGATTTTCAATTCTAACTAAGCATCCTATTTATAGGAAAATTCCAAAATGCCATAGTTGACCAAATTTACCTACGGAGGCTGCAACACTCCATCTTTGAAGACTTAAAGCCTATCACTTTTGAAAAACAATTTCAACACATTTCACCAATAAATGACAAGAGTGGTGCCCACCCATTCTAGAAAATCTCCACCAAAATATTTTAAATTTAAACAATATTCAGAAACTTTAATAATTCATAATAAATGGCCCTTTTATCAGAAAAATACGAATTTTATGTCCATTTCATAGGAAATTTAATTCTCTACAACTTTGTAGAAGAAAGTTTTTCTAAATTCCAAACAAAAATTGACCAAAATCCACATACGGATGATTGTTAATACCTCCATTCCGACAAAATACTGATAAAACACCTCAGCATTAATTCCTTCATTTATAATTACATAAAATAAATATTTCCTTATCATATAAATTAATAATTAATTATTCACAAATAATATTACAGAATCACAATAATGACAATTAGGTCTTTCCCAGGAAAGAAGGGGTTTTTCGATAAGGATTTCTCCTTATTGGCACGCAATTAGGTGACCAAACCCCTTTTCTAGACAGAACTTCCTTAGACATTGCCAATAATGATATCTAATAATATTATTCAAATAATATGAATTATTGATCTGATAATGGGAAATATTGTGTATTGTCAATTATTGAAACAACAATAATATAAAATATCAACGTGGCAATTATTGAATCAATAAAATAAAATATTAAACAGTAATTACTGTAACAATTATTGGGTAGTGCCTTCTTACGTAAGAATCAATAATCCAAAAATATAGTGCAATACCACGTATTACTGTATTTTAACCACCGTGTATTCCAACAGTTTTAACGGTAACAACTACGACGTTATTTATAAAAACTTATACTTGTCGTTTTCTTCATCCGACAGTTTTCCGTTATGAGGCCCACAAATTGATGCGTCATCGTACGAATATTCCCCAACAGCAAGAATATTCTACGACCAAAAGAATATTTCCCGATAACAATGAGTATTTTATAACCACTTGCTTATTTAAAATATTTGCACATTTTATCCATAACTAACCACATTAATCAAATCAACACCTTGTTATTCAAAATAATAATAAAAGAAATTAAATCTTTATTCATAAAAAGTTGGGGTCTTACAACCTCCCCTCCTTATGAAATTTCATCCTTGAAATTGACGTGCGTAGCTGGTGTTTCGAAAAGGTAAGGATACCTCACTTTCATTTTCGATTCCAACTCCGAGGAAATTTCCTCAATAGCATGGTTCCTCTACAAAACTTTGACTTGTTGTATAACCTTTGTGCTTAGGACATGCTCCTTCCTATCCAAGATCTTGACTGGTACCTCCTCGTACGTTAAATCTTCAGCTTTCTCGTCTAGTTCTAATTCAATAATGTGATTCAGGTCTTTCACATATTTACGTAACATGGATATGTGAAACACTTTATGAACACGAGACATTCTTGGCGGTAAAGCGAGTCTATACGCCACAGTTCCTACTCTAACGAGGATTTCAAATGGACCAATAAATTGAAGGTTGAGATTTCCTCTCTTCATCGATTCTTGTTTCTAGAATAACGCCTTCTTGCACATTATTCTTCACATTCATCAGCTCTGAGTTTGTAGCTTGAGTGACTTTAACTTTATCGATTAAAGTCGATTCTAATCGTATATTCGGTATTTTCACTTAGGTTCTTGGAGTCTTTACCTCTATCTCCATCTTTTGTAAGTCATATGAAATGGGTCTTTGTGTTAACAACGTTGCACTCATAACCGCATACGATCTTCTACTACGTTCGCTTTTCCACGATGGTATTATTAGAACAAGAGCTGAAATGAGTTTCCTCTTGAGTTCTTGGAAGCTCTTCTCGCATTCCTCGCTCCATCTGAATTTTGTATCTTTACGAGTTAACTGAGTTAATGGAGTGGCAATTCAAAAAAAATCCTTCCACAAATCTCTGATAATAACCAGCTAAGCCTAGAAAGCTACATATTTCGATTACTGACTTAGGTTGCTCTCAACTGTAACTCATATCCTAACCTTAGATTGCACGTCACAATGGCACCTATCGTTTTACCACCTAACAAATATGGAGTCCCCTACGGAGAGTCTGTCTTCGGTGCATTCTACAAAGAAAGTCACCAGATAGAGGCTCGGGTACCAACTCTTGTAGTTGGGTTTTTAACCTCTGATGTTCAATAGGAGTCATTCGATATTAGATTTTAGAAATGGGTTTTGTACCGAGTTCAAGGTCAATATAAAATTCGATTTCATGCTCTGGGGGTAGGCCAAGAATTTCTTCAAGAAATACGTCAGGAAATTCATTAACAAAAGAAATATCATTCAAATCTGACGTGTTTTTGTTTAAATCCATAACATGGGCTAAGAAAGCTTGACATCCGTTTTTCAATAAACTAATGGCTTTATGGCTTGATATGAAAGTGTTGACTTTAGCAGTTTGGTTGCTTGAATTTGCATAATAGGTAGGTTAAGAATATGAAAGCTAACAACCTTACAAAAATAATCTATTTTAGCATGATGAGAAGTTAACCAGTCGATTCCTAAAATCACAATAAATGCAAGTATCTTTAAAGAGATAAGATCAACAGGTAATCTGATGGTCCCAACTTGAATGAAGCAAAATTTATAAACAGTGGATGTAATAAAAGTTTCTCCTAACGGAGTCTCAACAGATAAGTCAAAGTCTAATTTCTCAGGAGTCAAGTTCAAACGTTGAGCATAAGCAGGAGAGATAAAAGAATGGGTAGAACCGGTATCTAATAAGGTATAGACTTCGCAAAAATTTGTGATTAACTAACCCGTGATAACTTCGTTCAGGTTCCTCATATTTTGAGAAGTCACAAAAATGCTCTTCCTGAAACCACCAACTATGTTTTGTCTGTATCTGCCTTTGGTGTCACCGTCCCAGCTGGACTTGATTTCGCTACAGGTTTGAGCTATGTGACCATCTTTTCCACGACTAAAACATACCTTCGAAGGCTGTGAACAGTTTGGACTTATGTGTCCCTCCTCTCCGCAACTATAGCATCTAACTGGCGGTCGTTCTCCTCCCCAAGAATTTGTTGTTGGTGCTGATGCCGACGTCTTCCCATCATCGTTAAATCTTCTCTTCTTGAAATTTCCACTTGAATTATTTCTTTTATTATCTTGGCCATGATTACCACCAAAGTGGTTACCATTTCTGGCATGATAATTTCCTCCACAATGGTTATCATTGTTCTGATGATCGTTGCCAACGGTATGATTATTATCGTGTTGTTGGTCGTTCCCTTTTGGTTGAGCTGACTTGTAATCCCGCTCCAATAAATGAGCCTTATTCACTACATCTGAATACAAACACAGTTTGTGAGAAATGAGGTATTGACATATTTTAGGTTTCAAACCTCGTAGAAATATTCGCGTCATACGTTCCTAATTTTCTACCAAATGAGGTGCAAACCTGAATAATTCCACGAACTTAGCCTCGTACTGGGACACAGTCATGTTGTTCTGTTCCAATTTGATAAACTCTACATCCTTCATGTGACGAATACTTTCAGGAAAGTACTTGTCATTGAACAATTCTTGGAACTTCTCCCAAGACATCTTGAGTGCGGCAGGCTGAGTACGCTTTACGGATTCCCACCAGTAATCTTCCTCTCCTTGCAATATGAAGGTGGCGAAGGGAACCTTTTGCTCCTCTGAGCAATCCAAGACATCAAATATCTTGGTGATATACTTTATCCACGTCTTTGTTGTAAGTGGTTCTGGCTTTCCCAAAAACTTTGGTGGTCCCAACTCCTTGAACTGCTTAGCGGTGACCATCCGAGAGTTGCCAGTGTTTCCACCTTCATTTTGAACAGTAGTCTCTCTCGTTTGGTTTTGTATGAATTCTAGAAAGTTCCTAAATATACCATTGTTCGTCATTTGGTCGATGTTGTTGTTTACAGGAGGATTATTGTCTTCTTGCTGCACGTTATCCTAGTTATTGATCAGCGGTGACTCAACGGTCTCATGTACTCCATTGCTTATCTCAACATTTTTAGATGCCATTTTACTGTCATAAAACAATGGTTAATTGACATGCCACATATTATCCCTCTATTCTGACAAACAAATTAAATAACAAATAAGCTTAGGTAGGACACCTTAGCGAAGGATTTACTCGTCTCTCCCCTCCTAGTTCTATTCCCCGATCTCCGCAAGAGACCATATCCCTAAGCTCTGATACCAACTGTGACGCCCCCAAAATAGGTATACACAACCCATTCTGAGTCGTCAAATACATGGTACAGAAAACAACTACAACTTCATTATTACAATTATCGTGCAAAATACGACAACACATATACTTTGAGTTTAAATACAAATATTATCCTCTAGACAATATCCACACTCAAATAAGTCCTCTTTTTAATTATTGATACACTATTTTACAAAATAGTGAGGACTGCTAAAACAACTGACTTGAAATATCACTTCACACCCCGACTAGTTCCCGCTATATTCTCGCCTCTTGAGAAGAAAAATAGAACAAAAAAGAAAATGATGAGCTCAACTAGCCCATTAAAGAATATTATAACTAAGATAATGTAGAACAAATTATCCTTAGTCCTCAACAGGAAAAAATCTGATAGAATACAATAGATAACAAGTTATAGATCAACAATTACAGCGGAAATAACAATTCATTGGAAGAGTTAAATAGAGAATGAAGTCTACTATCTTCTATGATTTTAAAGTCCATCATCAATATTTTATCCCTGTAACATCAATCAATATAATCTTGAATAAATATTCATGTTGAATCAAATATTCATTCTTTGCATTACGTTCCAAAGATATTCAATGATATTCATCGTAATCATTCATCTTTGCACCATTCACTGTGCCAAAGATATTCATCTTATATCACCATTTAGGACTGAGGATGATGAAAAATATCTTAAAGAAAATGAATCCAATGAGATAAAAGGACAAAGATTAGGGATTCGTACTTCGGTTTATCCAAGTTCAAAAATACTCCATAATAATCAATTGTGGAGCAGAATTCAAAAATGAAGATCAAAACATGGATACAATCAAAGATAGTAACCATAATAGACAACTTGGACAAAGAAAAGAAAATTTAATTTTTTTGTGAATAGTGTCGTATTCGTGAATAGTAACCCTGACACAAAAAGGTAGAAATTCCACAAGAAAAATTATACTTTGTGAATAGTACTCATGAATAGTACCGTATTTATGAATAGTATCGTATACGTGAATAGTGTCGTATACGTGAATAGTAACCTCGACATGAAAAGGTAGAAATTTCATAATAAAATTCATACCACTATTTCAATATATTGATATTGAAAGAAATAACATCATTTACGAAGAAAATAACATCCCTTACCATCCATTACCTCAAAAGAATAGTACTTCTGGCTGATATATCGGATATAATACTGAAGGAAACTTGCATTGAATTGCAACTCTCAAAGTATCTAAATACTCACAAAAATACGCTCGATATTATTGAGAAAGAAAACTTCTGATTCTGGTGTGATTTTCAATTCTAACTAAGCATCCTATTTATAGGAAAATGACAGAACGCCATAGTTGACCAAATTTACCTACGGAGGCTGTAGCTCTCCATCTTTGAAGACTCAAAGCCCATAACTTTTGAAAAACAATTTCATCACATTTCACCAACAAAGGACAAAAGTGGGGCCCACCCATTCTAGAAAATCACCACCAAAATATTTTAAATTTAAACAATATTCAGAAACTTCAATAATTCATAATAAATAGCCCTTTTATCAGAAAAATACGAATTTTATGTTCATTACGTAGAAAATTTAATTCTCTACAACTTTGTAGAAGAAAGTTTTTCCAAATTCCAAACAAAAAATGACCGAAATCCACGTACGGATGATTGTTAATACATCTATTCTGACAAAATATTGATAAAACACCTCAACATTAATTCCTTCATTTATAACCACATAAAATAAATATTTTCTTATCATATAAATCAATAATTAATTATTCACAAATAATATTACAGAATCATAATAATGACAACTAAATCTTCCCAGAAAGAGGGGCTTTCCAATAAGGATTTCTCTCTCTATCAAGCGCAATTAGGTGACCAAACCCCTTTCCTGACAAAACTTCCTTAGATATTGTCAATAATGATATCTAATAATATTATTCAAATAATATGAATTATTGATCTGATAATGGAAAATATTGTGCATTGATAATTATTGAAACAACAATAATATAAAATATCAACGTAGCAATTATTGACTCAATAAAATAAAACATTTAACAGTAATTATTGTAACAATTATTGAGTAGTGCTTTCTTACGTAAGAATCAATAATCCAAAATTATTGTACAATACCGTGTGCTACTGTGCAACACTGCGTATTACTATATTTTAACCACCGGGTATTCTAAAAGTTTTAACGGTAACAACTACGTCGTTATTTATAAAAACTTATACTTGTCGTTTTCTTCATCCCATAGTTTTCTGTTATGGGGCCCACAAATGGCTGCACTATCATACGAATATTCTCCGACAGCAAGAATATTCCACGACCAAACGAATATTCCCCGAAAACAATGAGTATTTTATAACCACTTGTTTATTTAAAATATTAGCACATTTTACCCATAACTAACCACATTAATCAAATCGACACCTTATTATTCAAAATAATAATAAAATAAATTAAATCTTTATTCATAAAAAGTTGGGGTCTTACATTATGCAATTCATGCAACATCAAGCAAAAGAGACTCAAAATGCAGGTGGAAACACTGGCAACTCTCGGATGGTCACTGCTAAGCAGTTCAAGGAGTTGGGACCACCAGAGTTTTTGGGAAAGCCAGAACCACCTAAAGCAGTGACATGGATAAAGTAGATCACCAAGATATTTGATGTCTTAGGATGCTCCGAGGAGCAAAAGGTTCCCTTTGCCACCTTCATGTTGAGAGGAGAGGCATATTATTGGTGGGAATCTATAAAACGTACTCAACCTGCCGCACTAAAGATGTCTTGGGAGAAGTTCCAAGAACTGTTCAATGACAAGTACTTTCCCAAAAGTATTCTTCATATGAAGGAGGTAGAGTTCATCAAGCTGCAGCAAAAAAAATATGATTGAAATGGTTATTTGCAAGGTTGAGCTCGACAATCCAACAAAAATCTAATAGCTTTCATGCATCACGTAAAGACATAATAACATGCTCAACATATATCTCATAAACATTGAACTAACATAACAATACATGCTACAATTCATATTATAAGTATAAAGATTGAGTTCCTTACTCAATCAAAGATGCTTTTACTCAATCAACGTAGTCATAAGTTGACTTTAACATTTCATACATTCAACATATATATAACACATCATGCTTTTTTATGATAAAGATTTAAAATAGCTTAATCACTCAAGTTCACATAACAAATAGAACTAAAAGACTTGCCTTGATCATTGTTTACTAATAACAGCTTTAATAACTTACGATATATCTCGCACTTCACGTGCCTTACACAATTATATAATCATTCACATTAACTATTAGTCACATAGCAAGGCATAGTAGTTTTAATGTAAACTTTACTCTACGACTCATAACCCTTCCTATCATAAATACACAATGTTCAATTTGATTGTGTTAACTTTCAACTTATATCTTTTATATTTGAAGTTCATTCAAATGTTTAAGTCTTGCTAGGACTACTTATTGGTTTTATATTAACACTATTCAATATCTTATAATATTCATTTCATTTGATTTAAAACACTTTTTACGCTCATTATCACTTATCACTTGCTGTTTTGACGTTTATTCGTCACACGCCCAATTTGTCTCTCTTGTGTGTGCTTAGTATGCATATATAACTTATCTAATACATCATTTATTAATGTTAAGCATCATTATACTTCATAATATTCATGTTCTATAACTTAGAACAACATCTTTTATCGTCAAGAACACTACACTTGCATAAGTGCATGCCCGACGCCCCCTGATTGCCTCCGAAAACACAATAGTCATAAAAATGACCATTTTTACCCCTGTTCCTGACCTCAAATTGAACAACTTAAAGAATAAAATTTGTAGGTCTATTCGTCCTCGTTCCGGATCATCTTGAGTCACCTCAATCGGAGTTCGTATGAAAACGTTATGACCGTTTTACCAAAATAGGTCAAAATAGTCAAAGTCAGAACACATGGGGCGCGGTCACGCCTTTTTCGCGCTACCACGGACTTGGAGTACTTGGCTGCATGCTCATTGGCCAAGCCTCTCGGGGATGCACTGGCTATGCATACCTCGCCCATTATAGTGTTTTGCGATTTTTTGACCTTTTCTCCTACTAATCTTCATAACTTGAGTTATACACATCCAAATTTGTCCATTTTTGATTCTATGGATTTATAATTCATAGAACTACAACATACTCGAATTCTAACAATTTATAAAAACATTAATCAACCTAAAATTTGACCCAAAACACATGTTCATACTCTATTTTCATGTTTTAAACACATTTAGCGAATTTGATCGCCATGGATTTGTTACTTAACCGATTAACATGATATAAACTACGCCGCTTTTGTTTCTTAACATACTAACATATTCTAACATCAAATAATAGATTATAACACATTATGCATGAAATTTTGTACTTTCTAAAGCCATTTTTGAGCAAAAACACTGTTATTTACTTTTTCTCCTTATAAACCCAAATTTCATGTATTTGAACACCAACATAGACTTATAGAGGATAACTAACAGATTTAACAAGAGAATACATACATATAAACAACATCTTCTACAACAATTGAACCTAAACCTAATTTCCAGATAATAGAAAATTATAAGACTACAAATTAAAATTAGGGGTAGATTATACCTTAAACCCTTGATTGAATGATAGCAAATGATAGTATTAGGGCTTAGAAATTCTCCTTCTTCCTCTGGACAATCTTAGAAACTCACAATCACAATGTTTTCTCTCTCGCTTCCAAGTTCTTTTAATGCTTCTTCAATCGATAACTAGACTTAGGGAAAAATAAGACGATAATATAATCGGCCTCCCACTAACCCACACTCGCACTACTGCTTTATAAAAATAAAAAGTTTATAATCGCTTAAAATAAATCAAAAGCCATAAGGCTACGCTTGGTTACACACTAATTCCCCATACTAGATTATTTAAATAATATTTATATTATATAGTTACACTTATCACACATGTAACCATTTTAATAGCTTATAATTTATAATTATAATAATTATATTCTTATTATAATTATGCTTATAATAAATAATTAAATAATTATATATCTAATTTAATTAATAAATTAGAAACATCACTTTGTTTAATTTATTTACTTCCTTTAAATTAAATAATTTATTTAATTTAATTATCTTCTTAAATATTAAGCAATTGATTTAATTTAATTATTTCCTTAAATTAAATCCATCAAATAAAATTAACATTATTCAATTTAATTTACATTAATCAATTTAGTTACTAAATTAATTCACCACAATTTTATCAACCATTTATTTATCTCAATAAATAAATAAATTTAAAATATTTATTTAATTCAATAAATATTTAAAATTAATTACTAAATTCATTTAATTCCTTCAATAGTTAACTCAACTATTAAACCTCACTTTCCCAATATATGAATATATATTTCTTTCACACCGCATCATATATTTCAACATATATACACACACACGACGTATATATATATATATATCAAACTCAAAACATCTCATTATAAGAATTTTAATTATTAAATTCTTATTTTAATAATTTATAAAAATTCGGGTTGTCACATCCTTCCCTCCTTATAAGGATTCCGTCCTCGGAATCACCGAAACCCTACCTTACACAGGTTTTCATCAAATCTCTTCATTGAATAACTTCAACACTTTACCTTAATATAGGTTTTATATTTCCTACCCCGAACATTCTTGATAATAAATTCTTGTAAGTTTTATTTCATAACCTTTACTTATACTCAATTATATACTTGAGTGTTACATATTCTTTGACCCGTTCATTATCTTTCTCTAAGGATCATCATCATGTACTAGATTCTCAAACTCTCGGGACATTACATTCACCCCTTCTTCTAAAAATTTCGTCCTCAAAATTTTGACTTACTAATATCTGTTCATTCCATTTATCAAAATAGATTTTATGTTAATGTTTATTTATTCATTAGGTTCTACAACCAAATTCTTTCTCTAAGGATCTTTCTAAGATCATCATATTCCTCACCTCTTCCTATTCTAAAAGTTTCACATTTCTCATCTTTTCGAAATTTCATTTCTTTCCTGAAATTATTATGTTTTGCATAATTTTCTCATCCTTTCCACTTTCACCTTTTAGAATAATAAGAATCTTCCACAATTGCTCAATAATTGGGAAGCGATATGAATAATAGGAATTTAAAAGATTCCAAATCGTGTTGAGGGGTCATAAGACCTTGAACTATGTCCCTAGGTTATCAAGTATCTCGACTTGAACCTTTAATAATCATAAGACTATACTTGGACCTTGAACTCTTCTCCGTGTTTAATAAAGCATCACCACCATAAACCATCTTTAATATAATGTTTAGCAATCACACGACTCGAAAACACTCTCCGCAAGTACTCTAGGTGATCAAATTTATCGTACTTTCTACGTCAGTACACAACGACTACATCTTAACATCGTAATTACTATATATGTTACTTTCGGAACCATTGTCTCCGATAACATGTCCCCTTTACAGGGTTGTTCACCTCAACTTTTCAACATCCGAATCCGCACTAAAAACAATTTGGTTTGGCATAACTTCTCAAGAAACGCTTAAATTTCATGAACATCTTTCAATATTCGCCTAGTCAAACCAAATAAAGATAGACTTCTACAACAATCCTGACATCAATCAAAATATAAATATATATATATATATATATATATATCATATCTTAAAGAAATCTCAAAAATATTTTTATGACGCTACGATACCGCACTTATATTTACAAATTCGCTTTGAGGACTTCCGTCATTTGGTGATTTTATCATACTACATCATACCATAGTGGGTCATGACGATCCTTAGATCACATCCAACACTAAGTAATACTGCATTGATGACTCCATCATTTTTATCATCTCTCGCACTGTGTTCCATGATACATTGATGATATAAAAATATTTTTGATATATTTCAAATCATTTTTGTCTAGCCAAAGCAATTAGCATGTATATACCTAATAATAATATTTTTTTTTTAAAACTCATTGGTTTAATTATTTGATCCAATGTTTTTCAAGAAAATAGAAGTGCAACCATCAGCACGAAGTCAATAAATTTTGAAAATCTAGCAACGCTAGAAGATTTGGAATACCTAATTTTCTCCATCAATTTCAATCTTTACACTAAATATTCTTGTATTTCAACTTATAATCCTCCTATATACCCAATAGTTCATCAAACTTACTTACATTGGAAGTTCAAGAACTTGCCACAATAGTATGAGTTTAAGAACTTATCCTAGTCGCACCATATAAAGCGCCCATTCACGAGGGGTTCAAAACATACCATATTATTATGAGTCACGAACTTACCATATGCATTAGTTTTAAGAACCGCACCTAATCCTAATAATATCTCGACTAATCTTAATAGTTTCTAACTATCAAATATACACAGAGAGAAAAGCATCACCTTTTCGCCACATATATATTGATAATACACCAACATTCCAATGATTATCAATGTGATAAACTAAGTGCAAGCACAAAACCCTCGCCCATACAAAGATTTGTAAACTTAGCCATCACATGAGTCCTCAATTGAAATCCCACCTAACTCTATCTTACTCTTAACTTGTTTTTTCGCTCGATACGAATTCCTCGTATCACATCATCTATAACTCCTCATGAGTTATCTCATACTATTTCATAAGACATCATCTTCATAACATCAAGCTATAATTATTCAAAATTATATAACCATCTTTCTCTTATAACTTAAATAGATCACGTCGTGATCTTATTCCATAATCATCTCCCTTAAAATTCTTTTCTTAACTCGTGATCGTTTTGTTTTACGATCCTCTTTCTTTCCCTTTTTCATCATTTACGACATTATTCGTTATATTGGCAAATGGAGTTAGGCAACTCCCATTTCTTATCTATATATCTCTTCAAGATTCTTCTTTGAATTTTCTTGTTTATTTAACAATTCTTACTTTAAGAATTTCTAGATTCATTTACATTGCTCAACATTTTATTCAAGTTCTACATTTTCATCATACGCATCCATTTTCTACACTTGGTACACATCGAGTCTCTAATAGTTTCAATATAGTACACTGAGTAATTTTCCATAAACAACCAACAAACTAGGTTCCGAGTTGCTAGTTCATATATACCTCCGCTCTATGAAGGAATCGTTTAGCCCAGATACCATACATCAACCATTAAAGAGTACAATTGTATCATACTTAAATATAACTTTTTATTCTTAACTTCTTTATCATTCTTTTCTTATAGACATTGTCTATTTATTATCACCTTACATCTTTATTATTGGAGTTGGGTAACCCCACATTCATACTCCTTATAACTCAACGAGATTCTTCTTTGAATCCTCTCACGCATGTTTTAATCCTTTCTTTATAAATTTCTAAAATTACTTCTTATTATTCAAACTCTACTTCAGCTTCTTCTTTCATTATCTTCACATATCTTCTCTAAGGTTATAGCCTAAGGTACTCTTACCTAAGGTTTCTAACCTATCGGCTTTGATACCAACCAGAATTTAATTCCAAAATTCATACAATTTAATTATTAACTTCGATCGTTAATAATACATTCAACCTTCTAATTTTACATCATTAAACAATAATAAACTTTATAAATTTGTGGAATAATTAAAATTTTATATATTTCTTACTTAATTCCCTAAATCAAAACCTTTATCATCTACATTTCTTTGAATCAATCTTATTTTATATCACTTTATCATCGTTATTATAAAATTTTACATTTCAAAGTCTTATAACCTTTAAATAGATAACCAACATTAGCTTTACAACTCAACATAAAACTATACATCATAAAACATTTAACACCTCTCATGAATCTTAATCATACAAAAAATCAAATAACAACTTTAGCTAAAATATTAATCTTCATGATATATCGATCCACGCAAATTCAAGTAGCACATATCCTTACCTTCAATCTTTAACTCCGCAAAAAAGTGGTTATTTGCAAGGTTGAGCTCGACAACCCCAAAGAAAATCTAATAGTTTTCATGCATCACGTAGCACATAATAACATGCTCAACATATATCTCATAAACATTGAACTAACATAAAATACATGCTACAGCTTCATATAACAAGTATAAAGATTGAGTTCCTTACTCAATCAAAGATGCTTTATTCAATCAACGTAGTCATAAGTTGACTTTAACATTTCATACATTCAACATATATATAACACATCATGCTTTTTTGCAATAAAGATTTAAAACGGTTAATCACTAAGTTCACATAACAAATAGAACCGAAAGACTTGCCTTGATCATTGTTTACCAATAACAGCTTTAATAACTTACGATATCTCGCACTTCACGTGTCTCTACACAATTATATAATCATTCACATTAACTATTAGTCACATAGCAATGCATAGTAGTTGTAATGTAAACTTTACTCTACGACTCATAACCCTTCCTATCATAAATACACAATGTTCAATTTGATTGTGTTAACTTTCAACTTATATCTTTCATATTTGAAGTTCATTCAAATGTTTAAGTCTTTCTAGGACTACTTATTGGTTTTATATTAAAACTATTCAATATCTTATAATATTCATTTCATTTGATTTAAAACACTTTTTACGTTCATTATCACTTATCACGGCGTTTTGACGTTTATTCGTCACACGCCCAATTTGTCTCTCTTGTGTGTGCTTAGTATGCATATATAACTTATCTAATACATCATTTATTAATGTTAAGCATCATTATACTTCATAATATTCATATTCTATAACTTAGAACAACATCTTTTATCGTCAAGAGCACTACACTTGCATACGTGCATGCCCGACACCCCCCGATTGCCTCTGAAAACACAAAAATCCTAAATATGATCATTTTGACTCCTGTTCCCGACCTCAAATTGAACAACCTAGAGAATAAAAGTTGTAGGTCTATTCGCCCTCGTTCCGGATCATCTTGAATCACCTCAATTGAAGTTCGTATGAAAATGTTATGACCGTTTTACCAAAGCAAGTCAAAACAGTCACAGTCAGAATACATAATACACACGCCATTTTCCGCATGCCCCGCAACTTGGCAGCACTTGGAAGAGCGCCAGCAACTTGCAAAGCCAGCTACAATGCCTGCCACTCTCTCGATGATGCACACACACGCACTATTACGCCTGATTATGTTGTTTTTATGATTTTTTGACCTTTTCTCCTACTAATCTTCATAACTTGAGTTATACACATCCAAATTAGTCCGTTTTCGATTCTATGGATTCATAATTCATAGAAATACAACATACTATAATTCTAACAATTTATAACAACATTAACCAACCTAAAATTTGACCCAAAATACATGTTCATACTCTATTTTCATGTTTTAAACACATTTAGCGAATTTGATCGCCACGGCTTTGTTACTTAACCAATTAACATGATTTAAACTACGCCGCTTTCATTTCTTAATATACTAACATATTATAACATCAAATAACAGATTATAACACATATTATGCATGAAATTTTGTACTTTCTAAAGCCATTTTTGAGCAAAGACACTGTTATTTACTTTTTCTCCTTATAAACCCAAATTTCATGTATTTGAACACCAACATGTAGACTTATAGAGGATAAACTAATGATTTAGCAAGAGAATACATACATATAAACAACATCTTCTACAACAATTCAAACCAAAACCTAATTTCCGAGAGAATAGAAAATTATAAGACTACAAATTAAAATTAGGGGTAGATTATACCTTAAACCCTTGATTGAATGCTAGAAAAAGATAGTATTAGGGCTTAGAAATTCTCCTTCTTCCTCCTCGACAATCTTAGAAACTCACAATCACAATGTTTTCTCTTGCTTCCAAGTTCTTTCTATGCTTCTTCACCGATAACTAGAGACTTAGGGAAAAATAAGACGATAATATAATCGGCCTCCCACAACCCCCACACACACTACTACAGCTTATAAAAATAAAAAGTTTAGTCGGTTAAAATAAACCAAAAGCCATAAGGCTACGTTTGGTTACACACTAATTTCCCATACTAGATTATTTAAATAATATTTATATTATATAGTTACACTTATCACACATGTAACCATTTTAATAACTTATAATTTATAATTATAATAATTATATTCTTATTATAATTATGCTTATAATAAATAATTAAATAATTATATATCTAATTTAATTAATAAATTAGAAACATCACTTTGTTTAATTTATTTACTTCCTTTAAATTAAACAATTCATTTAATTTAATTATCTTCTTAAATATTAAGCAATTGATTTAATTTAATTATTTCCTTAAATTAAATCCATCAAATAAAATTAACATTATTCAATTTAATTTACATTAATCAATTTAGTTACTAAATTAATTCACCACAATTTTATCAACCATTTATTTATCTCAATAAATAAATAAATTTAAAATATTTATTTAATTCAATAAATATTTAAAATTAATTACTAAATTCATTTAATTCCTTCAATATATGAATAACTTTCTCAACTATTAAACCTCACTTTCCATAATAATAATTATTAATATATATTTCTAAAAACACGATGGATCATATATTTCAACATATATAAGAGACGTATGTTGTGACCCAAAAGTATAGGTTATCATATATAATTATAAACTCTCAAACTCATATGAAACCCCATTCTTTTATTTCTCCTAATTATTAAATTTAACTTTTAGAAATTAGACTTTTACTTATAAAACTCCGCTGGAAAACCTTTCTATTGTTAATAAATTTCCTGACGTATTCCCTGAAGAACTTCTTGGCCTACCCCCGGAGCGTGAAATCGAGTTTGGTATTGACCTTGAACCCAATACAAAACCCATTTCTAAAGCCCCATATCGAATGGCTCCTATTGAACTTCAGGAGTTAAAACCCCAACTGCAGGAATTGTTAGACATCGGTTTTATTCGTCCTAGTACGTCTCCTTGGGGTGCTCATGTTCTATTCGTAAAGAAGAAAGATGGAAGTATGTGACTTTGTAATGATTATCGGGAGTTGAATTATGTCACCATCAAAAATAGGTACCCGTTGCCTTGTATTGATGACCTGTTTGACCAGTTGCAAGGCGCCAAATTCTTTTCAAAGATCAATCTTCATTTCGGATATCATCAGTTAAAAATTAAAACTGATGACAATCCAAAGACTGCTTTCAGAACTCAGTACGTGTATTACAAATTCATAATCATGTCTTTTGGATTGACTAATGCTCCTGCTGCCTTCATGTATATGATGAACTGAGTATTTAAGGAATATTTGGATCATTTTTTAGTTGTCTTTATTGATGAAATCCTCATATACTCCAAAACCCGTGAAGATCATGAGCAACACTTGAGGCTGATACTCCAAAAGCTCCGTGAAAATAAGCTATATGCCAAGTTGAAGAAATGCGAGTTCTGGCTTGAGGAAGTAGTATTCCTTGGGCACGTGATATCAAATCATGGAATATCTGTTAACCTGACAAAGATTGAAGCAATTCAAAGCTGGGAGCAACCTAAGTCAGTGATCGAAGTACGTAGCTTTCTGGGCTTAGTTGGTTATTATCGGAGATTCGTGGAAGGATTTTCTTGAATAGTTACTCCATTAACTCAACTGACTCAAAAAGATACAAAATTTAGTTGGAGCGAGGAATGTGAGAAGAGTTTTCAAGAACTCAAGAGGACACTCATTTCAGCACCTGTTCTGATAATACCATGTGGTTTGGAGGGATTTATCATCTACAACGATGCTTCAAGCAGAGGTTAGGATGTGTTCTCATGCAATATGGGAAAGTCATAGCCTATGCCTCACGACAACTTAAAGAATATGAGAGGAATTATCCTACTCATGATCTAGAGTTGGCAGTAGTCATTTTTGCACTAAAAATTTGGAGACATTACCTGTATGGGGAGAAAGTGGAGATCTATACGGATCATAAAAGTCTCAAATATTTCTTCACCCAAAAGGAATTCAACATGCGACAATGACGTTGGCTTGAGCTATTAAAAGATTACGATCATATCATTCAATACCATCCTGAAAAAGCGAACGTAGCTGACACGTTGAGTAGAAGATCATATGCGGGTACGAGTGCGATATTGTCAACGCAAAGGCCCATTTTTTATGACTTACAAAGGATGGAGATAGAGTTAAAGACTCCAGAGACCCACGTGATATTGGCAAATATATGAGTAGAACCGACTTTAATCGATAAAGTTTAAGCTACTCAAGCTACAGACCGGGAGCTAATGTGTATGAGGAAAAAAGTACAAAAAGGTGCTATTCCGAAAGCAAGAATCGATGAAGAAGGAATACTTCAAGTCAACTCCAGACTTTGTGTTCCTAACGACTCTGACTTGAAGTATAAAATCATGATGGAGGCACACAACACACCGTTTGCAATCCATTCTGGGAATACCAAAATGTATCATGATCTTCGACATACATTTTGGTGGAGCAATATGAAGAGAGAGATATCAGAGTTTATCTCAAGGTGTTTAACTTTTCAACGTGTCAAGGCAGAGTATCAAGTGTTAAAAGGTCCATTGCAACCACTTGAAATTCTAGAATGGAAGTGGGAGCACATTACCATGGATTTCGTTACTGGTCTTCCCAAAGTTTCTCAAGGCATAGATGTAATTTGGGTCATTGTCGATAAATTGACCAAATCTGCTCATTTTTTACCTATACGAGAAACTTATTCACTTGAACGTCTTGCTCGTATATACATAAATAAGATTGTAAGATTGCATGGTATGCCAATATCCTTAGTTTTTGATCGAGACCCAAGATTCACTTCATGATTTTAGGGTTAGTTTGCAAAAAGCTATAGGCATGGATTTATGATTCAGTTTAGCATACCATCCTCAAACGGACGGGCAATCGGAGAGAACTATTCAAACTCTTGAAGATCTATTAAGACTCTATGTCCTTGACTTCAAAGGAAGTTAGGACAAGTTCTTACCAATTATGGAATTCTCCTACAACAACAGTTATCTAGCAAGTATTGGCATGGCTCCATTCGAGGCGTTGTATGGACGCAAGTGTCGTTCTCCAGTATGCTGGGATGAGGTGGGTCATTGATACGCATGACAACGGAAAAGATTTAAATTATTCGACAACGTATAAAAACCTCACAATATCGACAAAAGAGTTATGCTGATCTTCATCGAAAGGACGTGGAATTCAATGTTGGAGATCATGTGTTGTTGCGTGTTGCTCCATTGAAAGGAGTTACAAGATTTGGAAAGAGAGGAAAGCTCAATCCTCGATTCATTAGGCCATTTGAAATCCTCGATCAAGTAGGAACTGTGGCCTATAGACTCGCCTTACCGCCAAGTATGTCTCGTGTTCATAACGTTTTTCACATATTTATGTTACGTAAATATGTGGAATACCCGAACCACAATATTGAATTAAAACTAGACGAGATAGTGGAAGATTTAACTTATGAAGAGGTACCTGTTAAAATCTTGGATAAGAAGGATCATACTCTACGCTCCAAGGTTATACCTCAAGTTAAAGTTTTGTGGAGAAATCACGATGTTGAGGAAATAACATGGGAGTTAGAATCTGAAATGAAGTCAAGGTATCCTCACCTCTTCGACATACCAGGTATGTACCACAATTTTGAGGACAAAATTTCATAAGAAGGGGAGGTTGTAAGACCCTAACTTTTATGAATAAAGATTAATTTTTCTCAAAATATATTTTTAAATATTATGGTGTGGATTTGGTATAATGTTATAGTTGTGGGAAATATTTTAAAAAAATTCAAAGTAAGCAAGTTGTTATAAAATATTCGATTGGTCGGGGAATATTCGTTTTAATAGAGAATATTCGTACGACGGTACAATCATTGGTGGACCACATAATGGATGTATTGTCAGAGTTAGAAAATGACAGAAATATCTTTTTATAAAAATAACTGTGAAAGTTTTACCGTTAGACTGTTAAAATACTCGGTGGTAAAAGTACGAAGTCTACGTGGTTGCATAGTAGCAAGACACTGCTTATACAAGATTCTTTGATTATTGATGCTTACGTGAGAAGTCACTCAGTTTTATTTAATTATTACCACAGTAATTGCTGCATAGTATCTCTCATATTATTGATTCAATTATTGTCATAGTATCATCTACACAATATTTTATATTATTAAATCAATAATTGAGATGACAAAGTTATTCATATTATTATTTTCATTATTGACGATGTCTAGAAAGTTCTATTGAGGAAAGGGGTTTGGTCACCTAATTGCGCGCCAATAAGGAGAAATCCTTATCAGAAAACCCCCTCTTTCCTGAGAATGATCTAGTTGTTAAATATTGTGAGTAATAATATTAATGATGAATAAGTTCGTGTTGATTAAAGATGTTTTTTCATTTAGTTTTCTTTAATTCTTCTGTGACCCAATTACCCTCAGAGGAGGTAATTCTGCGATTGGCTGGTTTTGTTATAATTGACCAAACGGGCAATTAATCGAATAAATGAGCAATTAATTGCTATTGGTTCACATACAAATTACCGTTGGTTCACATGTATGAAACTATTGATTCATATGCATGTACTATTAGGGGAGGTTGTGAAAGATTGATAATAATTTAAGGACTAAATTAAAAATTGAGGTAAAGATGAGGGTACTATACTGTTATAATTCGATCCCCTAAACGTGTAGTTATCGAAACTATGTTTTTCTATAAATAGAAGCTAATTTCTTTTTTCATTCTCACCAATTCACTAAGACTCACAAGAGCAATTATAGAAAGAGAAGCTATAGAGAGAAAGAAGAAGAGTATTCTGCTACTTCATTATTGCAGTATCCATCCTTCTACTAAGGTAAGGGATATTATTTTTGTTCAATATTCGTATGAAATAATATTTTCTTCCATACTATATAGTATGTAAGTAATATTATTTTGTTTCGTATTCCTAATTCTACACTCATTTTGTTAAAGTATTTCTTCTATACTCCGTGAGATTAGTAGAATATCCTTGAAATTTGTGTTTCATCTATTATCGTTCAAAAAGATATTTTGTTGAATATTCTTGTTAAATTTTAAGCTTTTCATCCCAAAGTACTATCCACGAAGTACTATTTATAAAGTACTATTCATGGGTACTATTCACAAAGTACTATTCATGAGATACTATTCACGAAGTACTATTAATATAGTACTATTCACAAAGTACTATTCATGAAGTACTATTTATGGGGTACTATTCACTCAGGTACTATTCACCTAGGGTACTATTCGTGACAAAAATTAATTTTTTTTCTGTCCAAATCATTTTTGATACAATATTATTCTTGAATTTTACTCCACAAAGCAGTATCATGTTGACAATTTGGACATTATTGAATTCTGGATAAATTAAATTATAAATCTTTAAAATTTATCATTTGCTTTCTTTTAATTGAATTCTTATATCATTTTCATCATCCTCATGCTTATATTGTGATGAAAGTCATCTTTGGCCATAGTGCATAGATGGACTATTGATTAGTATGATTATGACCAGGGATTATTCGGTATAATCATGACCCGTAATGTTACAAATAATATGGTAAAAGTCCTCATTGGCCCGTAGTGCATTGATAGACAGTTGTTTGCATGATCACGACCATTGGTGATTACACGAATATCCTTGGCTCGTAGTGCAGGGATAATTCGTGGACGTGATACTAATAAATATCCTTGGCCCGTAGTGCATGGATAATTCAAAGATGTGGATTGTTTATTGAGCTGAGTCTCAACGATAAAATTTATGATAACCTTTTTAAATCATAGAAGATAGTAGATATCATGCTCTACTTGACTCTTCTAATGGATTGCTTGTTCCGCTGCAGTTAAACTTGTTATTTTTTAGTTTAACACTGTTGAAGGCTAACGATAATTTATTCTGCATTATCTTAGTCATAATATTTCTTACTGGGCTTGTTGAGCTCACCCTTTTGCTTTCATTGTTCTCTTCAGGAAATGAGAACGTAGCCAGGACTAGTCGGGGAATGGAGTGATGGTCCGAGATGGTGGCTATAGTAGTCCTCACTATTTTATGAAATAGTGTGATAATAAATGTAATGAGGACTCCATTTGAGTTTGGATATTCTAGAAGATAATATTCGTGTAAAAACTCTCAGCTATGCTTGTGTCGTATTGTATAAAAGAAGTTTGTATTTAAATTTTGTGTCATGTATTTGGCGACTCAGAATGGGTGATGTATACCTATTTTGGGGGCGTCATTTAATAATATAAATTATTGTGCAGATGATACTACGACAATAATTGAATCAATAATATGAGAGATACTATGCAACAATTACTGTGACAATAATTAAATAAAACTGAGTGACTTCTCACGTAAGCATCAATAATCAAAGATATTATACAATACAGTGTGCTACTATGCAACCACGTGTATTACTGTACTTTTACCCCCGGGTATTTCAACAGTCTAACGATAAAACATTCCCCGTTATTTTTATAAAAAGATATTTTTGTCGTTTTCTAACTCCGACAATACATTCATTATGTGGTCCACCAATAATTGTGTCGTCGTACGAATATTCCCTGTTAAAACGAATATTCCCCGACTAATCGAATATTTTATAACAACTTGCTTACTTTGCAAAATTTATAAATATTACCCACAACTATAACAGGTCGTCCATATTGATTTACTAATATTATAACTTTCAACCAGCGGTCCATATTGATTTACTATTATAAGTTCAATCGACGGTATGAAAAATTAGCACATCTCCTTATGGAATAATAAACCAAACTTATAACAAACGCCTCATAAAAAATCCCTATATTTATATCAAAAAATTGAATAAATATTAACCACAAATCATTTATCTTTAATCAACACATTTTTAATCTTTTAACAATTATTCATCATTAATATTATAACTCACAATATTGACAACCAGATCGTTCCCAGGAAAAAGGGACTTGCCGATAAGAATTTCTTCTTATTGGCGCGCAATTAAATAACCAAACCCCTTTCCTTGACAGAACTTATTAGACATTGTCAATAATGCAAATAATAATATGAATAAATGTGTTGTCTAAATTATTGATTTAATAATACAAAATATTATGCAGATGATACTGTGATAATAATTAAACAAAACTGAGTAACTTCTTACATAAGCATCAAAAATCAGAGATAATGTGCAATATTGTGTGCTACTGTGCAGCAACGCTTATTACTATACTTTTATCATCGGGTATTTCAACAGTTAACGGTAAACGTTTTGCCGTTATTTTTATAAAAAGGTTATTTCTGTCGCTTTCTATATTCGACAGTTATTCCGTTATGTGGTCCACCAATGATTGTTCCGTCGTACGGATATTCCCCGACAAAAGAATATTCCCCGACCAAACGAATATTTTATGACTACTTGCTTACTTTGCAAATTTTTTACATATCACCCTTAACTTTAACTTTTTTTCAATTTAACCATTTATTAAATAGAATAATAATTATAAAAAAATTGAATACTTTTATTTCATAAAATTCGGGTTCTTACAAATGACGTACCAACTACTGGAGGAGGCGGGTTAATAGGACTTAATGAAGCAGGATTTTGGGAATCATTGAATTGTTTCAAGTAATCTTTTATTTTCTTAATAGACTCTAGTTGGGTTGGCTAATAAATCCTCAAAAATGTGAGATTTCATTTCTTTCCAAATGAACCAAAGTAGGGTTGCGATTTTAGCATTAAAACTCTTCTTATACTCTTTTTGTATCGCTTGTTCTTCAAACATGCCAAAAAGCCAATATTCAAATCTAGTGTATGTACGGGGCTTGATAGGTTTAGGCATATTATCTATAAACCTTTAACCCATTCACAATGATGAAAAAAATTCTCAATTGTTTCTGGTTCTTTATGCAAATTTTATAGAGATGTGGTTTTCATTTGTTGCTAAAGCATCCATACATGCTCTCCATAGAAAAGTTTTAATTTTTGGGGGAGATTTTAAGATTTCAAATCAAGTTCCATAATCAAGTAGGAGGGAAAATTTTAAGATTCCAAATGACATGATATTGAATATTTTAATATTTGAGACCAAAATTGTCATTTTAAATCAAAAAAAATTTGAAATCTTTAGCATTACTCTCTTTATATAATTAAAAGAATGAGATTCACATTATAAAACAAAAATAAATGACAAACGAAATTCATTGTGAAACGAAAAGAATATTATTTTTAATATCATCCATACGAAATAATTCACTACACTTGTAACCATGGTTACTAAACTCGGATCAGACCGTCGATTCAACTGATAAAAACCAGAAACAGTCTGCACTCCGGTCTAGTTTAGCGCAATTTTATTGACTTGGTCAAAAGCCGGTTGACCACCGGTTGTTCGACCGGTTCAACCGGTTGATATATTGACCTAATGAACTGATTTTTAATTATTTTTTAACATTTTTTTGTACCAAAATTTTTTTATATTAAATTTAACCACTTTTAGTAATATTGTAACTCAACTTTATTATGTTTTAGTTCATAAAAATGAGAATTTTTAAAATTTTATTAATTACTAATAATATATATTTTTATATATTAATGACGTCAATGGGTTAATAATTGTTCGACCACTACTTGAACCAGTGATCCATCGACCTTAGATATCTTCCGATTCGATGACCGGTTCAAGTTTGAAAACCTTGCTTTTAACGAATCATTTGAGACCCCCAAGACAAAATTGATATATGTGGAATACTTATTTTCATAAAAAAATTGATATTTTCAAAAAACTCTTCTCACATGAATAACTAATAGGATTTGTATGTAAAAGGAACCTTGTAAAAATATTAAAAAACAAATCGTGAAAATAACAATTTCCTACTTATTTTCACTCCTTTTTTCTTGGCAAACATTATTTTCACACGTAATTTTGATATTTTTACATGGTCTTCTCTCACAAAAGAGTAGGATGAATATCACTTTTATGTGAGAGGAGCACATATGAAAATATTTAAATTACATGTGAAAATATTAGGCAAAACTAATGATTTCGTAACTATAGTTGGCACCTTTTATTTATTACACCACTAAACTTTTAATTTTTCAAATTACACCAGTAAATTAATCTTAAAAAAAACAATTGGGTCATTTTGTTAAATTGATTAAACGTCTGTTAAATTGTTTCATGTTTTTTCCAACGTGGCTGGTAAAAGAATAAAGAAAAAGAAAAGAAAATGACATGGGTTGTACTGTGCTTACGTGGTTTAATATATTCATAATTTCTCTTCTTTCTTTTTTATCACCCAGTATTAGTAACACCTTCATAATCAAAGAGAAGCTAGCTAGTACCTACTACACCTCCACTAAGAAATAGACAAAAGAAAAGACAAGAGCAAGGAATTTCACTCCCTCCTACCTTCACCCGCAACGGAACCCCTGAATCATCACGAACCAACATCAAAGAACTCACCTACGGCGACAGGGAAATTCTTACCCCATCCGCCTCATCACTTTCTTCTTGCTGATTAGTGACGGAGAAGGAACAAAACATAACTTTCATCATCTCCCCCAATTCATCATCAATCCTCCGCTTGAATTGGTGACAAGTGACAACGATGAATAAGTTAGTTTCGAATGGATAACAATTGATGTCATTATTGTTACAAAATTACACCATTAAAAAATAGAGCTTTTCTTCTTAATGTGTGAATTGATTTCAAGAAGTGCATGAGCTGGTTCAGAAACATGGATTAATCTGAATAGAAGTATGAGAGAGAAATGGGTTTTCATCAATTGATATAAGGAATGAAAAGCCAAATTAACCCATCAAATTTAAAGAAGAAAGAGCATAAAGAGAGTAAGAAACTGGAGGAATTAGGAGATGATGGTGGGAATCAACATAAGATGATGTCGATTTTACCTTGGGAAATAGCTGATGCTGAAGAAGATGAGCAGGAAGATGAAGAAGAAGTCAGCGGTGGCCCAAATCCTTTAAACACATTGTGACGAATCTTGGTCTGAACATTTGGGTTGTAATTTGTTTTGGATTGTTGTTTATCTCCTTGTACTTAAAAGGAAAGTCGAGGGATTTCTTAAGGATTAATTACATATATTAGTACATTTTTAAAAATAATTACAAAAATAAAACACACAAAACATAATTACAAAAATATTACACTTTTTTAATTTTATTTACAATATTATATTAATTATGAGTCCTTAATTAAAGGGATTAATAATTTTAATGGGGCATGTTTTTTTAAAATGCGTGATAACCGCCTAATATTATCATGTAGAGACTCTTCGTTTTCGTATAATTCCCTTTACACGCTGAAACCTCTTTTCTCTGTCATTCCGTCTTTCTGCCTCTTTCTCTTTCATTCGTGTTTCAGTATTCTTCATTGTTTGTTATCGAAGTTCATAGCCATTTCGTTTTCGCTTTCGTGTTCGCTTCTGCTTACGTGTTTGCTCTGCTGCTACGCGCCATTTCGCTCGTGTTTTGTTCTGTGTTCATAGCCATTTCGTTCATAGATTTCGTTCTGTGTTCTGTGTTCTCTTTCATTCTGATGTGGGTTTGTGTTATTTTTTATGTTATGTATAAAATGGTCGATACAAAGAAGAAAGATGGGAAGAGGAAGAGAATATCTGAGTGTGAGTCCTGCAATGACGAAAGAAGTTTGTTTGTGGATAGAAAGGAAGGAAAAGGATGCATGTCGAAAATCGAGTAAGAATGAAAATAGGCTGGTGATACACAGTGATATCAAGCATTCTCAAGTGCAGTTAGATTCTGAGCTTGACGTTCCTATAGTTAAGGCCAAAGGTCAAGTGCTTATCCAGAATATAATTTCAACACAGAGAAATTTAAAGGTGTGTTATTTTTAATTTACTTATGGTTACCATCATAGAATTATTTGGTTACTTATTAGTATATATTTGGTTATTGTGAATTATATTACTGTGTTACTTTTATGGATTGGTTACTTATTAGTATGTATTTGGTTACTGTGATATTATATTATTGTGTTACTTTTATTGGTTGGTTACTTATTAGTATGTATTTGGTTACTGTGAATTTTTATTAGTATGTATTTGGTTAATGTAAAATAATAATTATTTGGTTACTTTTTTTTATGTATTTGGTTACTGTAAACTTTTTAATGTTTTGGTTACTTATTAGTATGCTTGTGGTTACTGTCATTTTATAGTTTGGTTACTGTTATATCAGATTTTGGTTATTGTCATATTACAGTTTTGTTACTATTTTGTATTTTTTATGCTTAATATGTTTTTGCCTGGTATACATGTTTTAATAAATTGAGTTTAGTGTATAGGTTGTTTATGTATTGGTTACCATTAAAAGATGGTTTGAGTACCATCATAGAATTATTTGGTTACTTATTAGTATGTATTTGGTTACTGTGATATTATATTACTGTGTTACTTTTATGGGTTTGTTACTTATTAGTATGTATTTGGTTACTGTAAATTTTTATTACCGTGTTACTTTTATGGGTTGGTTACTTATTAGTATGTATTTGGTTACTGTTAATTATTATTAGTATGTATTTGGCTACTGTAAACTTTTAATGTTTTGGTTACTTATTAGTATGTTTGTGGTTATTGTGATTTTATAGTTTGTTATCAAGTATATCATATTTTGGTTACTGTCATATTACAATTTTTTTACTATTTTGTATTTTTTATGCTTAATATGTTTTTGCCTAGTATACATGTTTTAATAAATTGAGTTTAGTGTATAGGTTGTTTATGTATTGGTTACCATTAAAAGATGGTTTGGGTACCATCATAGAATTATTTGGTTACTTGTTAGTATGTATTTGGTTTTATCGTGATATTATATTAATGTGTTACTTTATTATGGGTTGGTTACTTATTAGTATGTATTTGTTATCGTGATATTATATTACCGTGTTAATTTTATGGGTTGGTTACTTATTAGTATGTAATTGGTTACTGTGAATTTTTATTAGTGTGTATTTGGTTACTGTATAATAATAATTATTTGGTTACTTATTTTTATGTATTTGGTTACTGTAAACTTTTAATGTTTTGGTTACTTATTAGTATGCTTGTGGTTACTGTCATTTTATATTTTGGTTACTGTTATATTAGATTTTGGTTAATGTCATATTACAGTTTTGTTACTATTTTGTATTTTTTATGCTTAATATGTTTTTTCCTAGTATACATGTTTTAATAAATTGAGTTTAGTGTATAGGTTGTTTATGTATTGGTTACCATTAAAAGATGGTTTGGGTACCATCATAGAATTATTTGGTTACTTGTTAGTATGTATTTGGTTTACTGGATTTAGTGTATAACACTATTTTTTGTATAAATTTTGTTATATTGGTTACTAATATCTGTTCAATTATGGTTTTGTGTATTTACAGTTATGGGATCTTTACTATGAGGAATGCAACCGAAAATTCACTGGAAAAGTAATATATTAGTGTGACATGGATGTCCCCATAATTATTGCCAAGAAATTGAATGAAAGTCAGCTGGAGAAGTTTAGGGCAACATGTTTTGGAAATTTTTTGGAGTTTGGTAAGCATCAATTGTATTCACAGATTATTCACCATGCTCTTGTAAGGGAGGTTCACCAAAGGGATGATGGTGAGATGTGGTTTTTGTTTGGGGAGAAAAGGGTTAGGTTTGGACTGCCTGAGTTTTGTCTGATTTCTGGGTTGAGATGGCAAGGCAATGATGATATAAGTGCATATAAAGGTATGCAAAATCCGATTATTGAAAAATATTTTGGGGCAGAAGTTGTTACTCGTAGTAGTATAGGTAGGATATTCCTGAAGGTAGTTTTTGATGACGATGATGAGGCTATTAGGATGTCATTGATTTTTTGGTGTTTAATTTTATTCTTTCAACAGCTTCAAAATTTTGTTGATGGGGCAATGGTCAATTTTTATGTTATGGCGATGTTAGCGCTTTTCCTTGGGGAAAGTTGATTTGAAATGACAAAGTACTCTTTGTCAAATGCTTTGAAGGGGCATATAAAGAAAGGAAGGAGTGGTGGTTCAACATATAATTTCTACAAAGACCATTATATTAAATTGTATAAGTTGAATGGTCTTCCATATGTATTTCAAGTATTTATGTTTGAAACCATTTCAACTTTCAAAGCTTATAGATATGCAACAACGAGCATCCGCTTGGATGTCCGCTTATGTAGATGGAAGGAGCTAGTGAAGCCCCTTCAAATGACAAGTTGAATGATCCGGTATTTTGTTCGATGTATGCGTTATATTACTAAGAATGCAATTGGATACCTTTAGTTAATGATTTGTTATCGATTATTTTGTGAAGTTTACTATTAACATAGTAGTTAGTTACCTTTATATACTAATTGAAAGTTATCGATTATATTATGTGTGTGTTAACAATAAAAATATTGTTGGTTACTAGAACATATAAATTTGGTTACCTTTATACATTTAGTTGGTTACTGATTTACATATATTTGGTTACCAGTATATATGTTTTTGTTTACTGATTATGTTTTATGATTATTTATTTTATCTTTTTGTTATTGTAATTTTATAATGTTTGTCAGATGTTATACTGAAGTGTACTTATTGTTTTTCAGTTGAGGGTAAAAAGTTTGATTCCCACGACTGAGGAGAATGAACGACTTGATTTGGGCGGGTTTCACTTTTTCAATGGGAAGGATGCTGACAAAAAGGTGAAGGATGACAACATTGGATTTGATATATCGGTCATTAAAGATGCAATTGATACACGGTTACGGCCGTTGGAGAAAAAAGTTTTTGAAATTAAGAAAAACGTTATAAAATTGCGGGCTGATATTAAGGATGAGATGCAGATTTTACACGTTCAGATATGCAGAGACTTTAGGTTAATTATTAGAGATGAGTTACGCGGGTTCAAAGATGGTGGGGTTAAAGAAGTTGATAGTGATTTTGATGATGATTCTGATTCTGATTCTGATTCTGATTCTGATGAGGGTGGTGATGCTGATGATGATGATGAAGCCGATGATTCTGATGAAGCTGATGATGTTGTTGATCAGCATGCTGGTGAGGTTGGTGATGATGGTTTGAAAGCTGATGGGGTTGGTGATGATGGTTTGAAAGATGATGAGAAGAAGGATGAATTTGTAAATGAAGTTGGAAATGAAGGTGATGATGTTATGCTTGAAGACCGTCATGTTGTTGAGGATGTTATGTTATGGTTGAAAACCGTCATGTTGTTGAGGATGTTGTTGAGGATGTTATGGTTGAAGCCTGTCATTTTGTTGAAGATGTTGTTGAGGATGTTGGTGATGTGTCAGATTTTGTTAAGAAGAAGGATGGTAATGAATCTGATTATGGTAATGAAGTTGAACTTGATGGTATGGTTGAAGAACATCATGAAATAATAAGTAATGTTGTTCAAGAAATTGTCAAGGTTAGACTTTTTTTGTTTGTTTTGTTTTGTGTTAGATGTCTTTTTTTTCATTTTTTTAAAGATCAATTGATTGTTTTGTATTTTTAACAGACTGTTAAGAATGATGTTGACATGCCAACTTTTGACATTTTAAGCCAATGTACGGGGAAAGAAATTGTTGTTTATGTTGCTGCTGAGGTTAGTGTTATTACGACATGCCTACTTTTTTTTTTTTTACATGCTTTAGGTTTTGGTTACTGTTTTACCATTACATGCTTAAGGTTTTGGTTATTGTTTCAATTTTACTCAGTATCCAACTCATAAATATATAGTAACCATTATAATGTATCATAGTAACTAAAAGAGCATTAGTTAGTAATAACTATAATGTTTTATAGTAACCAATAATGCATTAGACAAAGAATTAATATAGCATTAGATAAAGATAATATTACCTATACATAATTAGTTAGTAACAAGTATAATGTTTCATAGTAACCATTACAAAGATTAGACAAAGAACTAATACAACAATGATTTTTATGTGAAAATATAATTGTTTTCGTTACATTTTCTCACATTTGTAAAAGGGGAAAAGTTTGAGGCGAAAAGCAAATCAGATTGATGAGATGGTTTTGACTACCCGTGATATAGTCTAGTGTGATGAATTGAGAAGAGTGTCAATAGAGTCGTGGCAGCGGCACACATGCGTGAACATTTAAAGAGTCTTTGTTCTACGCTCCATATACAGAAACATTTGGGTCTACTGGTTATCGCCTAATGATCGGTGCTAGTCAAAGAGTTGTCATATTTCAAGCATTTCCCAAGGTTTGCATGGATATGCCGTCAAATTTGAAGAGGCGTTGTTTGAACAAAGGGTTTAAAATAGGACTTAACAATGTGAAAAGGTTTGTTTTTACATTAACAATGTTATAGTTTTTTTATGAAACAAATAAATTTGCTTTTGGGTAGTGTGTATATTAACATGGTGATTGTTAATGTCAACGTGTATACTAATATGTTTTTATATTGAAGGACGGACAAATTTCCTGGGAAGAATGACATTATCGAACCTGCTTTTGTATTTGGGTCTATCCCAATTTCATCTAAAATGTGGTTTTATAAATTAAAGACTCCTGGGCAATGGTTAGACGATGATGTGAGTTCTTTTTTTTTTAAATTATTTTTCTATATTTATGGTTACATTATTTATTTGTTTATGTAAATAGCTTTAACAGTGTTGGTTACTGTTATATATCTGTTTTGTTACTGTCATATGACTTTTTTGTTACTATTATATTACTGTTTTGTTACTATCATACAACTATTTGGTTACTATTATATAATTGTTTGGTTACTATCATAAATATTTTATATATATGTTGGTTACCATCATATAAAATGATATGTTAATATTTAAGCATGTTTTGGTTGCTATGATATGAGTGGTTGGTTAATGTCATATATATGTTTTGTTATTATTATATTACTGTTTGGTTACTAGTATACGACTATTTGTTTACTATTATATAATTGTCTGGTTACTATGATATATGTTTTATATATGTTTTGGTTGCCAACATATAAATTGATATGTTACTATATAAACATGTTTTGGTTGTTATGATATAAGTGGTTGGTTACTGTCATATAACTGTTTTGTTACTGTCATATAACTGTTTTGTTATATTATATTTTTGTTTTGGTTACTATGTTACAATTGTTTGGTTACTATTATATAATTGTTTGGTTACTATCATGTATGCTCAATATATGTTTTTGTTACCATCATATAAACTGATATTTTGATATATAAACATGTTTTGGTTATTATGACAAAAGTTGTTGGTTACTATTATATAACTGTTTTGTTGATGTCATATAACAGCTTTTGTTACTATCATATTACTTGTTTGGTTATTATATTACAACGCTTTGATTACTATTATATAATTGTTGGTTATTATCACATATATATATATATATATATATATATATATGTGTGTGTGTGTGTGTTAGTTAAGATCATACATGTTTATGTTTTTTTTTAAAATTATGTTTTTATAGTTACTGCTACATTATTTAGATGTTTAATTAACTAAGCGTTATAAAGTGTTGGTTACATTGATTACATAATGATATTTTTCAACACTATTAATATTTTTTTTTTTTCAAAGATATCAATGTTGCATTATATTACTTAGTAAATTGGCCGACATTACGATATCGCATATATAAGGGCAACGACTACTTGATTGTTGGTTCCATTCCAAGATGACCTCTCTTTTTGAAGAGTATACAAATAAAAATGCGATAAGCGTGTGTTGTTCAAGGTGGGTGATGTCGCCGAGTACATTCATGGATCTGCTTTATGGATGTAAACACACCATGGAAAAATGTTGACTATGTTTTGTTCCCCATACATATGTCATCACCGGACCATTGGTTTTTGTTAACGTTTGATGTGCATCGTAGACGCCTAACTGCTTATAATTCTCTGCAATTTCAAAAGAAAATCCATGCAAACAAAAATCATGGATGTTTGTGAACCTTATATATTTATTCTTCCCACTTTATCACAAGAAGATTGGATTTTGGAGGATAGGAGTGACATTGACTTTAGCAATGAACCGTGACATGATAAAAGGTGAAGATGACATAATTGAGTTAGAATTTGCGTAGCCGGTTCTGAACAAGTGGATGGGTAAGGGTTACATTGTTTTCAATTTTGAATTATTATATTTAATTATTTTGGTTATTTGCTATATAATTTGTTTGGTTACTATGTTGTAAATGTTTGGTTATCTTGATAAACCGATGTGTTATATATAGTTGTTTCTAGTATTGATTTTGGTTATCTTTTGTGCATTTGTACACGTTGATTGCGGGTTGTTTACAATTTGTTTTGCCGAGCATGTCATTCATCAGAAGATTGATGAAATTCCTATTCCATTCCCCATTGCGCAATATCGGAAGAAGTTATGCACAAACCTATATATGCATGGAAGGAACAAACAATTGGAGGATATGAGATCGACAGAGAATTTCCGGAAAGATTTGTTCCAGATTTTGATTAGTTCGAGATATTGTTGTGTTGTCAAGTTATGAATTGTGTTTTTATTTTTATTTTTTAATATACACAAGAATTTTGTATGGTTCATTAAGGATGATTACCGAATCTTATATAGATGGGATTTCATATGTTATTATAATATCATTTTTTTGGAATTAATTTTGTGTGTTGTTGGTATTTGATTCGCTTTTAATTGTGTTTGCTACATTATATTGAAATGTACAATTTGGTAACCAAATATATATAAAAGGTAACTTCACTAATGTTTTGATAGTAAATGAGAGATGTACAATATTGTTTCGTGACATATAAATGTTGTTAAATGTTTCAGGACATATAATTATTGTTAAATGTATAGGTGAGATTATACATCGCTTAACAAAAAAATTGTTTTGGTGATTGTTATCTAAATATTTGGTTACCTATTTGTTATATTTTGTTTATTGTTATAACAAATAAGTAACCAAATAGTTTACTCTTATGGTCACCATATTATGTTTATACAAGTAAACAAATTGTAATAAAATTTGATAAAATCATTATATATCTCATTAACATAAATATATGTTAACAATATTTGTTTTAGTTTGTATCAAAGCAGCTTATAAATTTGTATCATGAATGTTATGAATTGTTAAATGTATGTGTTTTTTTAGTGTATCATCATGATGGAAACACATTAATTTTAATTAAGAGATTTCATTTTTATATATGATTGTCATTTGTATAACTATCATATTAAATTAAATATATTTTTTTGATGTTCAGTTGGTATCCAAATTGTTATATAAGAGTAACCATTTGATTTTATGTTAGTAACCAAATAATTTACAATTTATATTTGGAATAATTGTCAAGTAAACAGTGTACTTTTGTGGGTTCCCAATTGTATTGGTAACTCATAATGAATTCAGAAATCAAATGCTTTAATCAATAAAAATGTTTGATATTGTACAAAATCAAAAATGTTACCATCTATGTGGTTTATGGTTAATGATAGTAAACAATTATATATACATGTATCTACACTCTTAATGTAAATGCATTATATCAGGGTTTTTTTGGTCTTAAAACCGGGGGATTATTGCAGGTTTTCCTGTTGTGTCCTTTCTCTTGGCACCTGCTGCATTTGTTTTGAATTTTGATTTCAGATCCGTGTTTGTACCTCCCTACTTTTAGTCTTCCAAATTTGGTCTTCTTGTGTTCTATGGGTTTTACAACCATATTTCTTACTTCTTCCGGTACATCCCGCTTTTCTTTGATCATCTAACTAGCATGATTGAAGTCAATACGTGTGTCACCAAAGTTGTTTTATAGTATTTTTTGAGCAAAAATCATAATGACTCAAGTTTCGCTTGCTCATAATAAAGAAGACAGATGCGACATGGCATCTCATGGTAATCTTGAAATTTTCCACATGTGCATGTTCTTTGGTCGATGTCCACAATATATTGTTTGACGACATATCGTAAATGAAAAAAAATCACCAAATTTGATGTCTCAACCTACATCACAAATTAAATTTTGTTAGAATAAAGTACAACTGGAATCATTTTCATTATCCTCGAAAAAGAATACATATTAAATCAAACAACTCAATGTTATAATTACAAAACAAGTAACTAAGCATTAACCAACTTAGCAAAGAACATTATAATTATACGAGTAACCAAATAAGCATCGCTTAGTAACCAATATAATGATACTATTAATAACCAACTTAGCAGTAACATTTTAATTATTAAGAGTAACCAAACAAGTATCACTTAGTAACTAATATAATGATACATAGTAACCAACTCAACAGTAGTCGGTAACCATTGTAATGATATGTATTAAGCAATTAAGTATTAATTGACAACCAATATAATATTTCATAGTAACCAAGTTACCATTAGCGAAGACACAAGTTATTATTAGTTAGTAAATATTATAGTGTAAAGACAAGAACCAAATTAGCATTAGACAAAGAAACAATTCAATATTAATTTGTAATATTATGCAAGAAGAAAGCAAGATTAATAAGTAACCAAAGATAATGATACACAATAACCAAATCAAAGTGTCAAGTAACCATTATAATGTTTTGCAATAAGCAATTAGGTATCGTTAGTAACCAATATAATATTACATAGCAACCAAGTTATCATTAATCAAGAAACAAGTCAAGATTAGTCAAGAAACATTAAAGTTTAACAGAGTAACTAAGTCAAAGATTAGTCAAGAAACAATTCAACATTAATTAGTAATATTATGCAGTAATCAAGAAAGCATTAGTCAGTAACAAATACAATATAAAAATTAATGCAATAAATTATAATTTGTATTTGTTACCTTAAGTTTCCTTGATTTAATGATATTAGATTGCAATCTTTCTTCAGCTGTTGTGGAAAGTGTTGTGAATGTTGATAGGGCTGCTTGTTTGTTTGTGAAATACCATCTTTGAACCAAGCAACGTAGGCATTCAATCATTGATGCAACTGGAAGATCCCTAATCATATTAATTGCGTTGTTAATAGATTCGGCGGTGTTTGAAGTCATTGTTGAGTATCTGCTTACAGTCCCATGGAGCCTGGTGCACTTTTCCAACTTGACCTCTTCCTCCAAATATGTCCTTATTCGAGGATCAATTGCATCAAGTTCAAATGCATGTGTTTGTTGAATTGTTCAATGTCAGATGCTCTACATGCCCGTTGTAAGCTTGTTTAAGTTCTTCTCCTCTCTTTTGAATCTATTTTTATATTTTTCAAGATATGGTATGTGCGGGAAGCATGCATGACATCCGAAACACATAATTCAAATTTTGTATTATTGCTTCATGTCTATCTCAAACAATGCATTGGCCTTCCCTTACTCCACAAGCGCTTCTTAAATTCATGAAAACCATCTCCAAGATAATTCATTTTCATTTGTCAACCATCGCAAAAGCAATCGAACAATGTTTTGGTTTGCATCTTGTGTGCTTGCTATCGATGATTGTCCTCCGTAAGTTGATTGTATGAATGTGCCATCGATTATAATAATTGGAAAGCAATGATGCCATGCTTGAATGGATGCTCCAAACGGCAAAGAACAAATATTTGAAACGAGCATTTGTTTCTAACTCAAGAGTCGTGATTTTAACTCATTATGAAACATCAACATTATCAATAGAATTATAAGTAGTATAATGCTACAAAGTAACCAAGACAAAGATTAGACAAGAACTAAATTATTGTCATACAAAGAACCAAGACAAAGATTGGACAATATAATTTTATACAGTAAACAAGACAAGAGTAGACAGTAACCAATGTATTTAATGTCAGTATCCAAGTCAACATTCGTCAGCAACCAATTATCCAAACATTAGGCAGTAACCAAAACAGTAAGGAATATATTGTTATACAGTAACCAATCAGCAACCAATATATTGTTACACAATCAGTAACCAATATACTGTTACACAGTAACTAATACAACATTAGTCAGTAATCAATAAAACATTAGACAGTATAATGTTACAAAGTAACCAACATATTTGTTTACAGTAACCAATACAGCATTAGATAGTATAATGTTTTTCAGTAACCAAGACAACATTATACAGTAAACAGCATTTTTCTATACAGTAACCAAGAGTTGCAGCAGATAGTAACCAAGATAGCATTAGACAGTAACCAACATATTGTCTTACATGTACCAAGACAGCATTAGATAGTATAATGTTTTCAGTAACAAAGACAACATTATGCAGTAAACAACATATTGATATACAGTAACCAAGATATCATTAGGCAGTAATAAACAGTTACAAAGTAACCAACATATTTGCTTACAAAGAACTAATACAAAGATTAGATAGTATAATGTTTTTCAGTAACCAAGACAACATTATACAGTAAACAGCATTTTTCTATACAGTAACCAAGAGTTGCAGCAGATAGTAACCAAGATAGCGTTAGACAGTAACCAACATATTGTCTTACATGTACCAAGACAAAGATTAGATAGTATAATGTTTTCAAGAATAAAAAACAAAGATTATCACGAAAAACAACATATTGATATACAGTAACCAAGATATCATTAAGCAAGAATAAAATAAATTGCATTACAAAGAACTAATGTATTTGCTGAGTAAACATTAATATAAAAAATCAGTAGAACTCATTTAAAATTATAAATATGAGGTAGGTAAGCAATGCACATTATAGCAACCAAATCAGTTGAATTGAGTAATCAACTAATCATGAAAAATAATAATGTATTTTAAATTGTTACCTCGATTTGTTTTCTGCAGCATGTGTAACCATGATGGGATCAATGAGTAGTCGTGTGGATTTCTCTTACCTTTTCTAACGCTTTCTCCTTCGATCTCCATGCTTTTTGGTAAGAGATAGACACATTATATTCTCATCATCATGTCCTCGATAATATCGGTTGGTGTGTATATTTTCTTCAAATTTGTTAATTTACGCATTATGCATTCACGACCAACTCACTATTTGCCCGTCTCGTGGTCTCCCAAAGAATACGTTGATCGAACACGTGTGAATGTCATTGAATTCCCTCACCTTGAATGGATCGGTTTTTCGAATACTTGATGCTCTCATCTTCCATTTGCAATTTTCATCATCTACGCACACTAGCACAAAGCCTCTATGACCGCTCGTTGAACTTTGTGTTGTCTATTTTCTTGATTGAATGCAAACCTCATTGATTGTGATAGGATTTTTTGTCTTTGTAGGTTTGATGTAATTTTACGCCACGCTCATTCGGATCTGTTATTACATCATCATATCGTTTCTTCCGTGTATGACTTGTCATGTTTATTCATCTTGTGTTGTTGTTCCATAATTTTCATTGCAAGTCGATCAAAGATATTGCGTTCGATTTGGGAATCTTGTGTTGCTATCAGTAACTAGTGTTTGAATTCCTCAGTGTTGATCTCGATTGGCGTTACATCAGGAACAATGATTCTTCTATATTTGTCAAGTTACGCAAGATTGCTGTGCGGGCGCTTCCTTTTCCAATATCTATAATCAGTGGGAATTTTCCTTGTTCATCAGATTTTTTACTGACTTCAATAAAGAATCTCAATGTTGCTTCATCTGATATACAGATTGGTGGAATGTCGTTTTTGATGTGAGATTTGATAGATAATGTTGTTGTGTTTGTGTCCATCCGTAATGCAATGCATATCATGTTTTGCATTTCTCTGAACGAACAAGTTGAGGGAACTAGTATGCCAGTAACTTCAAAGTTGGTGTACTGGTTACTATCACCCATGTCTTAGTTGAAATAAAGCAAAACAGAATCATTTCCATTGTCTCGAAAACAAAATATGCATTGCATAGTAACAAAAAATCAATGTTAATCAAGAACTAAACTATATAATGTCAAGAACCATAAAATGAAATACATTTGTACTATCATTCTACAATTGAAACAACCAGTTTAATATTTTTTGTTAGCAATTAAATTATAACAGTTGTATGAAGGTAACCAATGTAGCCAATTAATTTCCATCATAATAAAACAAACCAATATAAATTAATCAAATATTGCACATTAATAATATCAACATTATACAAGAATAAAATTTAATGTAGACAAGAACTCTCACATGTTTTATTTAGTAACCATAGGATAAAAACATTTTTAATTTACTTGTTATATTAAAAAACAACCAAAGATAATGGGTTTGTGGGCATTTAAATGCTAATTGTTGTAAGAATGTAAGCAATGTGGTTAACAAGTGACTATTAATATAAAAATATAATTATAAGCATAATTAGATTAATTCAAGAACTGCATCGTAATTAATAAGTATCCATTTTTATTTGTATATAATATCTAAATAAGTATTATTCAAGAACTAATATAATGTTAATCAAGAACTAAACTCAAAGATTAGTTAGTAAACATATGCATATAAATGTTCATACATAGGAAACTATATACATATAATTATTAGACGATACCAAGATATTGTTACATAGTAAAAACTATGAAGCATTAGATAGTAACTAATAAATCAGTATATAGTATGATGTTGCAAAGTAACCAACATATTATTAGACAGTAGCCAACATAATGTCATATAGTAACCAAGAAATCAATATGCAATATAATGTTACAAAGTAACCAAAACATCATAGTAACCATTTTAAGTGTGACTCAGTAACCATATGAACACCGTAGTAACCACAGGTAACTATATGCATACGAAATTGAAACACACATACCTTAGTGCTCAGAATTGTATCGATATTGCTGTGATTGTTTTTGGTTACTGCTCTTGAAGTAAATGATGATTTTGTATACTATTTCGTCTTCTTCGATCTTAGATGTTTGTCGCGATATCAGAGGTGAGTGGAAAGGCAATCGTCGACCGAAGATTTGGCAATCGTCGACCGAAGATCTTAGATCTTAGATGTTTGTCGCGATCAGAGTTGTTGTGATTGTTTATGGTTACTGATCTTGAAGTAGATATTGATTTTGTATACAATTTCGTCTTCTCCGGTTGATATTTTTGACGCGATCTCAGATGTGAGTATAACAGCAATCATCGACAGAAAATTTGGCCTTTTTCGATATCAAAGTTGAATGTTGTTCGGTTGCTTGATTTTAGGAGCAGTTATTGTTAGATAGGACATATTTGGTAACTTTATTATTGTGTTGTTTTATTTTTGTAATTATGTTTTGTGTGTTTTATTTTTGTAATTATTTTATAATTGTTGTATATTATTGTTAAGGACCCTTATAATTATTAATATTCGGGAGCGTTTTACCGACCTTCGTATGGGCCGAAGGCCTGACACTAGAAGGAGTTTATGAGCCATTGGACCGAAGCCCATGTCGAAGCTGAAGGTGTTCGGGTTCGGCATCCGAGTCCTTTGGACCGGAGCCTTACCTTAGTATATGGTGTTCGGGGTCGGGCCCTAGAGTTCTTTGGGCCGAGGCTCAGACCCGATGGTGAGTTCGGTAGGGTTGGGTCTGTGCAGTGGGCTCTCCTGCGCACAGAGTCTGGAGTCCCAACCATAATTGAATAAGGTAACTCCAAAGGTAGTGTTTGGGTTGGATTTCACTTCCACCTTTTAAGGAGATTGTGTTGGACCCGAATTATGGTAACTACCATAAATAGGAGTCCTAATCCGACTCGGAGGAGAATTCTAAGGTGATGAGGTACTATTAATATAAGGCCAAGGTTATAATTAAGAGGTAATACCTACTTTTGAGCACTAAACACTTAGTCTCCATTGTTAAACCTTGTGAACGACCTGTACTTATTCTCACACCGGAGCTATCCCCCGGCGGCACAAGTCGTCAAGTTTCGTGTGTGATCTGTTAATTGTGCAAGTTCAAGCGCGTGGATTTTGTGATTAGACGCGCCGGGGAAACTTGGCGTTAACATTGGCGTTAGAAGGAGGGCTTTAGTGCTTATTCAATCACAACCAACTTTTTCGGTAAGAGGCCATGGCGAGTAGGGAAAAAGTGCCTCTATCATGGAGAAGGCGAAAACACACCAGACCACCCAAGTGAGAGGGTCGGTCAAAGACTGATTGGGCTTCAGAATCCATAGGGATCAGGAGGAGCCGACCCCTTCTCTCCGTCGTAAGCTCTTCCATGACAGCCAACACACGCCCAACCAGGTGAGCCAGGCCGATGAAAATCACTCTCGGGCTCTCGTGGGGCAAAGAAGAGAACGAGGAGAAGGTAGCCGAGACCAACGGGAGTTCATTCTGAAGAAGAAGATGCAACAGAATAGAGATGCCATGATGGCCCTGCGTTTTCAGTAAGAGGAGCTCGAACAGCAGATGGCAAAGATGGCTGGAGAGCAAGAGGCGTCTTCCAAAAGGCATAGGCATCGGAGCCGATCCCGGTCACCTCGACGGGAAGAGGCTGGAAGAGAAAAGAGTAGACCCAGAAGCCGTTCCCGAGACGGCAGAAGCCGAAGAAGGAGTCATGTTGGGAAAAATATAGTTATGCACAGCACGCAAGTATATGTGGTCAACAAGTAATAGAGTGATAAGTAGAGTATCGTTCCCACAGAGACTAATTAGCAATAATCTTAACTTACAATTACCAAATTTCTATTAATCTTAATTTTATTAAACTATTAAACTCAATGATTAAAATTAAAGAATCTAAATTAAAGAATAATTGAACTATCACAAATATCAAAATCTGGAATTTCAAACAATTAATGGAGAATTAGACTTATAATTTCACCCTAAGCTTCACTCTGATTTTAACACCTTAATTCCAATTCAATTCACTATCCCAGTTTATTAATCAAGAACACGAACGTAGTATTAACCACCTCTCGATACACTAATATCATATTAACTTAAATCCACAATTAAGATATAAACAAGTTAAACACCTTAATTAACAAACTCATATATCTCTATGTGAATTACAATTAAAGAAGGTTTAAGATTAAGTTCTCTATCCGATTAAATGCGATGTCAAGCATATCTCTACCTTAAACATTCATTAAGATTCTGCTATTCACAAAATTCATGAACACATGCTATATTAATTAGGTCTAGATTTGAATATCCTCTCTCGATTCCAAACAAATCCACAAAGAATTATTGATTAGGCAATTCATAAATTTAAGCTCAAATCAATATAGATAAACTGGGAATAGATTATTGAAATGGAAATCAAAGGTTACAAAATCATCGTTTCACTTACAGATCCATCATAAGCCTAAAAAGTGAATTAGTTCATACTAAACAAAATAAACACTGAATAAATCATAGAAATCATTCTTACGATTACAAATAATAGCCTAAGATGAAGAATATTGAAAAAAACACCCTTCTCGTAGCCTAGAATCGCAATTGTCTCGAAATTCTTCTGGAAATACTCCTCCAAAGCTTGCTATGAAAAACTCAGATCAATCTTCGTAATATGCTCTCCTGTGTTTGTTTAATTTAATGTTAATTAAGTAGTAGATGTCCAACACACAAGTTCTAGCCAAAAATTCCCTTCAATTAGAGTTCATATGCTATCCAAATGCTAGAAACCATGCCCATGAAGAATTTCAATCACAACAAGACACAACCAGAATCGACACCCCTTGCCCCGGCGGGGGTTTATGTGCTATAAACGCCCGCCTCGGCGGGTATCTTTTCTGTCAAGCTCGAATGAAGACCCCCCGCCCCAGCAGGGGTGTATAAGCAAAATACGCCAGCCCTAGCGGGCTACCTTTCTGCTAATCGAAAGTTTAAGACCCCACTTTACTGGTGTGTATAAGTTAATTATGCATACCCTTACGGGTGTAATTTGCCAAATGACTTGCTGAATTTCATGCTGTACTCCAATTTTGCTCTAATTGACCTCAAATCATCCCAATTGATTCCACATATCCGTTAAATGCCACAACAACCATCCTACACATGAAATAACATAAAACAAGTAAAAATGAACATGATCACAAGAATTTAGCAACAAATAAGCATGAAATGGACATTGAATTGTGTATATAAAATCCACTTATCAAAATCCCCCAAACTTAAACCGTGCTAGTCCTCGAGCACAAAACAACTACATGCAATGCAATGAGATGAAATGAATACGACCTAACTTATATGCTTTTGAATCCAACAATATCACAGAATCAAGATTATCTTAACGACCTCAGCGAAAATAAGCAACTATACAATATCAACCACCAAACCAACCTACAATTCAATTTTAATCCTCAAATTTCAAGCCATCATCACTGGTATAGTGTGTGTGTGATCAACATCCATGATAACTGATACAAACTCACATTCAATACATAATCAATCTCTTAGAAGGAATCATACAGTGCAAACTTAAAAATTTTAAAAATAGACAACTTCAACTAAAACTAAACAATCACTAATCTCGGGGGTTCAAGCAGGGTACTTATACTTTATTTTTATATACTTTTTTTCACGGGGGCTTTTTGCTCTTTTCCCGTTTTATTAACACATTTTTTTTAGATTTCATATACATACATACATGACCGTGCAATGTCTCATCCCATTAGGCTGACAGTGCTACACCTTAGCGAGCTTTCGACCAACGACTCCCAAACCATAAAAGACCTTAGGGCGCTAGGTGTAAAGACAATCCCCTCGGGAGTACTTGCTCAAGTAACAAAGGCCCCGAAATAAGACTAGTCACGATATATGTATTTATATATATATATATATATATTGATAGATAAAGCTTATATACCCCACATATCATCCCCCAAACTTAAGTTTTTACCTAATTTTCGCCTTTACTGTCTATCCTTATCATTTTCTCATTTACTCTAGCATTATCCTTTAGAGATCATTTATGTATCAATTTGAACTGACCAATCAACAACAATGTTATTATTCGTGTTAACCTTATTATTCCAGTTTCAAACAAGCTCAAGATTTGATTCATAGAGGCATTGTATCACAGTTCTAATACTCAATACTGTATTTGTTAACTTATTGTCAATCACATCATTGACCCACAAATAATATGAACTACAATATTGATGGACTTACGCAAACACAATATTTAACTAACTAATTTATTTTTATATAGATAACAAAATGCACTATTTACAAAACTAATTACTATGCAATGACAAACATTAACCTAAACTACTATGAATGCACCTAAGCTATCATGCAATACTGAAATTAAGATGCAATACTGAAATAAAAATGACCAAATGCAACCTAAGTACTACATATGCATGCAAACATGTATTTAAATCCCCCAAACTTAAGTAATACAATGTCCTCATTGGATGAATAGTCAAAATAAGTACGTGAGGACTTCCCTGCTATCGCTCAAGTCTGAGGAGGTGGTTGTTGTTCTTCTTCGTCTGAATCACTTGGTGGAAACCTTGGCATTGGCATGGGCTGTTGATATGGAAATTGGGCCGCCGGGTTAAAGCTCTGTAGAGTTGTGTTGAGTGAGGTGAAAGATGTGTTCATAGCATCAAACATGTGATCTTGCATCATTGCCAATCGCCTCATTTCCTGACATGTTGCTTTGTTGTGCGTATTCATTTGGTTTTGAAAATCAAGTAACTGAGAACTGGATATGGCCTCGGCCTGCTGTACCTGCTCAGCCCCTTGATCACCCATTGCTTCATCCTCCTCCCCCGATGTCTCTGTAGCATCAACATTGTCTTCTGAATCCAACGAAAAAATAAAACCCAGACCATGCGGATGTGACTCGCCCCCTGCCCATACAGAATATCGCGCTATCATTCTAGAATCAAGCAATACAAGCGGCAATTGTGTGGGCTCGTCATCGAACCATCTAACCTTGGCGTTGCGACACAACCCAGAAATGAGTGATGGGTGTGGCAAGCCTCCAGAAAAATTTTCACGTAAGTACCAGCGGATAAAGGTATAGATAATGGCCGCGATGTCGATAATAAAATCTTGCAGAATGGCATACAACAGTAATGCCTTCTCTTTGGTGACGTCCAAGGTGTGTTGGGACAGAAGTAATTTAGCGCATAGGAAGGTGTGCCAGATTTTTCCATACCAACTAAGGTCTTTGCTATGGAACACGGTGCCTCCCTTACGACCTTTCATCCAAGATGTTCCCAGCTTTGTCATCACCGTGATTATAGCGTCATAGTCCGAATCAGAATTTCGTATATGAGAATAATGGCAGTGCCGAGGTACCCGCAGTTGATAGTAGGTGTTGATCGCATCGGCACTGAATGGAACCAACCGACTTCGAACAAATGCATGGAATGGTTCATTGTCCTCAGCATTTGCATAGAACTCCTTGAAAATGTTAACAACGATGGGTTCCAACTCTTCGGTGAATTTCGTCCACCCCTTTTGATAAATTTGAGGCATCATCTCCCCATCGTTAGGATCCGGTGCCAACCCCCGCTCCGGTGTAAGGGCTTTGTTGAGCAAGTAGTCATACCGGTCGGCGACGGCGGCACTCGCGAATTTTTGGCGATCGAAGGTACAAGTTGGTTGAGATGGCCGTGAACTCTCCCCCCTTTGGCGTTTAGAAGATGATTGTGAAGCCATTATCTCTCTCTAGTGCTTGTCTCGCTTTAGCTTTCCCCCAAACTTTTCAATTTGGTCCTCTCTAGCTCTCAAGTATACTCTATGAATGCTCTATATCAATTGTTGTGAGAGATTTGATATGAGAGGTAGTGATATATATAGAGGTGAAAGGATGGTTACCATTGGTGGATTGAAGAGGTGGAGAGGAGTAATGGATATTGGGAATAGTGGGGGAGAAGTGGGTGTAGTGGGTGGTAGATGGAGTTATGAAGTAGTGGGGAAGTGGGAAAAGTGGTATATTATTGGGAAGGGGAGAAGTCTGTGTAAATCGCCGGTTGGTTGATTCAGGACCCTACCTCGTGAACGGTATTGTGGTTGGAAGGCTCGCCATGCATGCAGCGTGTGTCTTGTCAACTGGGTTTGGGGTCCCGCCTGGCGGCTATGCTCTCGTCAACAAATCTTAGAGACCCCATTTTGGGGATATAGTGTAAAAGGGGCCCGCCCCTACGGGCCATGCTACTGTTAGATTCCCTTGGTTTCTCACTTTGCTTCGTTGTAGCTCACTTAATGCTTTATTTTCCATCTTGCAAGATTTAACACATGAGAATTAGTGAGTTATTGATAACATAATGTATTGTGGAGAGATTAATGAGACTTTTATTATTCTTCTACCTAGTCTACGATTACGCAAATATGAATTGAAAAAATTGATAAATAAACTAAAGATTGGGTTGCCTCCCAATTAGCACTTGATTTTAAGTCTTTCAGCCTGACTACTTCCTGCTCATGTTGTGTCGGTCAATGTGATGGCGATCACGTCGGTGTTGGCTTCTCCACCCCAATAATGCTTTAAACGTTGTCTGTTGACCTTGAATGTTTTTAGCGGATTGTGACTGTAGAGTTCCACTGCGCCATGAGAGAAAACCCTTTTGATTGTAAATGGTCCTGACCATCTCGATTTAAGCTTTTCGGGGAACAATTGCAGCTGTGAGTTGAACAATAATACTGATTGACCCGGCTCGAATGTTCGCTGCATAATTTTCTGGTCGTGCCATCTTTTTACCTTTTCTTTGTATAGTTTGGAATTCTCATAGGCGTGAAGGCGAAATTTGTCGAGTTCATTCAATTGAAGTAGCCTCTTCTCCCCTACAGCTGCTTGATCAAAATTGAGTTTTTGCACTGCCCAATATGCCTAATATTGTAGCTCGACCGGTAAGTGACATGCCTTCTCGTACAGTAGTTGATATGGTGACATCCCGATTGGTGTCTTGTATGCAGTCCGGTATGCCCATAATGCATCGTCCAATCTAAGCGACCAATCTTTCCGACTCGGATTCACCACTTTCTCTAATATCTTCTTAACTTCTTTATTTGATACCTCAGCATGTCCACTGGTTTGAGGGTGATACGTTGTAGCTACCTTGTGGTTGACTCCATACTTGGCCAAAAGAGCTGTAAACAACTTATTGTAGAAGTGACTACCTTTGTCACTGATAATTGCTCTTGGCGTGCCAAACCTCATGAAGATGTTCTTTTGTAGGAACTTGAGGACCACTTTGGCATCGTTTGATGGTAATGCTGCAGCTTCAACCCACTTCGATACATAATCCACGGCGAGTAGAATATATTAATTGTTCAAAGACGAAGGGAATGGCCCCATGAAATCGATACCCCATGCGTCAAAGATTTCCATTTCAAGAATTTTTTGTAAAGGCATCTCATTCCGTTTCAAAATGTTTCCCACCCTTTAGCACCTATCGCATTGTTCGACAAAATGGTGGGCATCTTTGAATAATGTAGGCCAATAAAAACCAGATTACAATACCTTCACTGCTGTCCTCTCACTCCCATAATGTTCGCCATACGCAGATGAGTGACACTCATACAGAATGTTTTTCGCTTCACTATAGGGGACACACCGTCGAATCATTTTGTCGGCGCACTGCCTGAACAAATACGGTTCGTCCCACATGTACCATTTCAAGTCATGAAGAAGTTTTCTTTTCTGTTGTCTTGTGAGGTTAGGTGGTAGAATGTTACTCACAAGGAATTTTTCATAATCCCCATACAAAGGAATCTCTGCAAAAATTCCAAATAGTTGCTCATCTGGGAATGACTCATTAATCTCACATTTATCTTCTTTTTCTTTCCCTTGGTTTTCCAACATAGACAAGTGATCGGGTACTTGGTTCTCCATCCCCTTTCTATCCTTTATTTCTAAGTCAAACTCTTGAAGTAGGAGAATCCACCAGATAAGGCGTGGCTTATCATCCTTTTTCTCTAACAAGTACCGAATCGCCGCATGGTCTGTGTAGACTATCACCTTAGTCCCGATCAAGTAAGCCCGGAATTTGTCAAACACACACACTACTGCAAGCAATTCCTTTTCTGTGGTTGTGTATGTGACACCCCCAAAATAGGTATACATCACCCATCTTAGGTCGCCAGATATCACACTACATAAATCAACTACAACTTAATTATACAACTGTGGTGTAAAAAAAATACGACAAAACATAGCTGAGTTTTAAAATGAATATTATCTTCTAGACAATATCCAAACTCAGATGGAATCCTCATTACAATTATTATCATACTATTTCACAGAATAGTGAGGACTGCTAAAACAACCATCTCGGACCGTCAATCCGTTCCCCGACTCGTCCCATCTATATTCTCATTTCTTGAAGAGAATAATGAAAGAAAGGGTGAGCTCAACTAGCCCAGTAAGAAATATTATGACTAAGATAATGCAGAAAAAATTATCCTTAGCCTTCAACAGTATAACAACTGATAGAATAAAATAGACAACAAGTTTTAGATCAACAACTGCAGCAGAATAAGCAATCCATTAGAAGAGTCAAGTAGAACATAATGTCTACTATCTCCTCTAGATTAAAAGTCCATCGTTAATATTTCATTCCCTCAGTAATACTTCAACAACAGCTTCTTTGTTATACCAAAGATAAAAAGAACTATCATCACCGCCTTCACCGAACCACCAAAGATTATAGTTAAATCCACAATTCATATTTATAATCATGTAAATCAACAGCCTCCTTGCCACAAAGGCTTAATAGAAATCGCTTACTCAATATTCTTACCCCAAAGGCTAAAGATATTCAAATGTAATAACAATGATCATACCAATCGGGCTTGTCTCTGCAGTTGCAATACGGGCCAAAGATATTCAACTATAAAACCAATGGTCATGATCATACCAATCAATTTTCTGTCAGTGCACTACGGCCAAAGACATTCAACTGTTAACTAATGGTTATGATCCTGCTAATCACATCATCGAATTATCCATGCACTTCGGGCCAAGGATATTCGTTATTATCACCAGTGGTTATGATTATGTCATACACATGTCCATCTTTGCACGTAAGCCAAAGATTTACAACTATAAAACCAATAATCAACAGTCCATCTTTGCACGTAAGCCAAAAATATTCAACTATAAAACCAATAATCAACAGTCCATCTATGCACGTAAGCCAAAGATATACAACTGTAAAACCAATAATCAACAGTCTACTATCTATGCACATAAGCCAAAGATACTTTATCAATCAATAGTTCATCTTTGCACGTAAGCCAAAGATATACAACTATAAAACCAATAATCAACAGTCCATCTATGCACGTAAGCCAAAGATGACTTTCATCATAATATAAGCACGAGGATGATGAAAATGATATAATCATTAATCAAACGAAAACAAGGATAAATATTAAAGACTTTAAATTTATCCAAATATTATCAATCACTTACTAAACTCATATTATTAATATTATAACAATATTTTAATCACTTCTTAAACTTATAAACAATTTATTTCAATTGTTTACACTTTACCAAATAATGCATTTAATCATTCAAAAATACCATACTCATAAGATTTCATCACCAATGATCAAATCCTTCATCAAAAATCTGCATATACCTTATATAGGATTCCCAAGCCATAAAATCATATTTATCAATTTTTCAACTTCACATAACATATTTAACTCATATGTTCGTAACTAAACCGTTTTCATGAAAAATTACCAAATCAACTTATTATTTTTCTATCCTTTGTCCAAGCATATATACATATATTTCATATACAACAAGTATTTTTTTTATAATTTTTCAACTCCCTTAAGTATTTTTCAAAAATCAATTTCTAATTAATTCCTTAAGAAATTAGCTACCTCAAGTTTAACTCCAGAAATTCCCAAATCTTGGCAGGATCTTACACATGTTAACGTGAGCTTCCAGTTTAAAATTCATGGTCATCGGAGTTATAGAACTCCGGTTATAGCGTTTTTCGTTAGAAAAATCTAAATATTAAAATAGTCATAACTTGCTCATTTCAAGTTGGAATGAGCTCATTTTTGGACAGTAGGTACTTTATACAATATATTTATATGTCCCAAAAGGCCGAAATTTATTTCACAAACTAAGTGGTCGAAAATGCCCTTTTAAATTTCTGGGCAGTAGCTTTTTGGTACTTTGTAGTTTTTGACTCCTTTGCTAAAATCAGTCCATACAAAAATCTACAACACCTTTTCCAGTGATTCCACTTGGATAAGTTAGAAAACTCATAGATCTAACTCTAGAACTTGACCACACTCAAAAATTCAAAATATAATAGGAGATATGGTCAATTGAATTTCATGTTCCATTTTCACCAAAATCTGATTTTCAACCCTTTGTGATTTCTAAGAAACTTTCATGTTTTCACATAATAACCAACATAACCCATCATAACACTTACTAATACTACATATACCCATGATTTTCATCAGTCCAATAGTTTTATTATGACTTTCATCATAATCCACGTAAACAGATCATTTCCACAATTTAATAAGGAATGAATACAAAGGATCATTCACCACGCATGTGGTAATCCACATGATGTGTTATTCCAATGAATAATAAACAATGGAATAACTAAAGAATTCACCATGCATGCGGTGATACTTAGATGTATCGAATAATCAAGAATTCACCATGCATGTGGTACTTCGATAAACAAAGTTATTCCCAATGTAATAATAAATAATGGAGCCAGTCACGCGTAAACACACGCATGTGATATTCCGGCGAAATAATAAAGAATGGAACCAGTCATGTAAAACGCAAAGACAGATATTCCAATAGAATAATAAAGAATGTAACCAGTCGTGCAAAATTAAGACCGACGTGATATTCCAATGAATAAATAAAGAATGGAATAATAGAAGAATTTCACCACGTATATGCGGTATTTACGATAGGTTATTCCAACATAATAATAAAGAATGGAATAACAGAAGAATTTCACCATGTATATGGTAGTCCGCGTATATAGGTTATTCCAACAGAATAATAAATAATGGAATAATAATAGCTCTCTTCATGAATACGAAAGAAATAATACCCCTTAAAAGTACAACAAATAATATCCCTTACCTTAGAAGAAACTGGATATTGGAAAAGTGAGGTAGCAGACTTCTCTTCTTCTTTCTCTCTCTAGAGTTTCAGTGAATTCGTAAGAAATAATGAAGGATTGAGCTTCTATTTATAGAAGAACTGAAAGTGGTTCTTGGTCTTAACGAAGGTTCAAAATGACTCTTGGTAATATTGAAGAGACAACTACTATTTGCGAAGGGGAAAATAACTCTTGGAAAACCGAAGGGACAAATAACTCTTGGAAAACTGAAGGGACAAATAACTCTTGGAAAACTGAAGGGACAAGTTACTATTAAAACTTTAAACCAACGATCCATATTGATTTACTATTATAATTTTAACCAACGATCTGAAAAATTAGCACATCTCCTCATGGAATAATATTATACCCAAAAATGATTTGGACCGAAAAGAAATATATTTTTCGGTGAATAGTACCAAGTGAATAAGTATTTCTGAGAATAGTAACCCGTGAATAGTACCCAGAACATAAAAGTGTCCCAAATACCCGAGTGAATAATACTAGAGTGAATAGTAATTGGGTGAATAGTAACTCATGAATATTAACTCGTGAATAGTATTCTGACACAAAAGTGCCCCGAATACCCGATTAAACAATATAACCTCTAGACGTCAATTATTATCGAAATAAATGTCGATTTCCACTAACACAAATAATTTCAACACAATGAAACTATCAAATTCATCTATAATCAACACGAACTTATTCATCATTAATATTATAACTCACAATATTTAACAACCAGGTCATTCTCAGGAAAGAGGGGGCTTTCCAATAAGGATTTCTCCCTATTGGCGCGCAATTAGGTGACCAAACCTCTCCTTGACAGAACTTCTAGACATTGTAAATATTGCAATTTAATAATATGAACAACTTTATCGTCTCAATTATTGATTTAATAATATATCATATTATGCAGATGATACTATGACAATAATCGAATCAATAATATGAGAGATATGATGCAGCAATTACTATAGCAATAATTGAGTATAACTGAGTGACTTCTCACATAAGCATCAATAATTAATACTGTGTGCTACTATGTAACCACGCGTATTTTACCACCGTTTATTTTATAACAACTTGCTTACTTTGCAAAATTTTCACATATCACCCTTAACTTTAACCTTTTATCAATTTAACCATTTACTAAATAGAATAATTATAAGAAAATTGAATACCTTCATTTCATAAAATTTGGGGTCTCACAATCTCCCCTCCTTATGAAATTTTGCCCTTAAAATTTACGTACCTGGTAGTTCGAAGAGATGAGAATACCTTGCTTTCTTTTCGGATTGTACCTTCCCGGTTATATCCTCTGTATCATAATTTTCCCATTGCTCATCTCCTGTATTTAAGATATCATTCTAAAATATACCTGCAAAACAAAGGTTAATTGACATACCACATATTATTCCTATACTCTGACCGACCAATTAAATTCAATATAAACTTAGGTAGGTCATACTAGCGAAGGAATTCCCCGTCTCTCCCCTCCTAGTTCTTGTCTCACATCTCAGCCAGGGTTCATATCCCTAAGCATTGATACCAACTATAACGCCCCCAAAACAGGTATACATCACCCATCTTGGGTTGCCAGATATCACACTAAATAAATCAACTACAACTTAATTATACAACTGTCGTGTAAAAAAATACGACAAAACATAGCTGAGTTTTAAAATGAATATTGTCTTCTAGACAATATCCAAACTCAGATGGAATCCTCATTACAATTATTATCATACTATTTCACAGAATAGTGAGGACTGCTAAAACAACCATCTCGGACCGTCAATCCGTTCCCCGACTCGTCCCAGCTATATTCTCATTTCCTGAAGAGAATAATGAAAGAAAGGGTGAGCTCAACTAGCCCAGTAAGAAATATTATGACTAAGATAATGCAGAATAAATTATCCTTAGACTTCAACAGTATAACAACTGATAAAATATAATAGACAACAAGTTTTAGATCAACAACTGCAGCGGAATAAGCAATCCATTAGAAGAGTCAAGAAGAACATAATGTCTACTATCTCCTCTAGATTAAAAGTCCATCGTTAATATTTCATTCCTGTAATACTCAACAATAGTTCTTTATTATACCAAAGACAAAAAGAACTATCATCACCTGTCTTCACCTGAACCACCAAAGATTATAGTTAAATCCACAATTCATATTTATAATCATGTAAATCAACAGCTTCTCCTTGCCACAAAGGCTTAATAGAACGTTTAATCAATATTCTTACCCCAAAGGCTAAAGATATTCAAATGTAATAATAATGATCATACCAATCAGTTGTCTACCTTTGCAATACGGGCCAAAGATATTCAACTATAAAACCAATGGTCATGATCATACCAATCAATTTTCTGTCAATGCACTACGGCCAGAGACATTCAACTGTTAACTAATGGTCATGATCCTGCAAATCACATCATCGAATTATCCATGCACTACGGGCCAAGGATATTCATTATTATCACCAGTGGTTATGATCATGTCATACACCTGTCCATCTTTGCACGTAAGCTTAAGATTTACAACTATAAAACCAATAATCAACAGTCCATGTTTGCACGTAAGCCAAAAATAGATAACTATAAAACCAATAATCAACAGTCCATCTATGCACGTAAGCTAAAGATATACAACTGTAAAACCAATAATCAACAGCCTATCTATGCACGTAAGCCAAAGATACTTATCAATCAATAGTTCATCTTTGCACGTAAGCCAAAGATATACAACTGTAAAACCAATAATCAACAGTCCATCTATGCACGTAAGCCAAATATAACTTTCATCATAATATAAGCATGAGGATGATGAAAATGATATAATCATTAATTAAACGAAAACAAGGATAAATATTAAAGACTTTAAATTTATCCAAATATTATCAATCACTTACTAAACTCATATTATTAATATTATAACAATATTTTAATCACTTCTTAAACTTATAAATAATTTATTTCAATTGTTTACACTTTACCAAATAATGCATTTAATCATTCAAAAATACCATACTCATAAGATTTCATCACCAATGATCAAATCCTTCATCAAAAATCTGCATATACCCTATATAGGATTCCCAAGACATAAAACCATATTTACCAATTTTTCAACTTCACATAACATATTTAACTCATATGTTCGTAACTAAACCATTTTCATGAAAAATTACCAAATCAACTTATTATTTTTCTATCCTTTGTCCAAACATATATACATATATTTCATACACAAGTATTTTTTTATAATTTTTCAACTCCCTTAAGTATTTTTCAAAAATCAATTTCTAATTAATTCCTTAAGAAATTAGCTACCTCAAGTTTAACTCCAGAAATTCCAAAATCTTGGCAGGATCTTACACATGTTAATGTGAGCTTCCAGTTTAAAATTCATGGTCATCAGAGTTATAGAACTCCAGTTATAGCGTTTTTCGTCAGAAAAATCTAAATATTGAAATAGTCATAACTTGCTCATTTCAAGTGGGAATGAGCTCATTTTTGGACAGTAGGTACTTTATAACATATATTTTCATGTCCCAAAAGGCCAAAATTTATTTCACAAAATAAGTGGTCGAAAATGCCCTTTTAAATTTCTGGGTAGTAGCTTTTTGGTACTTTGCAGTTTTTGACTCCTTTGCTAAAATTAGTCCGCACGAAAATTTACAACACCTTTTCCAGTGATTCCACTTGGATAAGTTAGAAAACTCATAGATCTAACTTTAGAACTTGACTACACTCAAAAATTTGAAATATAATAGGAGATATGGTCAATTGAATTTCATGTTCCATTTTCGCCAAAATCTGATTTTTAACCCTTTGTGATTTCTAAGAAACTTTCATGTTTTCACATAATAACCAACATAACCCATCATAACACTTACTAATACTACATATACCCATGATTTTCATCAGTCTAATGCTTTTATTATGACTTTCATCATAATCCACGTAAACAGATCATTTCCATAATTTAATAAGGAATGAATACAAAGGATCATTCACCATGCATGTGGTAATCCACATGTATGTGTTATTCCAATGTAATAATAAAGAATGGAATAACTGAAGAATTCACCATGCATGCGGTACTTCGCATAGACAGGTTATTCCCAACATAATAATAAAGAATGGAATAAATGAAGAATTCACCATGCATGCGAAACTTCGCATAGACAGGTTATTCCCAACAGAAAAATAAATTATGGAACCAGGTCATGCGTAAACGCACAGACAAGATATTGCAACAGAATAATAAAGAATGAAACCAGGTCATGCATAAACGCATGCATGTGATATTTCGGCTGTAATAATAAAGAACGGAACCAGTCGTCGTGAAATTAAGCATGCAAGTGATATTACAAATGAATAATAAAGAATGGAATAATAGAAGAATTTCACCATGTATGCGGTACTTCGCATAGACAAGTTATTCCAACATAATAATAAAGAATGGAATAATAGAAGAATTTCACCATGTATATGGTAGTCCGCGTATACAGGTTATTCCAATAGAATAATAAATAATGGAATAATAATAGCTCTCTTCATGAATACGAAAGAAATAATACCCCTTAAAAGTACAACAAATAATATCCCTTACCTTAGAAGAAACTGGATATTGGAAAAGTGAGGTAGCAGACTTCTCTTCTTCTTTTTCTCTCTAAAGTTTCAATGAATTCGTAAGAAATAATGAAGGAATGAGCTTCTATTTATAGAAGAACTGAAAGTGGCTCTTGGTCTTAACGAAGGGTCAAAATGACTCTTGGTAATATTGAAGAGACAACTACTATTTACGAGGGGGCAAATAACTCTTGGAAAACCGAAGGGACAAATAACTCTTGGAAAATTGAAGGGACAAATAACTCTTAGAAAACTGAAGGGACAAGTTACTATTAAAACTTTAAACCAACGATCCATATTGATTTACTATTATAATTTCAACCAACGGTCTGAAAAATTAGCACATCTCCTCATGGAATAATATTATACCCAAAAATGATTTGGACCGAAAAAAAATATATTTTTCGGGTGAATAGTACTTTGGGAATAGTAAACCCGTGAATAGTACCCCGACACGAAAAGTGTCCCAAATACCCGAGTGAATAATACTAGAGTGAATAGTAATTAGGTGAATAGTAACTCGTGAATAGTAGTTTGACACAAAAAGAGCCTTGAATACCCGATTTCTCCCTATTGGCGCGCAATTAGGTGACCAAACCTCTCCTTGACAGAACTTCTAGACATTGTAAATATTGCAATTTAATAATATGAACAACTTTGTCATCTCAATTATTGATTTAATAATATATCATATTATGCAGATGATACTGTGACAATAATCGAATCAATAATATGAGAGATATGATGCAACAATTACTGTAGCAATAATTAAGTATAACTGAGTGACTTCTCACATAAGCATCAATAATCAATACCGTGTGCTACTATGCAACCACGCGTATTTTACCACCGTTTATTTTATAACAACTTGCTTACTTTGCAAAATTTTCACATATCACCCTTAACTTTAACCTTTTATCAATTTAACCATTTACTAAATAGAATAATTATAAGAAAATTGAATACTTTCATTTCATAAAATTTGGGGTCTCATAGTGTAATTCATTGAGTCTCTGTAAGTGTTTTGCTTGCATAGTATATGGTGTGAAACACCTTGTCTCATCGTTGGCCCAAAACAGCCCCAACCGCGTAGTCACTTGCGTCACACATGAGCTCGAATGGCATGCTCCAATCCGGTGCGACTATAACAGGGGCTGTAGTCAATTTTTTCTTAAATAAGTCAAATGTTGTCTTGCATTCTTCATCAAAGCTGAAAGTCACATCCTTATCTAAAAGGCTGCATAGAGGTTTCGCAATTTTAGAGAAGTCTTTTATGAACCTCCCAGAGAACCCAAAGATGTCCCAAGAAACTTCTAATACCCTTTAATCGAGCTCTTGGAGGTAGTTTTTCTATTGTTTCGACTTTGCTTTATCAACCTCCAATCCTTGAGTAAAACCTTATGGCTCAAAAATTATGCCCTCTTCAACCATGAAGTGGCATTTTCCCAATTTAGTACGAGGTTCGTATCCTTACATCATCGCAACACCATGACCGATTCTTTAAAAAATATCAAGTCGTCCCCATATACCGTAAAAGTCATCCATGAAGACTTCAACATTTTTCTCCACCATATCTGAAAAAATGGCCATCATACACCGTTGGAAAGTTGCAGGTGCATTGCATAACCCGAATGACATCCTCTTGAATACAAATGTGCCGTAAGGGCACGTGAATGTCATCTTTTCTTGATCCTCTAGAGCGATGACTATCTGGTTATAGCCCGAGTACCCATCCAACAAACAGTAATATGAATGTCCCGCTAATCTATCTAGCATTTGATCAATAAATGGCAGCGGGAAATGGTCTTTTCGGGTTATCTTGTTCAATTTTCTATAATCCATGCAAACCCCCCAATCTGTTACTGTTCTAGTCGGTATTAATTCGTTGTCCTCATTCTGCATCATTGTCATTCCTCCTTTTTTTGGCACGCACTGCACTGGACTAACCCATTTGTTATCGGAAATCGGGTAGATGATACCGGCATCCAACCACTTCAATATTTCCTTCTTCACAACTTCCTTCATAATCGGGTTAAGTCACCGTTGTTGCTCCACCGTTGGTTTTGCCTCATCTTCCATTAAAATCTTGTGCATGCAAAATGAAGGGCTAATTCCCTTTATATCCGTAATTGTCCACCCAATCGCTGATTTGTGTTCCCTAAGCACCCTCAACAACTTTTCTTCCTGCAATTCGTTAAGTGCAGCTGAAATAATAACAGGTAAAGAATTTGAATTGCCTAAATATGTATACCTGATGTGTTTAGGGAGTGGCTTAAGGTCCAACTTTGGTGGCTCTTCCAATGATGGTTTCAATTTTTCTGCGCCTACTTCCTCCGTGTGCAATGGTTTAAATGATGTTCTGAATCTAGAAACTCGTGGCAATGAGTCTAGCATTTGTAAGTAATCCACCAATTCCCGGTCGTCGACCTCTTCATCCCCCAATAAAGTTATTTCTAATGGATCGTTGACCAAACTCTTGCTCATATCTTCTCTAATGATTTTCTCAATTAAATCCATTCGAAAACATTCTTCCTCATCCGTAGGGAATTTCATGGCCTTGAACACATTGAATTTTGTACATTTATGAGTGTCCTACCCGTGGCAAAAAATGGTCTCCCTAGGATAATTGGGATATTCTTGTACTCCTCAAAATCCAGAATGATAAAGTCTGCGGGGATATAAACTTATCCACTTTCACTAAAATGTCCTCTACTATGCCTCTCGGATATGTGACTGACCTATCTGCCAACTGCAATGAAATATTTGTAGGTCTTGGCATGGGCAAACTCAATTCTGTGTATACTAATAATAGCATAAGGTTTACACTCGCCCCCAAATCACATAAACATTTGTTAAAATGCATATTCCCGATCGTGCATGGAATAGTGAAGCTCCCTGGGTCCTTGAGTTTTGGTGGTAATTTTTGTTGTAATTCCGCACTACATTCCTCGTTTAGTGCAACTGTCTCAAAATCTTCCCATTTCTTCTTCCTTGACAGAATCCCTTTCATGAATTTTGCGTAGCTCGGCATTTTCTCTAGGGCTTCTGCAAATGGTATGTTGATCTGAAGTTTCTTGAACACTTCCAAAAACTTTGCAAATTGCTTGTCTAATTTCTGTTTTTGGACCCTCTGCTGAAACGGTGGTGGTGGATAAACAATTGGCTTATTGTTTAGCTTTATTTCCTCACTCTGCTTATCCTCACCCTTTCTTCCTTCAATCACATTACTATCATTAACTTTTTCATCCGGAGTCACTGAATTTTCTGCATTAGTACCCTCAAGATGTTTTTCGCTCCGCAATGTAATTACCTGACACTGTTCATGGCTACCCTTCGGATTTCTCTCTATATCACTTGGTAGGGTCCCTTGTGGTCTGTTATTTAGTGCTAAGGCAATTTTCCCCATCTGATTTTCCAAGTTCTTGATGGCTATTGCTTGAGTTTTCATGGCTTCCTCATTACTAGTTATATACTTCGACACCAATTCTTTAAAATCTGATTTCCTTTCATGATGTTGGGCTGGTTGTTGGTGATTCTGAAAACCTGGGGGATATGACTGTCGTGGAGCTTGATGTTGCTGATTATTGCTCCACGAGAAATTCAGATGATTCCTATTTCCTTAATTGTATGTGTTCTGGTTTGTGTTCTGCGGAATTTTGTTATAGTTGCCCACAAACTGTACATATGCTGGATTAATCACGCATTGATCTGTTGGGTGCTCTCCCGCGCACAACTCACATATAACTGCCATTTGCTATGCTTGTTGTGCCTGTGCCCCTGTCATAGAATCGAACTTCTTCGAAAGTGCTAAAATCTGTGCTTGTATAACTTTCACACCATCCACTTCTAAAACCCCAACCGCCTTTACCTGTGTCATTCTCGCTGTGGGCCACTGGTAGTTGTTAACCGACATGGTTTCAATCAAATCATACGCTTCCTCGTAACTCTTGGCCATGAATGCTCCGTCCGCGTTGCATCAATACTCGTTTTGAGATTCCCATGTAGTCCGTTGTAAAATGTGTTCATTTGCGGCCACTTAGGTAATCCATGATGTGGGCATTTTCTGAGAAATTCTTTATATCTCTCCCATGCCTCATATAACGACTCCCCATGTTGCTGCTCAAACATCGTTATCTCGTTCCTCATCTTTGCAGTTTTTGTCGGTGGAAAGAATTTGGCGTGGAATTTCTAAGCTAAGTCCTCCCATGTAGTTATCGATCCGGGTGGTAGAGAATGCAACCAACTCTTCGCCTTGTCCCGCAGAGTGAATGGGAACAAGCGAATCTCACCGCATCATCCGACACCCCATTGTACCTAAAGGTGTCACAAATTTCTAGAAAGCTGACTAGATGCTCGTTCGGATCGTCATTTACCAATCCCCCAATCTGAACTGAATTCTGAATCATTTGAATCATTCCAGGCTTGATTTCAAATGTGTTAGCAGCTATTGTGGGCCTGGTGATGCTTGGTTGCAGTTCAGTCACCTTGGGTGTGGCGAAGTCCCTTAACGCTTTCTGATCTTCGGCTGCCATTTCTTCTTCCTTCTCAGATGTTTCAAATTCTTGCCTCGTTTCCTTGATCCACTTACTCAACCTCTGAAACCTTTTCTCAATGTCGTCCTCAAAAGGTAACAAGTCTGGATTTTTGGACCGAGTTTGCATAAACTGCTTCCAACACTTGAATAAGAAGAACAAAATAAAAATAAAAATGTCTAAGTAAAACTGGATTAATTAAACAGATATTGTAAAACTATTAAGATTTATACTAAATAGATCCTCAGCAACGGCGCCAAAAACTTGTTGGGAAAAATCTAATTACGCACAGCACGCAAGTATACGTGGTCAACTAGTAATAGAGTGATAAGTAGAGTATCATTCCCACAGAGACTAACTAGCAATAATCTTAACTTACAATTACCAATTTTCTATTAATCCTAATTTTATTAAACTATTCAACTCAATGATTAAAATTAAAGAATCTAAATTAAAGAATAATTGAACTATCACAAAACAATCACAAATATCAAAATCTGGAATTTCAAACAATTAATGGAGAATTAGACTTATAATTTCACCCTAAGCTTCACTCTGATTTTAACACCTTAATTCCAATTCAATTCACTATCCCAGTTTATTAATCAAGAACACGAACGTAGTATTAACCACCTCTCGATGTACTAATATCGTATTAACTTAAATCTACAATTAAGATAGAAACAAGTTAAACACCTTAATTAACTAACTCATATATCTCTATGTGAATTACAATTAAAGAAGGTTTAAGATTAAGTTCTCTATCCGATTACATGCGATGTCAAGAATATCTCTACCTTAACATTCATCAAGATTCTGCTATTCACAAAATTCATGAACACATGCTATATTAATTAGGTCTAGATTTGAATATCCTCTCTCGATTCCAAACAAATCCACAAAGAATTATTGATCAGGCAATTCATAAATTTAAGCTCAAATCAATATAGATAAAATGGGAATAGATTATTGAAATGGAAATCAAAGGTTACAAAATCATCGTTTCACTTAAAGATCCATCATAAGCCTAAAAAGTGAATTAGTTCATACTAAACAAAATAAACACTGAATAAATCATAGAAATCATTCTTGCGATTACAAATAATAGCCTAAGACGAAGAATATTGAAAAAATACCCTTCTCGTAGCCTAGAATCGCAATCGTCTCGAAATTCTTCTCGAAATACTACTCCAAAGCTTGCTATGAAAAACTCAGATCAATCTTCGTAATATGCTCTCTTATGTTATTTAATTTGATGTTAATTAAGTAGTAGATGTCCAACACACAAGTTCCGACCGAAAATTCCCTTTAATTAGAGTTCATATGCTATCCAAATGCTAGAAGCCATGCCCACGAAGAATTTCAATCACAACAGACACACGACCTGTATCAACACCTCCCCAGCCCAAATGGGTTCATGTCTATATAAACGCCACCGACCGTCATCCTTTCTGTCAAGCTCGAATGAAGACTCCTTGTAAGCGACGGTGTATATATAAAACGCCATTTGCGAAGTTACCTTTCTCGCTAACTCGAAAGTTTAAGACCCCAGCACTTGCTAGGTGTATAAAGCTAATTATGCTCATTTCCTACGGGGTGTAATCTGCCAGATGACTTGCTGAAATTCATGCTGTACTCCAATTTTGCTCTAATTGACCTCAAATCATCCCAATTGATTCCACATATCCGTTAAATGACACAATAACCATCCTACATATGAAATAACATAAAACAAGTAAAAATGAACATGATCACAAGAATTTAGCAACAAATAAGCATGAAATGGATATTGAATCGTGTATATAAAATCCACTTATCAAGCCATTCAGTAGACCGACGATAAGGACATTCGGACAGGTTGGGACAGAGAAGGAGGGACGAGTCTCTTGAATACAGGAGGGACAAACACAGATCGCCCCCCTGTAAAGAGGAGTCTGACCCCATTGCTCGAAGGATCGTAGAGTTGGAGAAGTTACTGGCAGTAAAGAATTCACTGGGAAAACCTTTGGCTTGTATAGGCTCCCCTTTCTCACCCAAAATCAACCATGTAACGGCCGACCCCAAAAACAAGATGCCCTCGATGGAGACATATGACGGGCTGGGAGACCCTTATGATCACTCGGACGGGTACGACAGGTTCATGACCTATTACGGCCATTCGGACGCCACTAAATGCCACATGTGTAAGACCCCAACTTTTATAAATAAAGATGAATTTTTCTATAAATATTATTTTTGAATATTATGGAATAAATTTGATATAATGTTATAGTTGTGGGTAATATTTATAAATTTTGCAAAGTATGCAAGTTGTTATAAAATATTCGTTTGGTCGGGGAATATTCTTTTTGTTAGGGAATATTCGTACAATGGCTCAATCATTGGTGGACCCCATTAATGTAATTATTATTTCGGATTGAAAAACGACAAAAATATTTTATAAAAAATGACTACGAGGTGTTACCGTTAAAACTGTTGAACTACCCTTGGTAAAAGTACAAGAATACGCCAGTAGTTGCATAGTAGCACACTCAGATTGATTATTGATGCTTACGTGAGAAGTCACTCACCTATGCTCAATTATTACTACAAAGAATTGTTGTTGATCATATCTATTATATTATTGATTCAATTATTGTCACAAAGATCATCCGTCAGATAATATGTTATAGTATAAAATCAATAATTGAGACGACAAGTTATAAATGATTAATAATTGTTGAAAGATTAAATGTGTTGATGAAAATAAAATGATTTGTGGTAAGTTTGATTATTTTATGGGGGCTCATATGTCATCATCTAAGAGTCTCTTCACAATAGTAATTACCTTTATCAATAGTAATTACCCTTGTGAATAGTATTTACCTTCACAATAGTAGTAATTACCTTCAATCAATAGTAATTACCCTTGTGAATAGTATTTACCTTCGTCAATAGTAATTACCTTCGTTAATAGTAATTACCCTTGTTAATAGTATTTACCTTCGTCAATAGTATTTACCTTCGTTAATAGTAATTACCTTTACCGACGACGTCAACCACTTGTCGCTTTCACATTACAGCGCCGAACCACTTGTCGCTTCACATTACAAAGCGCCAAACTAGTCGTCAAGCCACTTGCCTTTTCACACTAAGAAGCTAAGCTAGAAATCTTCTATAAATAGAGGCCTAGGGCTTCATTATTTTCACAAATTCATTCAAGCTTATAGAGAGAGAAAGTATAGAGAGATAAGAGAGAAAGAAGAAGAGTATTTTGTTACTACACTGTTGCAGTATTCAATCTCCTACCAAATGTAAGGGGTGTTATTCTTTCTTATTCATGAAGAGAACTGTTGTTATTCCATTGCTTATTATTCTGTTGGAATAACCTGTATAAGTGGTTTACCCTATACTTGGTGACATTCTTCTATTATTCTGTTGGAACATCCTGTTCATGTGTTTTACACCAAACCTGGTTCCGTCTTTATTATTATTCTCATTGGAACATCCTGCTCATGTGTTTTACACCGACTCGGTTCCGCTCTTTATTATTTTGTTGGAACATCCTGTCATGCGTGTGTTTTACACCGACCGGGTTCCGCTCTTTATTATTCTCGCTGAATATCCTATCTCGTGTGTTTTACACCGGATCCGGTTCCATCTTTATTATTCTCATTGAACATCCCGCTTTGCAGTGAATTTCACCCGACCGTTCCGCTTCTTTATTATTCTCATTGAATAACCCGTCTGTATGGGCCTATCGCATGCATGGTGATTTCTTTTGTTATTCCATTCTTTATTATACCCAAATGGTTAAAACTTTGACTTCTATACTCCATGAAATTAGTAGAATATTCTTGATATTTGCGCTCCATCCAAAGATCTTTTCATGGAAATATTCTTCCGATCATTCTTGAATTTTACTAATTTGGACATTAATAATTCTGGATAAAATAATTCTTGAACTTGTTTTATTGAATTCTTATATCATTGTCATCATCCTCATGTTTATATTTTTTTAAAGTCATCTCGTATTCAGAGTGCATAGATGGACTTGGTATGATTATGACCGTAGACTATTCGGTGTAATCATGACCGTAATGTTACAAATGATGTGGTAAAAATCCTCAAAGGGTCAGAGTAGTGCATCGATGGACGCTTGTTGGCATGATCATGACCATTAATGAATACACAAATATTCTCGCACGTGAAGGCATGAATAATTGTGGTCGTGATACTAAAGAATATCCTCGGCCGAAAAGCGGGGTGATTCGATGATGTGGAATATTTATTAAAGTTTTAGTCTCAAATTTATAACAAAGATGAAAAACTTTTAAAACCAAAAAAAGATAGTAGACTTTATTTTCTACTGACTCTTTTAATGGATCAGATATTCCGCTGCGCTTAAACCGGTTGTCTATTGTATTTTATCGCTTTAACATTATCAAGACTATTGATAATTTATTCGCATTATCTTAGTCATAATATTTCTTCTTGGGCTAGTTGAGCTCACCCTTTCTTTCACCGTTCTCTTCGTGAAATGATAATATAGCCGGGACGAGTCTGGAAACGAGTGATGGTCCCGAAGATAGCATTAGTAGTCCTCACTATTCAGTAAAATAATGTGATAATAATTGTAATGAGGACTCCTTTTTGAGTTTGTATAATATCTAGTAGACGATGTTTGTATTTAAACTCACGCTTTATGTCGTATTGTACACGGCAGCTTATGTTAGTAAGTTGTATTTAAATTCTCAGATCATGTAAGTGGCGACCCAAGATGGGTGATGTATACCTAATTTTGGGGCGCCACAATTGGTATCGAGCTTAGGATATGATCCCCGCTAAGATGTGAGAATAGTACTAGGAGGGGAGAGACGGGAATACCTTCGCTAGTATGACCTACCTAAGTTTATGTGTTATTTTATTGGTTGGTCGTAAGATAGGGATAATTTGTTACATGTCAATTAACCTTTTGTTTTGTGGCGATCTCAAAATGACATCCGAGAATGTTGAGAATAGCAATGGAGCGCAGCGATCGCCGATTCACCACATATCAATAATCGTGATAATGTGCATCGTGAAGGCGATAATACTCATGCGAAACAACAACACCGACCAAATGACGAATGATCAAATGTTCGAGGCTTTATGCAATTTATGCAACAAAGAAAGTAGAGCGACTCTCATTCCCAAAACGTGGGGTGGAAACACGGAAAACTCTCGGCGCACACCGCTAAATAATTTAAGGAGCCGGACCACCGGAGTTTAAGGGAGAGCCAAAACCACTTCGCTAAGCATGGATAAAGCAGATTACCAAGATATTTGATGTCTTGGGATGCTCCGAGGAGCAAAAGGTTCCTTTTGCGCCTTTTATGTTGCTTGAGAGGCGGATTCTTGGTGGGAATCCAGAAACGTACTCAACCAAATTGCATCAAGATATCTTGGGAGAAGTTCCAGAGTCGTTTCAACGACAAATACTTTCCTCAAAGTATTCGCCATACGAAGGAGGTGGAGTTTATCAAGTTGAACAAAACAATATGACCGTGTCGCAATACGAGGCAAAATTTGCGAGTTATCACGGTTTTCATGCTCCACTTGGTGGATAATGAAGAAGAGAATGGCGCTTAATGTTTTAAGAGGTTTGAAGTTGAGATACGCCAACATCTTATTTCTCATAAACTATGTTTGTATTCGGATGTTGTAAATAGGGCTCGATTAGTGGAGCGCGATAATGAGTCAATGCAACTAAAAGAGAGTAGCCGTAAGAAAAATTATAATACCAAATGAGAATAGTCATCGAGGCGGTGACAACAAGCGTGAGGGAATCAACAAAGGCCGATATGGTAACCACTTCGGTGGTAATCGTACCAAAACAATAAGAATAGACATTTCAAGAAAAGGAGATTCAACAATGATGGAAAGACGTCAAAGACCAAAGACCCATTGTTAAGGAAGGAGAAAGACCACCTATCATATGCTTCAAATGCGAGGAGAGGACACATCACCAAACTCAAGGCCATGCCGCCCAAAGCATGTTATAATTGTGGAAGAGAAGGTCACTTAGCTCGATTTTGTCGCCATCAAGACAAATTCAACTAGGATGGAGGCACCAAAGGCCATCCCGTAAAATTCAAAACCTAGAGTGGTCAAGGGAGAGCATTTGTTGTGACCTCCCAAAGAGCAAGGAATCCGAATGAGGTCATCACGGGTGTAAGCTTATCATAAACTCTAATGAAGTCTATACTTTATTTGATACCGGGTTCTACCCATTCTTTTATTTCTCCTACTTGCGCTCATCGATTAAATTTGACTCCTGAGAAATTAGACTTTTACTTATCTGTGGAAACTCCGCTGGGAGAAACCTTCATTACATCCACTGCTTATAAGTCTTGTTTGGTTCAAATCGGTACCTCACATTACTCCGTCGATCTTATTTCATTAAAAATACTTGCATTTGACGTGATTCTAGGGATTGATTGGTTAACTACTTATCATGCAAAAATTGATTGTTTTCGTAAGGTTGTTAGCTTTCATATTCCTAATCAACCTATTATGCTAATTCAAACGACCAAACCATTAAAATCAATCACGGTCATCTCAAGCCATAAAGCTATTCGCTTATTGAAAAACTGGATGTCAAGCTTTCTTAGCTCATGTCACGATTTAAATAAAATACGCCGCTTTTTAAACGATATTCCTATTGTTAATAAATTTCTGACGATTCTCAAGAACTTCCCCGCCTACCCCGTAGAGCATGAAATTGAATTTTGTATCGACCTTGAACCCTAGACAAAACCTATTTCCAAAGCCCCATATCGAATGGCTCCTATTGAACTTCGTGAGTTAAAGACCCAACCGCAGGAATTGTTGGACATTGGCTTTATTCGTCCTAGTACTTCTCCTTGGGGTGCTCCTGCTCTATTCGTGAAGAAGAAAGATGGGAGTATGTGACTTTGTATTGATTATCGGAGTTGAATCATGTCACCATCAAAATAGGTATCCATTGCCACGTATTGATGACTTGTTTGACCAACCGCAAGGAGCCAAATTCTTTTCAAAGATTGATCTTCGTCCGGATATCACCAATTGAAGATTAGAATCACCGACATTCCAAAGACGGCTTTTAACTCCTGCAGACGGGCATTATGAATTCCTAGTCATGTCCTTTGGATTGACTAATGCCCCGCCGCCTTCATGGATATGATGAACCGAGTGTTCAAGGAATATTTAGATCACTTTGTGGTCGCCTTTTATTGATGACATCCTTATTTATTCCAAAAGCCGTGAAGATCATGAGCAACACTTGAGGTCGACACTCCAAAAGCTTCGTGAATATAAGCTTTATGCCAAGTTGAAGAAATGCGAGTTCGGCTTGAAGAAGTAGCATTCCTTGGGCACGTGGTATCAAGTCATGGAATATCCGTTGACCCAAAGAAAGATCAAGCTATTCAAAGCTAGAACAACCTAAATCAAAGACCAAGTACGTAGCTTTCTTGCTTTAGCCGGGTTATTATCGAGATTCGTGGAAGGATTTTCTCGAATCGCTATTCCATCGACTCAAATTGACTTTTAAAGATACAAAGTTCGGTTGGAGCGAAGAATGTGAGAAGAGTTTTCAAGAACTCAAGAGGAGACTTATTTCAAAGACTGCTCGTTACGACAATACCATCCTGCTCGAGGGATTTGTCATCTACAAAGTGATGCTTCGAGCAAAGGGTTGGGATGTGTTCTTATGCAACATGGAAAAGTTATAGCCTTATGCCTCGCGACAACTCAAAGAATATGAGAGGAATTATCCTACTCATGATCTAGAGTTGGCAAATGTTGTCTTCAGACTTAAAATTTGGAGGCATTACTTGTATGGGAGAAAGTGGAGATCTTTACTGGATCATAAAAGCCTCAAATATTTCTTCACTCAAAAGGAACTCAACATGCGACAACGACGTTGGCTTGAACTGCTGAAAGATTATGATCATACCATCCAATACCATCCTCGAAAAGCGAACGTGGTAGCCGACGATTGAGTAGAAAATCATATGCAAGCACGAAAAGATGTTGTCAACGAAAGGCCCATTTTGTGTGACTTGCAAAGGATGGAGATAGAGTTAAAGACCTGTGGACGCATGTGATGATAGCGAGTATACGAGTAGAATCCGACTTTAATTGATAAAGTTAAAGTCGCTTCAAGCTACGCACTGAGCCGATGCGATGAGAGGAAGAAAGTGCAAGAAGGTGCTATCGCCGGAAGCAAGAATCGATGAAGAAGGAATACTTGAGTCAACTCCGCACTTTGTGTTCCTAACGACCCCGATTTAAAGTATAATATCATGATGGAGGCGCACAACACACCATTTGCAATCCATCTCGGGAGTACCAAATGTATCATGATATTCGCTATACATTTGGTGGAGCAATACGAAGAGAGAGATAGCGCTGCTTATCTCACTTCGTCTAACTTGTCAACGAAGTTAAAGCGGAGCATCAAGTACCAAAAGGTCCATCAGCAACCACTTGAAATTCTAGAATGGAAGTGGGAGCACATTACCATGGATTTCGCACGGCCTTCCTAAGGTTTCTCAAGGCATTGATGCGATTTGGGTCATTGTTGATAGATCGACCAAGTCCGCTTCATTTCTTACCGATACGAGAAACTTATACACTTGAACGCCTTGCTCAGATATATACATAAACGAGATTGTGAGATCGCATGGTATGCCGGTATCCATAGTTTCCGATCGAGAACCAAGATTCACTTCACGATTTTGGGTTAGTTTGCAAAAAGCTATGGGCACAGACTTACGATTTAGCTTCGGATATCATCCTCGATTTTACCCAGACAATGGAGAGGACTATTCAAACTCTTGAAGATCTATTAAGACTCGTGTTCTTGATTTCAAAGGAGTTGGGACAAGTTCTTACCATTGGTGGAGTTTTCCTACAACAACAGCTTATCAAGCAAGTATTGGCATGGCTCCATTCAAGCGCCAGATGGAAGAAAGTGTCGCTTCCAAAGATCTTTGGGATGAGGTGGGTGAAGCAACGTTGTTGGGACCGAGTTGGTACGTATGACTATGGAAAAGATTCAAACGATCCGACAACGATAAAAACCTCACAAAATCGATAAAAGAGTTATACCGATCTTCATCGAAAAGGACGTGGAATTCGATATAGAGATCATGTGTTGTTAAGAGTCGCTCCATGGAAAGGAGTTACAAGATTTGGAAAGAGAGGAAAACTTAACCCTCGATTCATCGGTCCATTTTAATCCTCGATCGAGTAGGAACGTGGCCTATAGACTCGCTTTTACCGCCAAATATGTCTCGTGTTCATAACGCTTTTCACATATCTATGTTACGTAAATATGTGAAAGACCCAAACCATATTATTGAGTTAGAACCGGACGAAATAGCGGAAGATTTGACGTATGAAGAGGTTCCCTGCTCAAATTTTGATAAGAAGGAACATATTCTACGCCCCAAGGTTATACCTCAAGTCAAAGTTTTGTGGAGGAACCACGATGTTGAGGAAATGACTTGGGAGTTAGAATCAAAAATGAAATCAAGGTATCCTTACCTCTTCGACATACCGTGCAATGCACTAATTTCGAGGGCTAAATTTCATAAGAATGGGAGGTTGTAAGACCCCAACTTTTATAAATAAGATGAATTTTTCTATAAATATTATTTTTGAATATTATGGAATAAATTTGATATAATGTTATAGTTGTGGGTAATATTTATAAATTTTGCAAAAGTATGCAAGTTGTTATAAAATATTCGTTTGGTCGGGAATATTCTTTTGTTAGGAATATTCGTATAATGGCTCAATCATTGGTGGACCCTAATAATGTAATTATTGTTTGATTGAGAAAACGACAAAAATATTTTTTATAAAAATGACTATGGAGGTGTTACCATTAAAACTGTTGAACTACCCGGTGGTAAAAGTACAAGAATACGCCGTAGTTGATAAGTAAGACACCAGTATTGATTATTGATGCTTACGTGAGAAGTCACTCACCTATGCTCAATTATCACTACAAGAATTGTTGCATCATATCTATTATATTATTGATTCAATTATTGTCACAAGATCATCCGTATAATATGTTATAGTATAAAATCAATAATTGAGACGACAAGTTATAAATGATTAATAATTGTTGAAAGATTAAATGTGTTGATGAAAATAAAATGATTTGTGGTAAGTTTGATTATTTTATGGGGGCTCATATGTCATCATCTAAGAGTCTCTTCAATCAATAGTAATTACCTTTGTCAATAGTAATTACCCTTGTGAATAGTATTTACCTTCGTCAATAGTAATTACCTTCGCCAATAGTAATTACCCTTGTGAATAGTATTTACCTTCATCAATAGTAATTACCTTCGTTAATAGTAATTACCCTTGTTAATAGTATTTACCTTCACAATAGTATTTACCTTCGTTAATAGTAATTACCTTTACCGACGTCCGAACCACTTGTCGCTTCACATTACAAAGCGCCGAACCACTTGTCGCTTCACATTACAGCGGCCAAACTAGTCATGTCCAAGCCACTTGCCTTTTCACACTAAGAAAGCTAAGCTAGAAATCTTCTATAAATAGAGGCCTAGGGCTTCATTATTTTCACAAATTCATTCAAGCTATAGAGAGAGAAAGTATAGAGAGAATAAGAGAGAGAAGAAGAAGAGTATTTTGTTACTACACCGCCGCAGATTCAATCTCCTACCAAATGTAAGGGGTGTTATTCTTTCTTATTCATGAAGAGAACTGCTGTTATTCCATTGCTTATTATTCTGCTGGAATAACTCAGTATAAGTGGTTTACCCTATACTTGGTGACATTCTTCTATTATTCTTTGGAACATCCTCGCATCAGGTGTTTTACAATTCCCACTGGTTCCGCTTTTTTTATTATTATTCTGTTGGAACATCCTGTCTCATGTGTTTTACACCTGACCGGTTCCGCTTTTATTATTTTGTTGGAACATCCTGCTCAGTGTTTTACACCTGGACTGGTTCCGCTCTTTATTATTCTCGCTGGAATATCCTATCTCGTGTTTTTTACACCGGATCCGGTTCCATCTTTATTATTCTGTTGAAACATCCCGCTTGCGTGAATTTCACCGACCGTTCCGCTTCTTTATTATTCTCGTGAATAACCTGTCAGCAAGGCCTATCGCATGCATGGTGATTTCTTTTGTTATTCCATTCTTTATTATACCCAAATAAGTTAAAACTTTGACTTCTATACTCCATGAAATTAGTAGAATATCCTTGATATTTGCGTTTCATCCAGTATCTTTTCATGGAAATATTCTTCTGATCATTCTTGAATTTTACTAATTTGGACATTAATAATTCCTGGATAAAATAATTCTTGAACTTGTTTTATTGAATTCTTATATCATTGTCATCATCCTCATGTTTATATTTTTTTAAAGTCATCTGTGGCCTGTAGTGCATAGATGGACTTGGTATGATTATGACCAGAGACTATTCGGTGTAATCATGACCGTAATGTTACAAATGATGTGGTAAAAATCCTCAGTGGCCATAGTGCATTGATGGACAGTTGTTGGCATGATCATGACCATTAATGAATACACAAATATTCTTGCACGTAGTGCATGAATAATTGTGGTCGTGATACTAAAGAATATCCTCGTCAGAAAGTGTAAGGTGATTCGATGATGTGGAATATTTATTAAAGTCGAGTCTCAAATATAACAAAGGATGAAAACCTTTTAAAACCAAAAAAAAGATAGTAGACTTTATTTTCTACTTGACTCTTTTAATGGATCAGATATTCACCGCAGCTTAAACCGGTTGTCTATTGTATTTTATCGCTTAACATTATCAAGACTATTGATAATTTATTCTCGCATTATCTTAGTCATAATATTTCTTCTCGGGCTAGTTGAGCTCACCCTTTCTTTCACCGTTCTCTTCTGAAATGATAATATAGCCGGGACGAGCCTGGGAAACGAGTGATGGTCCTCAAGATAGCATTAGTAGTCCCTCACTATTCGTAAAATAAAGTGATAATAATTGTAATGAGGACTCCTTTTTGAGTTTGTATAATATCTAGTAGACGATATTTGTATTTAAACTCACACTTTATGTCGTATTGTACACGACAGTTATGTTAGTAAGTTGTATTTAAATTCTGTACCATGTAAGTGGCGACCCAAGATGGGTGATGTATACCTAATTTTGGGGGCGTCACAACATGTTCGCAACCACCTTGAAGAAGAGTGCCTGGGAAAGGATGGGCACGTTGGCAGCAGGATCTATTAACTCATGGAATGATCTTCGGGAGAAGTTTCACGCTCGCTTTGGGAGCAACAGGAGACGGGGAAAGATTACTGCTTCCCTCATGCAGGTTCGACAGAAGTCAGATGAAAGCTTAGGCCAGTATGTGAAGAGATTTCGAGAGGCTATTGGTTCGGTAGCAGAGTTGAATTCGCCACAGGCCTTGGGATTTTTCATAACTGGTCTGGACATCGGGAAGTCGAAGAAATTGATGAAAGATCTAGTGATCAACCTTCCGGCGGATTTGGCAGAAGCCTTCCATCGAGCAGAGGGATTCATCGCGATTGAAGAGGCTATGGGAAATTTCAAACCGCACTCCCAATCTTACGAGAAGTCCAGGGATCGGGATAAGTAGAGTTATCAAAGGTCAGATATTCAGGGGAGATCAGATAATTATGGAAGGAAGGCTAATAACGGTGGTGATAAAGGAAGTGGCCGACCACCCTTCCCGAACAGAAATGTCACCAAAGTGTACACCGCCCTCAACACTGACAGGGCGAAGATAATGGAGGAGATGCGGGACAAACCATTTTTTGAGTCGTGTTCGACGCATCCGAAGCCTGGCAAGAGAGGTCGGGATAAATACTGCGAATACCACCAATGTCGCGGACATACGATGGAGATGTGTAATGATCTGAAGGATTTGATTGAGAAGAACGTTCAGAATGGGCAGTTAGTACAATATGTGGTCGATCGGGAAGGAACAGAAGCACCTCGGGAGGAAAATAGAGGGTCGGCTCGAGATACACAGTCAAAACTGAACCAGCCACCTCGAGGAGTGATTGATGTAATTTTAGGTGGTTCGGTAGGACGTGTAATAGGAAAGAAGAGAAGCGGACATCTCGAGGCCATGTTGTCAGTAGCAAGTTCCTCGCCACGAAGAGATGGGGCCAATTCGGGAATATCCATCTCATTCTCAGACGAAGATAACCCCACCGATCTCATAGAGCCACACGACGGGGCGTTGGTAATAAAGACACAGGTCGGAACGGTGGACATGAAAAGGATGATGATAGACAATGGGTCCTCGGTTGACATTCTGTATATGCACGCCTATCAGAGGATGGATTTAGAGGGGAAGAAGATGGAGTTGGGAGGAGAAGGCCTCCTGTATGGTTTCAGTGGGGACCCGATGCATGTGTCAGGAACCATTGAGCTTCCTGTCAAGTTCTGCATAGCACCCCAGCAAGTAGAAATAATGGTTAGATTTTTTGTGGTACAGGTGGATTCGGCCTATAATGCTATTCTGGGAAGGGCGACCTTAGCAACTTTGCAAGTGGTAACATCCATACCCCATTTCAAAATTAAGTTTTCAACACCGAACGGGATTGGGGAGGTAAAAGGCGATCTTGATATTGCCCGAAGGTGTTATTGGAATACTTTGATTTGTTCGGGGGTCGGGGTCAGCAAACTGAAACAGACGATGGCCGAAGAGACAAAGGAGGTTGAGTTGATACCAGGGAATTCAGAGAAGTTGATCAAGATCGGATCGGGATTGACAGAACCATTCTGAACATGGTTGATAGATCTTCTTCGGGTATATGCCGACATTTTTGCATAGGAGCCTAGTGACATGCCTGGGGTAAGCGGATCGGTGGCATTACACAGGTTGCATGTGGATCCAAACAAGAAGCCAGTTATACAAAAATGAAGCATTTTTGCTCCAGAAAGACAGAAGATCATAGACGAAGAAATCACCAAACTACTGGAAGCAAACTTCATCTTCGAAATCGACTATCCCGAGTGGTTGGCTAATGTGGTATTGGTTCAGAAGCAAAACGGGAAGTGGAGGTTATGCATCGACTATACGGATCTGAACAAGGCGTGCCCGAAAGATTTCTATCCTCTGCCAAACATAGACCAATTGATTGATGCCACTTTGGGATACGGCATGCTGAGTTTTATGGATGCATTCTCAGGATATCACCAAATCTCGATGAGTAAGGAGGACATCCCGAAGACCAATTTTATCACCCATAGAGCAATATACGCTTATCGAAAAATGACCTTCAGACTGCTGAACGCCGGGGCGACATATCAGCGTATGATGAATTTTGTCTTCACAAAGCAGTTAGGGCGCAACATGGAGGTGTATGTGGATGATATGATCATGAAAAACATGTCAGTCCGGGATCATCTGGAGGATCTGGAATGCTACTTTGAAACAGTAAGGAGACACAAGCTAAGACTGAACCTGACTAAATGTACCTTCGGATTGGGCTCAAGAAAATTTCTGGGATATCTGGTCAGTAAGAGAGGCATCAAAGCAAACCCAGAGAAAATTAAGGCGATCCTAGACATAAAATCTCCGAAGACATACAAATATGTGCAGAGGTTAACGGGCCGGATAGCTGCCCTTTGGAGGTTTGTGTTAAGATCAACAGAAAGATGTTTACCCTTCTTCGACACTCTCAAGGGCCCGAAGAACAAGAAAAGTTTCCAGTGGACTTCAGAGTGCGAGGACGCATTCCAAGGGATCAATAATTATTTGTCGACAACACCTTTATTGATGAAACCAATCCCTTCAAAACCATTATACTTATACTTGGCTGCAAGCACGATGACAGTAGGGGCGGCATTGGTAACAGACAAGGGAGGGATATAGTTCTCGGTATATTATGTCAGCCACGTTCTTCGAGACGCAAAAACAAGATATCCGAACCTGGAAATGTTCGCTTATGCCTTGATCATTGCAAGCAAAAAGCTTCGGCATTATTTCCAGGGTCGGTTGGTGGTGGTATATACGGATCAGCCATTAAAGAAAGTAATCGCATGCCTGACCCGGAAGTGTCGGCCTTAGGTTAACGGGCAAATGAAATTAACACAATTTGCTATAGAATATCATCCCCAGGCGGCGATCAAGGGACAATCATTGGCAGACTTTATAATTGAATGTTCTTTCTCCGAACCAGACGTGAATACAGTGATCGAAACTCATCAGGGGTCAACTTCGTGAACTTTATATGTAGATGGGTCTTCGACTTCGGACATCAGTGGAGCAGGGGTCATTTTGACAAGCCCCGAAGGGTTCAAAGTCCAACAGGCGATCCGATTTCTGTAACGATCGAGGAATTTGTAATTTAATTTAAATATTTATTGAATTAAATAAATATTTTAAATAATTTATTTATTGAGGAAAATAAATAATTGATGTATTGTGGTGAATTAATTTAGTAACTAAATTGGTTAATCAAATTGAGTAATGATAATTTTATTTGAAGGATTTAATTTAAGGAAATAATTAAATTAAATCAATTGCTTAATACTTAAGGAAAATAATTAAATTAAATCAATTGCTTAATATTTAAGAAATTAGTTAAATTAAATGAATTGTTTAATTTAAAGAAAATAAATAAATTAAACAAAGTGATGTTTCTAATTTATTAATTAAATTAGATATATAATTATTTAATTAATTATTATAAGCATAATTATAATAAGAATATAATTTTTATAATTATAAATTATAAGCTATTAAAATGGTTACATGTGTGACAAGTGTAACTATATAATATAAATATTATTAAAATAATTTAGTTGGGGGAGTTTTTGGTTAGCCAAACAGGGCCTTGTGGCCTTTGGCTTATTCAACTGATGCAAATTTTTTATTTTTCTAACGGAAGGGAACGTGGGAGAGGCCAGTCATATTTTCTTACGCGTCTTATTTTTCCCTAAGGCTAGACAATATAGAAAACACAGAGAAGGTTTGAGAGAAGAAGATAAACACAGAGGGGATTGAGAGTGAGACCTTGAGAGAAGTTATTCTGTGATTATCAAGTGGAAGAGAAGGGCTTGCTAATTGTTTTGCTAATCAAGGTATAAACTATCCCCATTTTAACTTTTAGTTTTGGTATATATATATATTCTATATGTGACGCCCCCAAAATAGGTATACATCACCCATTCTGAGTTGTCAAAACATGGTACAGAAACAACTACAACTTTATTATTACAACAGTAAAACTGTGAGTTTGAATACAAATATTATCTTCTGACAATATCTATACTCAAATAAATCCTCATCACATTTATTGATACATTATTTTACAAAATGGTGAGGACTACTAAACAATCCTTTCTAAAACCTTCATTCCATACCCCTTCGTGCACTCGCTATATTCTCGCCTCCCCGAGAAAAAAATGGAACAAAAAGGAAAAGGGTGAGCTCAACTAGCTCAAGAAAGAATATTATGACTAAGATAATATACAACAAATTACAAGTTAGTCTTCAACCGGAAAAATTTAATAGAATACAATAGACAACAAATTTTAAATCAATATTCACAATGGAAGTAATAATTCATTAGAAGAGTTAAGTAGAGAATGCAAACTACTATCTTCTATGTATGAATTTAAAAGTTCATCGCTCTATCTTTTATCCTCGTAACATCAATCAATATACATCCGAATCAAATATTCATCTTTTGCACTACACAGGCCAAAGATATTCATCAGTTGGTCATGTTCATTTAAACACCTGTTCATCTTTGCACTACAGGCCAAAGATATTAATCCGTTGGTCATGTTCATCTCAACACCTGTTCATCTTTGCACTACAGGCCAAAGATATTCTTCAGAAATCATTCATCTTTGCACTACAGGCCAAAGATATTATTTAATATCATCATTTAAGACTAAGGATGATGAAAAATATTTTTAAAGAAACGAATCCAGTGAAACAAAATGACAAGGATTAAGGATTATGGATTCGTACTTTGTTTTATCCATGTTCAAAACTACCTCAAAATAATCATAGTGGTGTAAAATTTAAGAATGATCAAAACATGGATACAATCAAAGCTAGTATCCAAAATAGATGTTTTGGACAAAAGAAGAAATTTTATTTTTCTATGAATAGTGGTCAAGATACGTGAATAGTCTTCAGATACGTGAATAATCTCGTATATACATGAATAGTAAATCCGACACCAAAAGATAGAAATTCCACAAAAACATCTTCACGCTTCATGAATAGTACTCGTGAATAGTAACTCGTGAATAGTAACTCATGAATAGTAACTCGTGAATAGTAACTCATGAATAGTAACCCCGATATGAAAAAGTTCCAAATTTGATAAAAACTTCAGATCAACATTTCAGTATAATGATATTGAAGAAATAATATCATTACGAAAAAAAAATAATATCCCTTACCTCAAAGAATCAAGATTTTGAATGAAAGGTCGGAGTGATGTTTGAATGAAACTTGTAATTTGAATAAAGAACTCTCAAAGTATCTAAATACTCACAAAATACGCTTTCAATAATATAGAGAGAGAAAGAGAAAGCTTATGTTTCGGTGTGATTTTCAATTCTAACTTAGTCCTCTATTTATAGGAAAATTTTAGCGAGACTTGACCAAGAACCCGATGGCTTTTACACTGCTACTATTCCCACCCACCACATTTGAAATAAAATTCAGCACATTTCTTCACCAACCACAAGTGGGGCCCACTCAATTCTAGAATTTTCCACCAAAATCAATTATAAACCTAATTTTCGAATCAGCCACCTCTTAAAATTCATAACAAATCATTCGTGCATTTTTAACGGTTCAAAATTTGTGGACATATACTCAACTTATGTATGTATAACATACCCAAAAATTACCACAATCCAACGGGTTTGGATTAAAAATTATAACCCCATGAATATATCTCAAAACCCCGATTTGATTTTTTAATACCTCAATCCGATAAAATATCGATAAAACACCTCAACATTAATTTCTTCATTTATAACCACATAAATAAATCCATCATTTATATCCACATAAAATAAATATTTCTTTATCATATGAATCAATAATTAATTATTCACAAATAATATTACGTAATCACAATTATGACAACCAAAGTAGCTTCCTCAGAAAGAGGGGGGCTTCCGATAAGGATTTCTCCTCATCTTTGGCCAAGAATTAGGTGACCAAACCTCTCCTCGATGTAACTTTCTAGACATTGCCAATAATGCTATCTAATAATATTATTTAAATAATATGAATTATTGATCCGATAATGGAGATAATGTGCAAAGGACAATTATTGAACAATAATAATATAAAATATCAACGCAAAGAATTATCAATCAATAAAATAAAATATTGAATAAGAATTCACTGTGAAAATTATTGAGTAGTGCCTTCTTCACGTAAGGATCAATAATTCAACAATATCGCGTGCAATACCGGTGTGCATCGCAACCACGCCAGACATCGTATTTTAACCAACGGGTATTCCAATGCATCTTAATCAGAATAACTACGCCACTGCTTTTTTTAACCAACTTATATTTGTGCGCTTTCTTCATCCAATCGCTTTCACATGGGCCCCATTACGGTCAAGCTGTGATAAATGCGAATATTCCCCGACAAAGATTTAATATTCCACGACCAAAACGAATATTCCCCGACAACAATGAATATTTTATAACCACTTGCTTATTTTGAAATATTTGCGTATTTAACCCCTAACTATCCACATTAATCAAATCAACCCTTACTATTTCAAAATAATAAATAGAGAAAATTAAATTTTATTAATAATAAGTTGGGGTCTTACACTATATGATTGGAAATCACGTGAATTGTGGTATGCATATATGTTCATATAGTTTTGCAAAACTCTGTTAATCATCATGTATACTTGATATTTGTTATCAAATTTGTGAAAATTAGGTGTAGGAAGAAAAAGGAAAAACCACAGTGTTTATGTTCATATAATATGGCTTAGAAAGTACAAAATTTCATGTTTAATATGTGTTATAATATGCAATTTGAAGTTAGAATATGTTTGTATGTTAATAAACAAAAGCGGAGTAGTTGAAATCGTGTTAATTGATGGAGAAACGAATTCGTGGTGATCGAATTCGCTAATAGTGTAAAAATGATGAAATTTGGGAAAATATGGTTTTTAATTCCTCAAAATGATGTATATGTGATGTCTTGTATATAGAATGGTGTATAGCATGCTTAACTAGGATATTCCAAAGTTTTAGATGTTGAAGTGTGGTGAAATTCTGTAGAATTGAGATTTTTGGCCTATAACAGAGTCTAAGTTCGTGTTCGCAAAATCGAATCGATGCATCGCGGATGGCAAGGCTGGCGCCTCATCATTGTCATTGTATAGACACTATCACACATGAAAAGCCAGCGTTAGAAAATCGGATGTAAAAGCTGGCCGCCATACCAGTGGTCGATCGAACCTAGTCTTTGAGTTGTTAATAGCATAGCTTGGAAATTGTTAACTTAACATAATTTAATGTTTTGTAAAGGACCTAAAACATGTTACAAGGCATAGTAGTGTATTGTAATCATAACGCCAAAATTATAGATTATGAATTAGTAAGTTGTGGAAGTTCGTAATGTGATGTCATTTGAATTGGAATTGTTTTACAATCACCATATCGTATACTATGATATAATTGAGAATTCAGTTTCGTATTACGTGAATGAGTAGGATAATCAAGTCCTAAGTTAAGGATTATAGACTTGATTAAAATGAAAACTAAACTAATGAAATGAGTGTTAATGTAACTAATTGTTGCTGCGAATTCAATGTTATATGTAGGGTAATTGGAGATTATTTTACATTTGTGTAGCTTACATACAAGGAAAGTTTCTAAACCTTAACTCCTTATATTGAGCAAGCTTTCTAACTTCATTCTTTTATTAATGAATGCAAGTTCCTAAATTTTTATTGAGCAAGACTATTGATTCTATCCTTGTGTACGATTGAATAAGCTTTTGTAACCTAATTCGTTACCTGGAGCAAGTTTTATTTTTCTAAACCTTGATATTATTGTTCAAAGAATATATTGTTCTAATACATCGCTTCAAATGAGATTGTTCTAAATCTTTTGGTTATAACACTTTGCATGTTTATCATGTCTATTCAATTATATATTGTTGATATCCGATCTTTGACTTTGATAACCTTGTTCAAAGCTTTATTGTTGTATTAAACCTTCAAGTAGTAAGCAAGCCTTTATTAATTGAATTAATCTATAATCGAATAGTGTTCTAAAATTCTAGAAACACTAATAATTTAGTTCCGAGCTAAACTTTCTTTAGTGCGGAAATTCTAAATTCAAGCTGAGACGAACAACCCTAGCATAGGGGATTTTGTACGTGTAACGTTTAGATGTTTGTGCATAATACATGGTACAAAGGGCTGATCCCCCTAAGTACGTTAAGAAGGGTTTGTATAGTCTAAATGACTGTTAAGGTTGAGGTAATAATACCTAAATACCAGAGACATAGTTCGTGGTCTTAAGACCCTCAGATATTGATTTCGAACTTATTTTCTATTTTTGATTCGTAGAACAAGTTCATTATAGTTCAACATTCGTTGTTCATTCTCATGTTGTTATCATTGCTACTTCCTATATCAGTGAGCAATTGTTTGCTCACTCTTGCATTTAACACTGCAGCTAAAGTTGAGAAAGTCGATGAGCCATCTACTATCAAAGGAAAGGGTAAAATGTCCAAGTGCTAAGGATTTATTGAATGTATTTAAATGTTTTATGTTACAAGACTTGTTTTAATATATGATGTATTCCGCAAACTGATGTAATAAATTTAATGTTAGATTACCTGGGATTATTTTGAGATGATGTAACCCTTTAATGGGAAAGACTACTGTTTAAGTTATTTTAATTATGTCTTTATCCTTTGATTATGGGTAGTTAGATGTAATGTTTTGAATAGTGAACACCAAATTCTGTGGGAATGGAGTACCTGGATTTGGGGGTGTCACAGTTTCAGTTCAAGGCCATAAATAACGAAGCAGAATATGAAGCCATATTGGCTGGACTTCGGTTGGCCCGAAGTTTGGAAGTGAAGAAACTGATCATCTACAGCGATTCCCAGCTGGTAGTCAAGCAGATATCGGGTGAATATGAGGCCCGGGGGGCCAGGATGACGAAATATCTAGCCGAGGTAAAGGAGAAACTGGCATACTTCACTTCATGCAGTTGCCAAGGGATAGATCGGGTAGATAACACAATAGCTGACGCCCTTGCACGATTGGCCACAACCGAAGTAAGCTCATTGAATGGATCAGTATATCTGGAGATCTTAGAACAACCAAGTGTCCCGAAGACAGATGTGCTAACTTTGGACAGGCTCGACTGTTGGCTCACACCTTATATCTCATATCTGGCAGATGGGGTTCTACCTTCGGACCGAATCTTGGCAAGGAAAATCAAGCACCGAAGCTCAAATTTTGTGCTCATTGACGGAGATCTGTATCGAAGGGCTTTCAGTTCTCCCTTGCTCAAATGTTTAACCCCATCGGAAGCAGATTACACACTTGAGAAGTCCATGGAGGAATTTGTGGGGATCATATGGGGGCCAAGTCACTGGCACACAAAATTTTGAGGCAGGGGTACTATTGGCTGACTATCTATACGGAGGCCAAAGAATTCGTCAGAAAATGTCCCAAGTGTCAGCTGAACAGTACCATCCCACATCAGCCTACCGAAGAGCTGTACTCGATCTTATCTCCAATTCCCTTTGTTGTATGGGGAATCGACATCCTGGGACCTCTGCCGAAGGCCAAGGGACAAGTCAGTTTCATGATCGTGGCTATCGACTACATGACAAAGTGGGTGGAGGCTAAGCCTCTGCAGAAGATCACCGAACAAGAATGTCTGGAGTTCTTCAAAGAGGGGGTTGTTTATCGGTTCGGTATCCCGATGGCTATGGTCTCGGACAATGGGAGGCAATTTGTAGGATTGAAATTCGAAGACTTTTTGAAAGAATTGGGAATTCAACACCAAAAGACTTCAGTGGCTCATCCCCATTCAAACGGTCAAGTGGAGGTCACCAACCAAACTCTGCTTAACGGCATCAAAAGAAGGTTGGATAAATTAAAGGGCCGGTGGCCCGAAGAGCTACTCAGTGTTTTGTGGGCGTATCGGACTACTCCGAGAACAATGACTGGGGACTCTTTGTTCTGATTGGCATACGGGACCGATGCACTCCTACCGGTTGAAATCGGGTCCCCTACTCTTTGGGTCAGTCAGTACAAGGAATTATATAATGATGATGGTCTGAAAATAAATTTGGATCTTTTGGAAGAAGTTCGAGACTTAGATCTGATAAGGTTGGCAATCTACCAGTAGAGAACAACCCGATACTATAATCAGAAGGTCAAATAGAGGAGATTTGAAGTCGAAGATTTGGTCCTTCGAGAATCGGAGGCATCAACCCCCCAGAACACCAACAAGCTGATGCCTAACTGGGAGGGACCTTATGAAGTGGTAGAAGTGTTGAAGCCAGGTACATACCGACTTCGAACAATGGATGGTTCGGACATGAAGAATACATGGCATGCTGGAAGACTTAGAAAATTTTACCTGTGAAAGTTATGTCATTCTTTATTCATGTAACCGTTTTAATTTGAAATGAAATAAATGAGATTTTCCTTCGGAAATGTTTAACTTTGTTTATATTCATATGATTTTCGGTACCTGGTCAGACAAACATCGGACTTAAACTGGTCAGAAAGTCGAAGATGACGTAACTGATCGATAAAGGTAACGGGTATAACTGATCAAGACCCTAATTCTAATAATTAGATAAACTTTGGACATAACTCGATCAGAATAGTGCAATGTCATATAATTGGTCGGGAAAATTCATAAGTATAACTAATTTTACAAACACAAAACTTTTGTATTTCATTCATATTTTCAAATTTTTACAAAACCCGATCGTATAAGATTTGGGTGAAGTACAAATAAAAAAGAAAAAATGAAGAGTACAAAAAATTACAAGTCTTAACAAAAGCTATTCCGGAGGAGGCTCATCCCCAGTATCAGATTCTTCGTCCGAAGAGTTAAGAACGGAAGCATCGAGCCGGGCAGCAGTCAGTTTTGCCTGCTTCTTTTCCCAATAAGTCTCATAGCCTTCAGCGAACTGGGTCATGATTTTCTCGGTCAAGGCAAGAGACTCTTCATATTCCTCGATGGTGCACTGCTTGGCCCCAACATATTCATCCTTCAAGGTGTTATTCTCTCGGATCAGATACAACATCTTCTCATGAACTCCGTCGAACTTTGCCTCAAGTTGATGGAGCGCCTGCAACCGTTCATTGCTCTCCCCGAACAAGTGGTCTCTCTCTTCCAGAAGCTTCTTGGCATGACCTTCGAGGCTGACGAACTCGTGTTGAAGCAGCGAGTATTGTTCCTTGAGCTCATCGGCCTGACACCCAGCCCTGGTCGCCTCATTCCAGGTCTCGGCATGGAGATTCCTTTCCTTCTTCAAGTCTGCCTTCAGACCCCGAACCTCAGCCTCAACAAGTTGTACGTTCAACCTCAACTGGACTTCGTTCTTAGTGGTTCGAGCGAGTGGAGGGATGGCTCGGGCAAAAATGGCATTGGCTTGCAACACACACATACATCAGCTACAGAAATCAAATTATAAGTTTACAAGAACAAGATAAACAACCTCAGAATTACCTGACACTGAGCCCGGACGTAAGCCACCAGATACTCCTCAGAAGAGAATCCCTTGAACCGTTCATCATCGCCCGAAAGCTTGAAATGATTGAACACGTTGAACGGAAATATTTCCAAAGGACTCTTTGGCCAGCAAATAGTCGGTGACCCGTGAGACGAACTCGGTTTGGACGAAGGGGTGGAGGTGACAAGGGGATCGACCTCGACAATCGGCTGTTCGGGATCTTTAGTCAGTCGAGGTTTCTTGGATTGAGGCTCGAGAGGAACCTCATCGGTCTCCTCTGAGTCCTTGATCACCGCAACCTGCATAGGAGGTGCAGGAAGTGGTTTTGGCACAGCTGAAGAAGTGGCATTGGCGGGGACTTGGGGGAGAGGCTTGGAGGGCTTCTTGGTCTTCTTTAATAAAGCCATCTTCTCAGCTCGGCTCATCTTAAGAACATTTTTATTGGTGGTTGGAGGAGTGGGCTTTGATGTGGAACCCACTGAAAGCTCGACGATTAGGATGGTTTCCTGGTCAGGCGAGTCATCGGTCACCGAAGGATGGATTGGTTCGGTGGCGTTGGGTGGTGGAACCAGGGAGTCATCAGCACCTTCGGGCTTAAAAATCGTCACTATACAGAGGAGAATATGTTAAGACAGAAGCTATCAGAGCAAGAGGAAAGGAAATTAAGGGAGCGGTGGATCAGTCAGAAGTGATTTACTTACACCCGTGTTTGTACAACCAGGCTTCACTAGACAAAACTGCCAGACTCCACTCAGTTTTGCTCAACTTCTTGTAAAAAGCCTTGAAGGCATCGGGCCGATCCTTGGGGAATTTGGACACCTTCGCAATAGGATCATCGGGATGGGCTCAGCTGGGCAGGAGTTGGAGGTCGGTTCCCTTCACGAAGATCCATTGTGGATGCCACCCCTTGTTGCTCAAAGGAGTCTTGATGAGGACAGAATGGTTGGCTCGTTTGTTTAGTTACCGAAGGCCGGGTTCTTTCAATCTGCTGACGGTGAATAAGGCGAAAAAGAAGTCAAGACCAGGAGTGATCCCGACCTCTTGGCACAAAGCGATAAAGGAAACTAAATGGATATACGAGTTCGGCACAAGCTGTGCGAACCCAATTCCAACAAAACAGAGAAAGGATGAGATGAATTCATGAAGAGGGAACCGAACCCCGTACTTCAGAACGTACAGGGGAACGGCCACCCATTCGCCCTCGGGCCTCTAGAATATTTTTTCTCCAGAGTTGGGTACCCGAAGCTTGTACTCTTTGGGGATTTTGAATAGGGTTCGAATATCGGAGATTTGGGGTGGGGAGACGGTCGATATGGTGTTGATATGGGAAAACTCCGTTTCGGATTGGTAGGCATTGCGAATCTTGGCTTCAGCACTGATTGGAGTGGGAAGAACAGAGGATGTAGTGGTGTCGGGAGAAACCACCGCCAAATCAACAGGAATCAGATCGCCGGTGGTGACAGATGGCGGGACTGACTCGGTAGTAGGGGCAATGCCGAAATTTTCCATTGGAGTTGAAAGGAATGGAAATGTAAAACTTCAAACGCGAAAACGATGAAGAGAGAAGTTGAAAGTTTGAAAATGAAGATCAAAAACACGCAAAGTAGATGAAATCAGTGAAGTTTGGGGAAGAAGTGAGCTCACCGGAAATTGCCTTCACCAGAATATTCAAGAGGAGGATATGAGTTGTGTAAAACTGGGAAAAGTGACAGTGGAGGGTGGAAGAGGGCTTTTATAAGCCGAGTTGCACGAAACCCAAGGACAGCTATTAAATGCACAGAGTGGGCCCAGGTTTGGGAAGACGTGCAGCGTTTCGAGGAATGAGGAAAAACCGCTTCGGTTCCCCAGACAACTCATCATTAGCTGTCATGACTCCTTGAATCCTTGACCTTTCAAGTCTCTAATTATATAACCAGAGACTGGGGGGCAATGTTTGGGAGCGTTTTACCGACCTTCCTATAGGCCGAAGGCCTGACACTAGGAGTTTATGAGCCATTGGGCCGAAGCCCATGTCGAAGCTGAAGGTGTTCGGGTTCGGCATCCGAGTCCTTTGAGCCGGAGCTTTACCTTATTATATGGTGTTCAGGGTCGGGCCCTCGAGTACTTTGGGCCGAGGCTCAGGCCCGATGGTGAGTTCGGTTGGGTTGGGCCTGTGCCGTGGGCTCTCCTGTGCATAGAGTCTGGAGTCCCAACCATAATTGAAAAAGGTAACTTCAAAGGTAGTGTTTGGGTTGGATTCCACTTCCACCTTTTAAGGAGATTGTTTTGGACCCGAATTATGGTAACTACCATAAATAGGAGTCCTAATCCGACTCGGAGGAGGATTCTAAGGTGATGAGGTACTATAAATATAAGGCCAAGGTTACAATTAAGAGGTAATACCTACTTTTGAGCACTAAACATTTAGCCTCCATTGTTAAACCTTGTGAACGACCTGTACTTATTCTCACACCGGAGCTATCCCCCGGCAGCACAAGCCGTCAAACTTCGTGTGTGATCTGTTAATTGTGCAGGTTCAAGCACGTGGATTCTGGTTAATTGGCGTTAACCATTAATATTATTACTATTATTATAATTACTATAATAATAATTATTATATTTATTACTATTACATTTACTATTATTATTATTATTAATATTATTATAATTACTATAATAATAATAATAATAATAATAATTATTATTATAATTATTATTGTTATTATTATTGTTATTATTGTTGTTATTATTATTACTATTATCATAATTATTATTATAATTATTACTATTATTATTATTATTATTATTATTATAATTACTATTATTATAATATTAATTATTATTATTATATATTATAATTATTATTACTATTACTATTATTATAATTATTATATTTACTATTATTATTATTATTATTATTACTATTATAATAATATTATTATTATTATTATTACTATTATTATAATTATTATTACTATTATTATAATTATAATAATAATAATTATAATTATAATTATTATTATTATTACTATTATTATTATTACTACTATTATTATAATTATAATTATTATTATTATTATTATTATTATTATTATTATTATTATTATTATTATTACTATTACTATTACTATTATTATATTTACTATTTTTATTTTTATTATTATTATTATGATTATAATTATTACTATTATTATAATTATTATAATTACTATTATTATTACTATTATTATTATTAATTATTATTTTTATAATTATTATAATTATTACTATTAGTATAATTAGTACTATTATTATAATAATTATAATAGTACTAATAATAATAATAATAATAATAATAATAATAATAATAATAATAATAATAATAATAATAATTATTATTATTATTATTATTATTATTATTATTATTATTATTATTATTATTGTTGTTATTATTGTTGTTGTTGTTATTGTTATAATTATTATTATTATTATTATTATTGTTATTATTATCATTATTATTATTATTGTAATCATTATTATTATTATAATTATTACTATTAATATCATTATTAGTATTATTATTATTATTATAATAATTATTATTATTATTATTATTATTACTGCTACTATTATAATGTAGTAATTATTATAATAATAATTACTATTATTACTATTATAATTACTATTATTATTGTTATTATTATTATTTTTATTTCTATTATTACTATTATAATTATTATTATTGTTATTTGATTTGGACGAGAATTTTTAGGGGTGAATTTGATTTGGGCGGAAATCTTTAGTTTGAGATGAAATGTGATCATTTAGATTAAGTTGAAAGAATTGAGATGAAATTTGAATCGTCCTTATGTTTTATAAAATGAAAGATTCAAAGTGGGTTATGTTTTATTATATATAAATAAAACTTATCACTACTTGTTTGATAACGTTTTGTTTTTGTTTTAATTTTAAAAAAAAACAACATTTTTTGTTTTATTTTAAAATGAAAAAAAACACGTTTGAGAAATACATTTTTGTTATGTTAAAAACAAAACAAAGATAAAATAAAGTTAATTGTTAAATTCACAATATTTTTTTGTTATTTCTACAACAAAAGTGTCATTTATATATGTATAAGATCTATAACGATACTTTTGTTATGAAAATAATAATTTTGTTGTGAATTTAACAATTCTCTAAAATAAATAGATTTGGTTAATATATTTTATTTTATTTTATTTTATTTTATTTGTATGATCAAATATAAAACATTTTGAAGGGGAAAAAATAAAAAAGATAAAAAATTCAATGTATATTTGTATCTTGGTCTCCGATTTCATATATCAACAATTGATACATATGAAGAAAGATGATTAACTGTGTTATCGAGGAGATCCGGGCCTTCCGACTAATCTAAAGACCGAAGATGTAAGAATATATGATAAATAAGTTACTCATACCAAAATAATGGCAGTTCTCTTAAAAATAAAAATTTAATAAAATAAATCACAAAAATAAATAATCTTTAAATGAGTCCGGATCTTAACCTCACCCCTTATCCAACTCACCCAAGCTCACCTCCCTTTAGCGACAGATCCGGCGACGGTTCGGTCATACAACCGTCGTCTATACTTTTGACGACGGACAACATATAGCGTCGCTAAAAGTATAGACGACGGTTGTATGATCGAACCATCGCCGAGTCCGTCGCTAAAGACGGGGTGAGCTCGGGTGAGTTGGATAAGGGTGAGCTTAAGATCCGGACCGATCTTTAAATATTATTTATAATAATATTTTTTTGAAGTTTTATTGTTTGAAATTGTTGTATGATAGTCTTATTTTTAATAATTACAAAAATATCATACTCAATGTATGTTACTAAACAGTCATTCATTCATTCATCTCCAATTTAGTTACGGAATTCATTCTTCACGATATTCATGACTAAAAATATCCTTTCTACAGTTACAGTAGTAACGGGACATACATACGTTGTACGCCTTTTTCAATGTGTCTCCTTCCCATTCTTGTGCCTCTTCATATCATTTATACACACACACACACACATACACTACAATTATTAACATATTCACAAATTTTAAAGCTTAGTGGAACAAAATAAGTAGAGTAATATAGTTATATTAATACACTACTATTATGTTATTGAGAAAAAGAGTATACTACTCTCTTGTTAATATGATAGATAAACATTTTAATATACTTTAAAATATTTAAATTTTATTAAGTGACTGGTGAATTGTTCCACAACAGCTGACAACATTATTGGGAGAAAATAAATATAATGATGTTGATCTCCAACTTTTATACTACTACTACTAATGAAATGACAACACCCATCTGCATAATATAGGAATATTTACTAGACTGGTGAGTGGGTTTCATACCTACGAATCGGTTTCTGATTTGGGCTTAAACAGTGTTGATCCTGTCTGTTTCTGTTCATTTTTACTGTTTTGTGTTTGTTTTATGTTTAGGATTGCGTTACGTGGCGTGGTGGTATAATGGCGGCGTTATGGCTAGAAATGGCATGAAAAAGGCAAGAATCCAGAGCTATAGAAGTACCCCCCAGGGCGGGCTCTATCTAGTACAAAAACCCCAGGCGGGGCGGGGGTACGGGGAGAGAGAAAGTGTTTTGCTTTGATTAGACTTCTGCAGCCGCGTGAATGGAACAATTTAGCATGGACTGAGACTATGTTGGGCGTCGTGTTATCAATGTTATACATGACTTGTGCTGAGACAACACATAAAAACAGAGATCAATTCAACTAATCAATCAATTCAACTTTGAGCCCTAATTTTTAGAGAAGAACATTGGAGGAGAGCAAGGAAGGTCAGGATCACGAAGATTACAAAATTGAAGGCGAAGAAGGGTGGTTTTGTAACTATTCTATTTCTTTAATTCAAATTTTGTAATTGGGATGATGAATTCTCTACTTATTTCAGTTTTAATTCATTTATGAGGAACTAAATTCTTAATTAGGCTTGCAATGAATCTTTATTGTTGAACAATGATTTTCATGCCTTGAATTCAGTTTAATTATACTATCAATTCAGTTTATCTATTGTGATTTGTACTTTAATGTATGAATTGCTTGATCACCAATTCTGTGTGGATTTTTATGGATTCGAGAGATGATGTATGAATCTAGACCTAATTGTTGGGTAAAATCTAATTACGCACAACACGCAAGTATACGTGGTCAACAAGTAATACAGTGAAAGTAGAATATCATTCCCACGAGGAATTATTAATACAAATTACCAAATACTAATTCTTAACCAAACTAATTTTATTTAAACAATCAATTTAATGTTATAAAGTAAATTACTTAATTAAACTAATTCTAATTACCACTAATTACAAATCAGATTATGGAGATTTAAGATCACAACTTCACTTATTGCTTCATTTAAGTTAACACACTTCTCATCAATTATTTTCTATCCTGAATTGTTAATCAAGAACACTAAAGCAGATAAAACCACCTCTCGATGCATAATACCCATACTCACTTAAATCCATAATTGATAGAATTAAGCAAGACACCCTAATTAACTAATCCACTATATCTCTATGTGAATTATAATTAAAAAGGATTTAAAGCACAAGTTCTTTATAAGATTACATATGGCGTAAAGGCATATCTCTATCCTAAACACGAATCATGAATTCCATCTATGTAGAAATCACAAACACATGCTATCATGATCAGATCTAAATCTATACTTCATCTCTCGAGTTCATATAGATTATCATGGTAATTGTTAGCCAATCAATTAAACAATTAAGTCCAAATCACAATAGACAATCCTCACAATAGAACCTAATAATTGATAGCGAAGCATATTAAAATAAACTACACAATAAGATCCATTGTAATCTCATACAAAGAATTAGTTCATTAAATTAAAATTAAGAATCCACACTTGAATAAACATTAAAAGACAAAGATAGAAGAAGATAAGAAGATAGAATCTATTGTCTGTAGATTTGATGCTCTCTCCTTGCTCCCACTTTGAATCTTCAATGGTCTCTAAGTTGCTTCAATCTCCAAATCTAATAAGAACTAGGGTTTTTCCCAATCTACTCTAATCTAATATAATGGAATTCTTCCAAACACTTCCCCCTAATCCGTGTAATTCTCCTCCTTTTATATGTCTCTTTATATGTCTTTAAGTCCTCTTGGAAGTCCTTGAGTCAATCATCTTGAACCAATCCTTATCGGACTCAAATTTTGACAAAATCTACTCTTTCTGCGCATACCCAAGCCCCAGCTTGCTTGTTACCTTGAAAATAGCAAGCCCTGACTTGCTATGCTACTGATTTTGAACTCAGGACTCCAAGCCCCGGCTTGGGTATAAGGTATAAAATAGCAAGCCCCGGCTTGGGTACAAGCTGTTAGTTATTTTTCTGCTGCAGTGTCCTCTGGTAAAACGGCCATAACTTTTGATCCGGGAGGAGTTACGGGGCCTGCCACCTATCAAATAGATGCTATCGACGAGCTATACAACTTTCATTCTTTAAGAATTGAAAAATAACGAACGGATAAAGGTCGAAATTGGACTGAAAGTGACTGCTATGCAAATGACCACCCAAAACAACAAAATTCAACGTCCGTTGGTACAAATGTCATAACTCTTGCATCCAAACTCTGATTGGAATGATTCAAGATGTTTCGGAAAGCTAAGCAGAAGCTCTACAATATAGTCCAAGTTCCAATCCAAGAACATGAAATCCCAAATGATGTCCGGATTGCTTTTCTTTGTATTTTTCTACCAATTCTTTGCGATTTCCTTGCTTTTGGTTACCAATAGTTGCTCACATCTCTCCCAAACATATAACCTACAAAATGAACACAAAATGCATTAAAAATAACTAAGACACATGAATATAAGCAACTAATTCAAGTAAAAGATATCGGATAAGTAGGTATAAAATCTACTTATCAAATACCCCCAAACTTAAACCGTTGCTTATCCCCAAGCAACACAACATAATGCAATGCAATTCAATGCAACTAATCTATATGCCTACAAATCCAGCAGTATTGATGGAATTAAATCTATTCACTCGGCCTTATAGAAATCAAGTAAACATGATAATACATCATATCAAAACCAATCAACAATTTCTTAGTCAATCATCAAATCTTAAACTGTTATCACTGATATAGTGTGTGTGTGCTCAACAACCATGCTAATTGATATTAAATCAAATTTAACACAAAATAGGTCTCTTTAAAGGCATCATACAGTGAAAACTCACAAAATTCACGAACACGCTAGATCCAACTAAAGTCAAACATCCACCAAGTTCAAGAGTCCAATCCAAGATACTTATGCTTTACTTTTCATTACAGGGGCTTTTTGCACTTTTCCTGTTTTCTTATTTTTTTGTACTTTTTTTTAAACCATGACTGTGCAATGTTTCATTCCATTAGGCTAACAGTGCTACCCCTTAGCGAGCTTTCGACCAACGACTCCCAAACCATATAAGACCTTAGGGCGCTAGGTGTAAAGATACTCCCCTCGGGCGTACTTGCTCAAGTAACAAAGGCCCCGAAACAAGACTAGCCACGATATTTTTTTCATCATTTTTTATTGTTTTTTTTTTGTTTTTTTTAAGCTTATATATCCAAACTTGTTCCCCCAAACTTAAGTTTTTGTCTAAAATTAGCCATCTCCGCTTGTTCATGTCTTTCATTTATTCAAACTAATATTATCCTTAAGAAGTCCATTATGTATCAATTTAAACTTAATCAGTCAACATAGCTATTATTACTGTGCTATCCTTATTATACCAGTTTCAAACAGGAAAAGATTCAATTCATAATAAGAAATCACATCAAAGTTCTAATAGTCGGTACTATATATACTTGTCTACTCAATCCCATTCTCATCATTGGCCAAAATAGACTGTACCTATCAAACAACTGGACTCATGCAAGATGAACATAGTAACTAACTATTATTTTTGAATTTTTTATTTTATTTTGATTTTTGATTTTTTTTTACAAGAAACTGAATATAATGCTATTTAAACTATACTACTATGCAACTACTTATACAATTGTACTACATGAATTCAAACATAATGAACCTAAACTAAATTAACAACATATGCAAAATAACATAAAATAACCATGAAACTAAACATGCAATAAAGAACTAAACTAAACTCCCCCAAACTTAGAAATTACAATGTCCTCATTGTAAGAATATAGTGGTAAGTAGAAGAGAACTTCCCTGTAATCAGCTAAGCATGAGGTGATGGTGGCGATGGTGGCGACGATCATTTCCCTATCCATTGAACTTCCAATACCTGCAATGAAGAGAGACAACATGGATTAGAATAGCATTTTGGAATATAACGTGATTCCTATCTACTAAATAAACTAGGAAAACATATAAATATAAAAAAAAATTCTTGGGTTGCCTCCCAGTCAACGCTTGATTTACAGTCTTTCAGCCTGACTTTGTCTGGTCAACGCTATCTAATTCCCCTACGATAAGTTAGGATTCCTCCATCCATTAAAATTACACTGTGTGTAGGTAGGTTTCCCATCTTACTAATTTGTGAATTGAAATAACCTAGCATAATTCATGTACATGATGTTTCTAGTTCCATTGCATAACTAGGTCTCTCGTCCGTTGTATTTGGGAATAAATTGTTGAATTGAGGCATGGAAAGTACAATGGACTTTTTCTCTTCCTCAGCCCACCATGGTGTATACGAGGCCTCTTTATCATACTGATCATTGCCTTAGATGTGACTACCTAGGGGACATAGGTGTGCAAAACTCATTGGATTTTTCAACTCTGGTTGAGAAGATACTTGGGGTATAATACAGGTGATCTGATATTCTTCATTTTCCAAACCCCCAGTTGTCTCCTCAATGTCCACTCCTTTCAGTTCATCCAGTGGCAAGTACACTTCTGGCTCTCCATCCGTTTCATCATCCATGTCATAGTACCAATTATTTTGAGGGCGATTGTTCAAGGCTTCGAATATTTGATCCATCTGATTCTGCATATTTTAAATTTACCTCTCTTGCTCAATCATCTTCTCCTCAGTTGATGCTACAAACTTGAACCACAAATCCTTCAATCTTGAATTATCTTGTTCAGTTTCAAAATCCATGTATTGAGGACCAAGGGTTGAAGTGGTGTTGAGTTGTTCCATCTGGTTCTGAAAATTTTGGCTCGATATTTCTTAACTCATCATCCTCTCCTCTTGGCTTGCTATGATCTTTGACATGAATTCTTCTAACTTTGTCTTTTCTTCTTGTGGCAATGGTTGTGGATATGAGAATTTCGGTGTGTATGTTGGATTTGGAGCGTAGTATTGGACTTCATAAGTATAGCTCTATGACGAATCCGGGTGATACCCCCAAACTTGATGATAATTATCATATGCATAATCGTTGAGGTATTCACCACCATGTTGTCCCGACCCAAAACTAATGGTGCATTGATTACTCGGGTGATTGCCAGCACAATAATTGCAAGTAACTGCTATCATTCGATTACGTTGGGCTGCAACAACGTCCAACCTCCTCGAAACTAATTCTTAACCAAACTAATTTTATTTAAAAAATCAATTTAATGTTATAAAGTAAATTACTTAATTAAACTAATTCTAATTACCACTAATTACAAATCAGATTATGGAGATTTAAGATCAGAACTTCACTTATTGCTTATGTTAACACACTTCTCATCAATTATTTTCTATCCTGAATTGTTAATCAAGAACTCTAAAGCAGATAAAACCACCTCTCGATGCATAATACCCATACTCACTTAAATCCAAAATTGATAGAATTAAGCAAGACACCCTAATTAACTAATCTACTATATCTCTATGTGATTTATAATTAAAAAGGATTTAAAGCACAAGTTCTCTATAAGATTACATATGGCATAAAGGCATATCTCTATCCTAAACACGAATCATGAATTCCATCTATGTAGAAATCACAAACACATGCTATCATGATCAGATCTAAATCTATACTTCATCTCTCGAGTTCATATAGATTATCATGGTAATTGTTATCCAATCAATTAAACAATTAAGTCCAAATCACAATAGACAATCCTCACAATAAAACCTAATAATTGATAGCGAAACATATTAAAATAAACTACACAATAAGATCCATTGTAATCTCAAACAAAGAATTAGTTCATTAAATTAAAATTAAGAATCCACACTTGAATAAACATTAAAAGACTAAGATAGAAGAAGATAAGAAGATAGAATCTATTGTCTGTAGATTTGATGCTCTCTCCTTGCTCCTACTTTGAATCTTCAATGGTCTCTAAGTTGCTTCAATCTCCAAATCTAATAAGAACTAGGGTTTTTCCCAATCTACTCTAATCTAATATAATGGAATTCTTCCAAACACTTCCCCCTAATCCGTGTAATTCTCCTCCTTTTATATGTCTCTTTATATGTCTTTAAGTCCTCTTGGAAGTCCTTGAGTCAATCATCTTGAACCAATCCTTATCGGACTCAAATTTTGACAAAATCTACTCTTTCTGCGCATACCCAAGCCCCAGCTTGCTTGTTACCATGAAAATAGCAAGCCCCGGCTTGCTATGCTATTGATTTTGAACTCAGGAACCCATGCCCCAGCTTGGGTATAAGGCATAAAATAGCAAGCCCCGGCTTGGGTACAAGCTGTTAGTTATTTTTCTGTTACAGTGTCCTCTGGTAAAACGACCATAACTTTTGTTCCGGGAGGAGTTACGGGGCTTTCCACCTATCAAATAGAAGTTATCGACGAGCTATACAACTTTCATTCTTTAAGAATTGAAAAATAACGAACGGATAAAGGTCAAAATTGGACTGGAAGTGACTGCTATGCTAATGACCACCCAAAACAGCGAAATTCAACGTCTGTTGGTACAAATGTCATAACTCTTGCATCCGAACTCCGATTGGAATGATTCAAGATGTTACAGAAAGCTAAGTAGAAGCTCTACAATATAGTCTAAGTTCCAAGCTAAGAACATGAAATGAACATGAAAGCCCAAATGATGTCCGGATTGCTTTTGTTTGCATTTTCCTACCAATTCTTTGCGATTTCCTTGCTTTTCCTTACCAATAGTCGCTCACACCACTCCCAAATATATAACCTACAAAATGAACACAAAATGCATTAAAAGTAACTAAGACACATGAATATAAGCAACTAATTCAAGTAAAAGATACCAGATAAATATGTATAAAATCTACTTATCACTAATCACTATAGCATGTGTTCTTGAATTTTGTGTTTTAATGGAATCTTGATGAATGTTTAGGATATAGATATATCTAACATCACATGTGATCGTGTAAAGAACTTGGGATTTAAACCTTTTTTTTATTTTAATTCACATAGAGATATAGCGAATTAGTTAATTAGGGTGTTTGACTTAATTATATTAAATTTGCGGATTTAAGTTAATACGGGGTTAGTGCATCGAGAGATGGATAACTCTAATTTAGTGTTCTTGATTAATAAAGTGAGATAGTGAATTGAACTGGAATAAGGTGTGATAATCAGAGTGAAACGTAAAGTGAAATTGTAAGCCTAATTCTCCATTATTTGCTTGAAATTTACGGTTACTTAGTGTGTTGATTGATTTAGATTTTTAGTTTCTTCATTTTTATTAGTTATATGTATTAATTTGAATAGTTTAATAAAAATGGGTTAATATAAAATTGGTAATTGTTAGATTTAATTTTATACTAGTCTCTGTGGGAACGATACTTTTCTCATCATTATATTACTCGTTGACCACGTGCACTTGCGTGTAGAGCGTATATATATTTTACCCAACATAGGCAATGTTTTTTTCTTGAAAAATTTAGGTAAATTATAGAAACTCTAACCAAAATCTTTCACAATTTTTAGTAAATGTAACTCCTCTATTTTTTACCATCTTGGTATTTAGGAGAAGTTAATTGATCAAGACAAAAAATACTTAAGTTCTTATAGTAGTATTTTATTTTAAAAAGATAGTAGCATATTCTTTTTTCTAGTAACATAATAGTAGTGTACTAATATAACTGTAGTACTCTACTTACTTTGTTCCACTAAGTCTTAAAATTTGTGAATATATTAATAACTGTAATGTGTGTGTGTGTGTGTGTGTGTGTGTGTATATATATATCATGAAGAGACTCAAAATTCGGTGGGGACAAGTGCTCCCCCATTCCTAGCTTAGGTCCGCCCCTGCATGACACCTTTCTGTTAGGTTTGTAATATTCATGAGCGCAATCAAATTGCATAAAAAGTGCGGAAGCGTGTAAAATCAGAGTTTAAAAAATTTACAAACCATATACCCGGATCACCCTTTATGCATAATTATTAATTAAACGAAAAGATAAAGAATAAAATCATACCCTTGAAGATCGAGCTTCCTCAGGTACAAGTTCACCTCCAATCCTTTTCGCGTTCAACTTGAATCCACCGGGTTTGGTTCCTTCCTTAGATCAACATTAGCCACCCAAGCGTTTGGCCTCTAGAGGTGATCCACCAAGGAAAAATAAAGAATTCAAGAAGATGGTGTATTTGGCTCAAACCCTAGTTTTCTATCTCTATAGAAAAGGGTACTCTCCAACAAATTGGAATTATGTCGTTGTTGTTAAAGTCAACAACCCCTAACACCCATAATAAGACTCCTCTTATTTATAGATGTGGGCAACCCATCTTAACAATTAAGGAATTGGGTTTTTAATTAATTAAATTCCTTTAATTAATTAAGCTCCCTAATCTTATTAGGGATAATTAATTAAACTCCTTTAACTAATTTTCCTTCCTAATCCAATTAGGAATAAATGAGAGTACTTATATTAAATTAATTCCTAAACTCTTTTAGAAATTAAAATAATAATAATTGTAATAATATTAATAAGACTCCTCTTATTAATTTATATTTAATATTTCTAAAATATTAAATAATAAACATTAAGCTATTTAATTTATTCTATCACCCTAGATTAAATTAAATATACATAACATATTATTACGATTATGCCATTAACTTCTTAAATAATTATTCTTCCTTTTATGGTGTGACCCTTTAGGTTCTCCATATTAAACCTATTGTGAATAAATCAATTAGAACAATTCTAATCTTATTTAAATAAATAAATTAAACAATTAATTTATTTAAATAAATAATATTTATTCTACAATAGGATAAGCCTCCCCAGCGATCAACGACTTTCCGGATAATATAGATTTCAACATTAATCATTAAAGAACCTTTGAGTAAATAGTTACCGTACAATTCAATCATTCCACCATACAATGTCCCAATTAAATATAAGACATGGAATTCTTGTCAAGTCTTATTTTATTTAATTATATGTATTTCGATCCTTAAATGCACAACTCAAATAATGTAAATTAGAAACTCCTTTCTAATTTCATTCTCGCCGCCAAGGACTCTTGGGTTGTCATTTATCGAATCACATAGGACATTTCTCTTCTTTATTAGAAGTGGTAGATTCTTTATTGATCATACATTATCTCCATGTACAACTTATTATACCCAAGCATACCCTTTGATATACCCTAAGGATCTTAAGGAATAAGTCAAAGTATAACTCATCATACACAAGATACTATGATGATCTCAAGTCCAAGGATCACTTGTACTACTATCACTACAGAATTCCTATTGACGAAGCAAATAAAACTCCATTAGGTATTACTAAGCGAGCGAGCCACGTTCAAAGGAACTTATTCTCTAATAAGCACCTACATACTTGCTTTTAGTGTCTCCACACAAATGATCATGAGATCAATCATCCTCATCCAATGAGCAAGCAACGTATGTACCAATCTATCCGGATTCACTAATCCCCAATTCAAGAAATCAATGATTGGGAACTATTTTAGTTTTAAGCTTTCTAAGAATTTAGATCTCATTAGAATGATCATCATCATTATTCTAAAAGCATTGCTTAAAACTATGGGTTTATCACATATTATAAAACAGCATCATGTAGATAATTAAAAGCCTTTAATAAATTTATACTTTTTATTAATAAATGAATAAGATTGTTACAAAGTATATGCTTTATCATCAAACATGATTGGCTTGTGTGCATATGTCTTTCAATCTCCCACTTGCACTAAAGCCAATCGTCATGGTATCTTATACTCTTCTTCTCTAAGTGACGATTATCCTGCTGTTGGATAAGCTTTAGTTAATGGATATGTAATGTTGTTCATGAGAGTCAACTATCTCTATAGGGATTTCCCATCTTTTAATGATTCTAATAATCAAATGAAAGTGCCACAACACATGTTTAGATCCAAGATGAGACTTAGGAACTATTCCTAGTTCTGTAATGAACTTTTAATCCAAACAATCAACTTGCAGCTTCATTTATAGCTATATACTTTGTCTTTGTCACTAAACCAGCAACTCTTTGCTGTTTGGAACCTTTCCAATTCACTGCACCACTATTCAAGGTAACCCTTTACCTTAAAGTGGATTTTTCTATCGTCTTGGTCTGTCTGAAAAACTTGAGTCTGTTAAGCCCTCTAGTTTTAATTAAGATCCACCATGAATATGATCACATCCTTAGTGCTGGTTAAGCACTTTAAGATGTTTTTCACTGACTCATAGTGAATTTCTCCATAATATGACTTATCAACATCAGGTCTCGTGCGACCTCTCTTTTCAGGAGTCTGTGGGGACTATTAAGAGAGATACACTCCATAGCTCATTGACATGAGACATTTCTTGGAGTTTGCCATGCTAAACGACTTTAGCATCAAATGAATATACGTTCCTTGGGTTAAGTCGAGCATCCTCTTGTATCTATCTATATAGATTTTATCCCCAATTAAGATACTCGTCCCAAACCATTCATGGAGGAATGTTTAGACAACTTTATCATTACTGATTGTAGCATTAGTATGTCATTCCTTATCCGTAGTATATCAACATATAATATTAGGAATGTCACGACGCTCCCACTGACCCTTTTGTACACACTAGAAGTCTTACCTCATCGAATGTAACTCTGGATCATCATCTTCTATGATCGTACCTCATCATCATCATCCATGATGAATCCATACCTCTTAGGTATCTTGATTTTTTTCGGACTTTACGATTCGGTTGTGGTACAATAGGTCTATCTACAGTGTTCCTCTTATTTGACTTATAGTGTTTTGTGGTTCTTGAACTCTTCAAGATCTATTATCCTCCCACTAGCCCCTTCAATGATAAACACCTTTATCTTAGAAGGCGTGTTTTCGTAAACAAACACCTTTTGCTAAGTAGGATTATAGAGCATATACCCTAAACTTACTTTAGGATGTCCCATAAATCTACACTTGTCAAATCTTGTCCCAAGCTTATCTTTTGAAACCTTTTCACATAAGTTGGACAACCCCTTATCTTAACATACTTAAGATTAGAATCCTCCACATCCATAACTTTTATGGAGTCTTGGGGTGGATTTTGAGGTTACCTTTTTCGTAGATATGCAGTACCATTTCTAGGACATGATCCTGAAGGATACTTTGGAATGTCGGTAAAATCATTATGGACCGCACCATGTCCAACAAGGTATGATTTTTCATTCGGATACATCAATCAATTATTGCGTATCGGGATGTGTCCATTATGAGAAAACCATTTGAGATGATCCAGAAACTTATTGCACAAGTATTTATTCCTTGATCTAATCAAAGAATCTTAATACATTGCCAATTTGTTTCACTTCTGAATTCTTTGAACCTTTCAAATAATTCACAATTGTATTTCAGCAAATACACACATTCAACTCTTTGAATGATCATCTCCTTTTCTTATACTAATTTGTTCAATATGCAAAATTATTTTCATGTAAGTCAAGTATACAAAATTTATTAAGTAATATTCCAGTTCTATACAAAACATTATTATTATAAATAGAACAACAATTGTTCTTAATTATAATACCAAAGATTTCATTGTCCAACAATAAAATGGAAATAATATTTTTAACAAGAACTGGAATACAATAACAACTTATTGACTTAATAGATTTGCCCGTAGGCATTGCTAAACTATAAGTTTCTATAGCTAATGCAACAACCTTTGCTTCATTTTCCACATATAGGATTACTTATCTTTGTTTAACTTTCTACTTCTGTTTGGTCCCTTCATAAATCTATATTTATGATAACCAAAGTCGGTATCCAATACCCAAGTAGAACCTTGACTTAAAGAAAATTTATTTCAATCATGAACAAAAAGCGTATTAGTATCAAAACTTCACTAAGCTTCTTTGGTTAGCCTCTGCAAATATGCTTCTTATGCTTTCTTTCCAATGTCCAGGCTTATTGTAGTGGAATCAAACTCCTTTGCTATCTGTATCAGTTTTGTTCTTATTATCCTTTGTTTTTGCCTTTCTATATACCTTCTTTGAATCATTCTTCTTTTCAAAAGATCCTTTGGCCCCTACCAAAGAAGACATGGTCTTTCTTAGTTGAAAGTGACTCTCAACATTTTTCAATATGTTAAGCAAATCAACAGGTGATATCTAGCTTGTTCATATGAAAATTCACAACAATCTGTGAAAGGAGTCCGGAGTGGGTGCAAGATCAAATCTTGGCTCAACTCTCCATCCATGACAAAACTTCGTTGTCTAATTGATCAATCAAATTGATAATGTTAAGGACTTTTATCTATACTATAGTGCCATTGGCCATTCTAGATTGGAAGAGCTCTTTAGATATCTGATATCTATTAGTCCTACTTTCTTTATCATCAACTACTTGATGTGTAGGAATATAGTAGGAGCATCCATAGTTTCATGCTGACGCTGAAGCTCGTTACTCATGGATGCGAGCATGATGCATCGACCAATCATGCAACATCTTGCCACTTTCTAAAAGTAGCAATCTCTTCCTCGGAGGCATTATGCGCAACCATTGCATGGATAGGCGTATTAAGGACATAAGATAGCTTTTCAGCTATGAGAACTATTCTCAAATTCCTTAACCAATCCGCTTTAATTGATTACGGTTAATTTAGCATCTAATATGCTTCGCAGTGATAGTAATTTTAGACATTGTAAAATTTACGTAAATGAATTTGTAATTAACAACATTTTAACATACATTCTTTTATTAATTACCAAAATAATTTAGGTCTTGTTTTAAATTGGTATCTCCCACTATTTTCTTCAAACTATATTACCTCACTTATATAGTTCGCAAAAATCTAATTAAAGATTTGCTAGTGAGAATAAGGATCCCATTTTAAATGTATATAGCCTTGTGGTGACACAACAAACTATATATAAATAAATAGGTAGACAACTTTTGTCAATTACATCAACTATGCAACTCCTTTTCTTATGCCTCTTAGATTATTTTGATCAAGTGGTGGCACATCCGAATCAAAATTATCCAAGTTAAGTCCGACCTAGCACTCCATATATTCAAAAAAAAAAATATCATCCTTGTGGTGACACAACAAAAACAATATTGTTCAATTTTCTTTATAAGCATCAAATGTGATAAATTAACATCTTAAATACTTAATACTTGCCTTGTGGTGACACAACAAACTCATATTAAATATTTAATACTCTATTAATTTTATCATACTAGAAGGCGACGTTCGATATTTCAAATATCTTTGAACGCTTAGGACTTAATATAAAAATTGAGGGGTTTGTTATTAATTTGTCTCATCTTGTTTAATGCAAGCATTTATTATATATATATATAAAATACGCGTCATATTAATGAACATGCGAAGTATGTTTGCATAATATATAATATATATAGTATAAGCATGCACATATAGAATACTATATTCTACTCGAATTGATTATGGACTTTTATTCTAGTTTGGTTCACTAGAGCCACCAAGTGAACCAAAAGGTCAAACCCTAGGGTTGCAAGAAATAATATTTAAATATAACTATTACATTTAAACCCGGCTCCATTACAAACGGGTCTTCATAAACTTCTTGTCCCTTGATCTCCAATTCTTCAAAATAATTCTAACTATTCCTATTACAAAACTATTTAAAATAAATAGAAACCTTGATCGTGATCGAGGGAAAGTACATAGGAGGAGATAGAATTTACATTAAGAAAAATTAGAGAAGGCGAGGTACATGCAGGACCCCATTTAATAAAACCCATACATTCATGCATCCAACTAAAATAAAATCCAATCATATTGGTCAATAGTCCATAATCAATCCCATTTATTATCATACACATCACTATATGCATCAATAAATAACATTCATCTCATGAATAATAAACATTTAATATATATATTGATATCATTTAATGGGCAAATTTAGTTAGTATAAAATCTAATTTTGAATCAAAATAAACTCTTTTATTTTAATCCAAATTTAAATTAAAATAAAACCATTTTATTTTAATTTATCCAATTTTGAATAAAATAAACTATTTTATTTTAATCAAAATCTTTAATCAAAATAAACTCCTTTATTTTAATTAATTATGGAATCCAATTCCATGTAATAAAAAAAAATTATTAAAGGAAACACGGATTATCTTTCCTATTCACAAATAAACTCCTTTATTTTGAATAATATGAAATCTTATTTCATATTTAAATAAACTCCTTTATTTAAGGAAACACGGATTTTCTTTCCTATTCACAAATAAACTCTTTTATTTTGAATAATATGAAATCTTATTTCATATCTAAACAAACTCCTTTATTTAAGGAAAGATGGATTTACTTCCCTATTCACAAATAAACTCCTTTATTTTAGGAAAAATAAAATCCAATTTTAACTCCAATTAGTTAGCATGGAATCCAATTCCAACTCTAATTAGTTAGCATGAAATCTAATTTTAAAATTAAAATAAACTCTTTTATTTTTTATTTTTTAAATTAAAATAAACTTTTTATTTTAATTATAAAATAAATGAATATATATATATATATATATAATAATAATAACCGAATATTATAATATATATATATATATATATATATATCCAAACATCTAGATTTCCGTGCAAGAATCCCGTTAATATATATATAAATACTATATATACTATCTGGTAACCTTTTAAGGGAATTCTTGTAACATTTTTGAAACATTCCATGGAATCCTTGAAAAAAAAAATCCTGCCACGAAAAACCATGATGCAGCTTAAAAAAAAAAAATTTTAAGCTGATGCAGCTTTAAGTACGTGAGTACTAAAAAAAAAAATTTTATACGGAAGGAACATATGCCACGTGGGAAACATATCAGGCGCAGCCTTTTTTTTTTTTTTTTTTATGATTCACGAATTTTAGGAGATTTGATCTTTATCAAAACCGGCTCCTTTTTTTTTATTATTTTTATTTTCATGCAATAAATTTTATATAACAATAATATGCCCAATTAAATTGTTCTAAACACATATCAATATACATATCAAATTAAAACAATTAATAATTCGCATAAAGGTTTGGCTCTGATGCCACTGTTAGGTTTGTAATATTCATGAGCGCAATCAAATTGCATAAAAAGTGCGGAAGCGTGTAAAATCAGAGTTTAAAAATTTACAAACCATATACCCGGATCACCCTTTATGCATAATTATTAATTAAACGAAAAGATAAAGAATAAAATCATACCCTTGAAGATCGAGCTTCCTCAGGTACAAGTTCACCTCCAATCCTTTTCGCGTTCAACTTGAATCCACCGGGTTTGGTTCCTTCCTTAGATCAACATTAGCCACCCAAGCGTTTGGCCTCTAGAGGTGATCCACCAAGGAAAAATAAAGAATTCAAGAAGATGGTGTATTTGGCTCAAACCCTAGTTTTCTATCTCTATAGAAAAGGGTACTCTCCAACAAATTGGAATTATGTCGTTGTTGTTAAAATTCAACAACCCCCAACACCCATAATAAGACCCTCCTTATTTATAGATGTGGGCAACCCATCTTAACAATTAAGGAATTGGGTTTTAATTAATTAAATTCCTTTAATTAATTAAGCTCCCTAATCTTATTAGGGATAATTAATTAAACTCCTTTAACTAATTTTCCTTCCTAATCCAATTAGGAATAAATGAGAGTACTTATATTAAATTAATTCCTAAACTCTTTTAGAAATTAAAATAATAATAATTGTAATAATATTAATAAGACTCCTCTTATTAATTTATATTTAATATTTCTAAAATATTAAATAATAAACATTAAGCTATTTAATTTATTCTATCACCCTAGATTAAATTAAATATACATAACTATATTATTACGATTATGCCATTAACTTCTTAAATAATTATTCTTCCTTTTATGGTGTGGCCCTTTAGGTTCTCCATATTAAACCGGTTGTGAATAAATCAATTAGAATAATTCTAATCTTATTTAAATAAATAAATTAAACAATTAATTTATTTAAATAAATAATATTTATTCTACAATAGGGATAAGCCTCCCTAGCGATCAACGACTTTTCCGGATAATATAGATTTCAACATTAATCATTAAAGAACCTTTGAGTAAATAGTTACTGCATATTCAAATCATTCCACCATACAATGTCCCAATTAAATATAAGACATGGAATTCTTCGTCAAGTCTTATTTTATTTAATTATATGTATTTCGATCCTTAAATGCACAACTCCAAATAATGTAAATTAGAAACTCCTTTCTAATTTCATTACGCCTTAACCAAGGACTACTGGGTTGTCATTTATCGAATCACATAGACATTTCTCTTCTTTATTAGAAGTGGTAGATTCTTTATTGATCATACATTATCTCCATGTACAACTTATTATACCCAAGCATACCCTTTGATATACCCTAAGGATCTTAAGGAATAAGTCAAAGTATAACTCATCATACACAAGATACTATGATGATCTCAAGTCCAAGGATCACTTGTCTTACTATCACTACTGAGAATTCCTATTGACAGCAAATAAAAGTCCATTAGGTATTCCTTAGCGAGCCACGTTCAAATGAACTTATTCTCTAATAAGCACCTACATACTTGCTTTAGTGTCTCCACACAAATGATCATGAGATCAATCATCCTCATCCAATGAGCAAAAGCAACGTATGTACCAATCTATCCGGATTCACTAATCCCGAATTCAAGAATCCAATGATTGGGAACTATTTTAGTTTTAAGCTTTCTAAGAATTTAGATCTCATTAGAATGATCATCATCATTATTCTAAAAGCATTGCTTAAAACTATGGGTTTATCACATATTATAAAATAGCATCATGTAGATAATTAAAAGCCTTTAATAAATTAATACTTTTTATTAATAAATGAATAAGATTGTTACAAAGTATATGCTTTATCATCAAACATGATTGGCTTGTGTGCATATTACTTTCACTTTCAACGTCATCCGTTTTTTTTGACTTACACCTATACTATGGTTCCCGTTCTACAATCCGTCATTGATATTCCATCTATCTCCGCTCTCATACATTCCCATATTTTCTCTCTTATCTCTCTCTCTCTCTCTCTCTCTCTCTCTCTTATATATACACACACTTTCTCTCTTATCTCTCTCTCTCTCTCTATATATATATATATATATATATATATGTATATATATATATATGCTATTAGAATGTTTTATTTCCTTATGTGGTCTCTACTATTTATGTAACTATTGGGCTTATATATTGTATTAATTTAATCACTTTATTTATAGGTTTGATATTAATTTGGCATAATGAGCCCTACAGTTTCATAATCTTGATGTATGATTTTGACCCTTAGCTATTCTATAAATAAAACAGATAAGATTTGGTCTCAATTGTCGTCTCAAGAATTTTATACACACCTATACATCCATCATAAGATTGAGAGAAACAATTGAAAGCTTTCACCCTTAAGCATAGCAGAAGCGTGATATATACAAGATGACTTCTTTTAATTCATGGAAAATTACTAATTGATTAATTGATTTTATTCTATATAATAATACGTTTCGATATAATTAATCAACATACCCTACACTTAGAGATTTTGGTTAATTTTGCTTCTCACAAGGTTTGATGTCCAAACCTCATTAAATCAAGATTTCTTCGCGTGTTTTCATCTTTTTGAAAACAAAACAAAAACGTCTTCTTATTTTTTCTTTTTTTCTTTTTTTGAGTTTTGGGTCCAAAAGTTGAAACGCTTGCAGAATAAAAAAAATTAAAAATAGTTCCCAAACGAAGATAAAACAAAATAAAATGGTTACCAAATGAGCTCAATTATCACTTTAATGTTGTATACCTAGTTTCATTATTAGAGAAAACTTTAGAAAAGTGATATTTTCACATGAAAATCGTCGCTATAGTTCCTATAGGCGACGGATAGCGACAGTTTTCACCGTCGCTATACATCTATAGCGACACTTTTCATGTGAAAATATTAAAGTGTTGTGAAAATATATATTTTCAAACTTTTAATGCCAAACTTTGTAAGAGTAATTAAATAACAACCCCCCATAATAAAATATACGAACATTATTGGCTTTTTTTTATTTAACTTAAAATATTTTTAAATTATAAATTCATATAAATTCCCAAAATAAGTATACATCACCCATTCTGAGTCGCCAAATACATGGTAGAGAATTTAAATACAAACTTAATTATACAACTGTCATGTAAAATATGACAAAACATAGCTTAGAGTTTTGACACGAATATTGTCTTCTAGAAAATAACCAAACTTAAATGGAGTCCTAATTATATTTATTATCACACTATTTTTTAGAATAGTGAGGACTACTATAGCCACCATCTTGGACCATCACTCCATTCCCCGACTAGTCCCTGCTATATTCTCATTTCCTGAAGAGAACAATGAAAGCAAAGGGTGAGCTCAACTAGCCCAGTAAGAAATATTATGACTAAGATAATGCAGAATAAATTATTGTTAGCCTTCAATAATGTTAAACTAATAGAATACAATAAACAACAAGTTTAACTGCAGCAGAACAAGCAATCCATTAGAAGAATCAAGTAGAGCATGATATCTACTATCTTCTATGATTTAAAAAGTTTATCATCAAATTTATCGCTGAGACTCAACTCAATAAATAATCCACATCACTGAATTATCCATGCCCTACGGGCCAAGGATATTTATTAGTATCACGTCCACGAATTATCCATGCACTACGGGTCAAAGATATTCGTGTTATCACCAATGGTCATGATCATGCCAACAACTGTCCATTAATGCACTACGGGCCAATGATGACTTTTACCACATCATTTGTAACATTACGGGTCATGATTATACTGAATAATTCCTTGTCATAATCATCCCAATCAACAATTCATCTATGCACTACGGGCCAAAGATGACTTTCTTCACAATATAAGCATGAGACTGATGACAATGATATAAGAATTCAATTAAATGAAAGTAAATGATAAATTTTAAAGATTTATAATTTAATTTATCCAGAATTCAATAATATCTAAATTATCAACATGATACTGCTTTGTGGAGTAAAATTCAAGAATAATATTGTATCAAAAATGATTTGGATCAAAAAGAAATCAATTTTTGTCATGAATAGTATCCCGGGTGAATAGTTCAGAGTAAATAGTACCCCATGAATAGTACTTCGAGAATAGTACCTCGTGAATAGTACCCCAGCATGAAAAGATTAAAAATTATCAAGAATTCTCAAAATAATATTTCCATGAAAAGATACTAGATGAAGCGCAAATTTCAAGGATATTCTACTAATTTCAAGGAATATATAAGCCATACTTTAACAAAATTAGTGTAGAATTCAGAATCTAAAACGAAATAATATTACTTACATACTATAAAGTATGGAAGGAAATATTATTTCATACGATTATTGAACAAAAATAATATCCCTTATAACTGTTGAACGAAAATAATATTCCTTACGAATATTGAACGAAGATAAAATTCCTTACGAATATTAAACGAAGATAATATTTCTTGCGAATATTGAATGAAATAAAATTTCTTACGAATACAAAAAATAATATTGTAACTGAATATAAAATAAATAATACCCCTTACCTTAAAAAGAGAGTACTTCTGACTGGTAGGGCGGAGATATTCTTGAAGAAAACTTATACTATTTTCTACGCTCAAAGCTTACTTAAACTCTAAAGAAATACGCTCAATATTATAGAAGAAGAATTTTCTGATTCTGGTGTGATTTTTAATTCTAAACTAAGCATCCTATTTATAGGAGAATGGAAGGATACTATTTAGAAAATAAAATCACGGACTGCACAGTAAAATTTTAACTAAATCACGGGCGTACTAATTGAATTTTCTGATTTTACTATGCAAACACTATGTATAATAAAATATAATATATTCTATTTTTCATAAAAACCCAAACTTATTATAATATATATATATAATAATAATAATAATAATAATAATAATAATAATAATAATAATAATAATAATAAAAGTACTTCCCTCCCCCATATGTTTTCTCCCCCCTATTCAAATCACACACACACACACACACACACACATATATATATATGGGGTTCCATCCATTCATGATAGAGGTTCTTTGTGGAGCAGCAACCCTTTTCGCTTGTTAAAATTTTGGTTAGAGCAAAAAAAATAAAAAAAAAATTCAACAGGCCAAAAAAGGGGTTGCTCCACAACAACCGGTTGATGTGGATGGAACCCCTATATATATATATATATATATATATATATATATATATATATAACAAAAATGAGATAACTTCTACTGACAGTTTCAAAATGGGTAAGTGGGGGTTCAAATAATAAGCCAAATTTACAACAAATACTTCATAAAAATCCCCTCAATATTTTTAACTACATTTATTCATCAATAATATAACTTGCAATATTAACAACCAGATCATTCCCAAGAAAGAGGTTTTTTCGATAAGAATTTCTCCTGTTATTGTCAGCATGATTAGGTGACCAAACCCCTTTCCTCTACAGAACTTTCTATACATTGTCAATAGTGCAAATAATAATATGAATAACTTGTCATCTCAATTATTGATTTAATAATATAAAATATTGTACAAATGATACTGTGACAATAATAGAATCAATAATGTGAGATACTATGCAATAATTAGTATAACAATAATTGAGTATAACTGAGTGACTTCTCACGCAAGCATTAAATATCGTGTTCTACTATGCAACCACGCGTATTATTATACTTTTATAACCGGGTATTTCAACAGTTAACGGTAAAACTTTCGCCGTTATTTTTATAAAAAGTTATTTCTGTCGTTTTTTAACTCCGACAGTAATTCTGTTGTGGGGTCCACCAATAATTGTGGAGTCGTACGAATATTTCCTGTTAAAATGAATATTCCCCGACAAATCGAATATTTTATAACAACTTGCTTACTTTGCAAAATTTGTAATTATTACCCACAACTATAGCATTATAACAAATTCACTCCTTAATATTCAAAAATGATATTTAGAGAAAAATTCATCTTTATTCATAAAAATTGGGGTCTTACAACCTCCCATTCTTATGAAATTTCATCCTCAAAATTGGTGTACGTACCTGGTATGTCGAAGAGTTGAAGATACATTGATTTCATTTAAGATTCTAACTCCCAGGTCATTTCCTCAACATCATGGTTTTTCCACAAAATTTTAACTTGAGGTATAACCTTGGAGCGTAGAATATGTTCCTTCTTATGCAAGATTTTAACAGGTACCTCTTCATACGTTAAATCTTCCGCTATCTCGTCTGGTTCTAATTCAATAATGTGGTTCGGGTCTTCCAAATATTTACGTAACATAGATATGTGAAAAACGTTATGAACCCAAGACATACTCTATAGTAAGGCGAGTCTATCAGCCACAGTTCGTACTTAATCGAGGATTTCAAATGGGCCAATGAATCGAGGATCGAGCTTTCCTCTCTTTTCAAATCTCGTAACTCCCTTCCATGGAGCAATACGTAACAACACATGATCTCCAACATTGAATTCCACGTCCCTTCGATGAAGATTAACATAACTCTTTTGTCGATCTTGTGAGGTTTTTATTGTTAGGTTTGTAATATTCATGTGCGCAATCAAATTGCAAAATAATGCGGAAGCGAGTAAAAATCAGAGTTTAAAATTTACAAACCATATACCCGGATCACCCTTTATGCATAATTATTAATTAAACGAAAAGATAGAGAATAAAATCATACCCTTGAAGATCGAGCTTCCTCAGGTACAAGTTCACCTCCAAATCCTTTCGCGTTCAACTTGAATCCACCGGGTTTGGTTCCTTCCTTTGATCAACGTTAGCCACCCATATGTTTGGCCTCTAGAGGTGATCCACCAAGGAAAAATAAAGATTCAAGAAGAAGGGGTATTGGCTCAACCCTAATTTTCTATCTCTATAGAAAAAGGGCGTACTCTCCAACAAATTAGAATTATTACGTTGTAAAAGTCAACAACTCTCCTCCACCCATAATAAGACTCCTCTTATTTATTGATGTGGGCAACCCTCCTTAACAATTAAGAAATTGGGTTTTATTTAATTAATTAAATTCTTTTAATTAATTAGGCTCCCTAATCTTATTAGGGATAATTAATTAAACTCTTTTAATTAATTTAACCTCCTAATCTTATTAGGAATAAATGAGAGTACTTATATTAAATTAATTCCTAAACTCTTTTAGAAATTAAAATAATAATAATTGTAATAATATTAATAAGACTCCTCTTATTAATTTATATTTAATATTTCTAAAATATTAAATAATAAATATTAAGCTATTTAATTTATTCTATCACCATAGATTAAATTAAATATACTTAACATATTATTACGATTATGCCATTAACTTCTTAAATAATTATTCTTCCTTTTATGGTGTGACCCTTTAGGTTCTCCATATTAAACCTATTGTGAATAAATCAATTAGAACAATTCTAATCTTATTTAAATAAATAAATTAAACAATTAATTTATTTAAATAAATAATATTTATTCTACAATAGGGATAAGCCTCCTAGCGATCAACGACTTTCCAGGATAATATAGATTTCAACATTAATCATTAAAGAACCTTTGAGTAAATAGTTACAAATGCAATTCAATCCTTCCACCATACAATGTCCCAATTAAATATAAGACATGGAATTCTTTGTCAAGTCTTGTTTTATTTAATTATATGTATTTCGATCCTTAAATGCACAACTCCAAATAATGCAAATTAGAAACTCCTTTCTAATTTCATTCTCGCTTAACCAAGGACTCTTTGGGTTGTCATTTATCGAATCACATAGGACATTTCTCTTCTTTTATTAGAAGTGGTAGATTCTTTATTGATCATACATTATCTCCATGTACAACTTATTATACCCAAGCATACCCTTTGATATACCCTAAGTGTCTTAAGGAATAAGTCAAAGTATAACTCATCATACACAAGATACTATGATGATCTCAAGTCCAAGGATTACTTGTACTACTATCACTACAGGAATTCCTATTGACAGGCAAATAAAACTCCATTAGGTATTCCTTAGCGAGCCACGTTCAGTGAACTTATTCTCTAATAAGCACCTACATACTTGCTTTAGTGTCTCCACACAAATGATCATGAGATCAATCATCCTCATCCAACGAGCAAAAGCAACGTATGTACCAATCTATCCTGGATTCACTAATCCCCAATTTAGTAATCCAATGATTGGGAACTATTTTAGTTTTAAGCTTTCTAAGAATTTAGATCTCATTAGAATGATCATCATCATTATTTTAAAAGCATTGCTTAAAACTATGGGTTTATCACATATTATAAAACAGCATCATGTAGATAATTAAAAGCCTTTAATAAATTAATACTTTTTATTAATAAATGAATAAGATTGTTACAAAGTATATGCTTTATCATCAAACATGATTGGCTTGTGTGCATATTACTTTCAATCTTCCACTTGCACTAAAGCCAATCGCCATTGTATCTTATAATCTTCTTCTCTAAGTGACGATTATCTTGCTGTTGGATAAGCTTTAGTTAATGGATATGTAATGTTGTTCATGAGAGTCCACTATCTCTATAGTGATTTCCCATCTTTCAATGATTCTAATAATAAAATGAAAGTGCCACAACACATGTTTAGATCCAAGATGAGACTTAGGAACTATTCCTAGTTCTGTAATGAACTTATCATCCAAACAATCAACTTGCAGCTTCATTTACAGCTATATACTTTGTCTTTATCACTAAACCCACAACTCTTTGCTGTTTGGAACCTTTCCAATTCATTGCACCACTGTTCAAGGTAACCCTTTACCTTAAAGTGGATTTTTCTGTCGTCTTTGTCTGTCTGAAAAACTTGAGTTTGTTAAGCCCTCTAGTTTTAATTTAGACCCACCATGAATATGATCACATCCTTAGTGCCGGTTAAGCACTTTAAGATGTTTTTCACTGACTCATAGTGAACTTCTCCATAATATGACTGATCAACATCAGGTCTCGTATATTTCATTGCATACATGATTGTCACTCATGCGATCTCTCTTCTTTTAATAGTTTGTGGGGACTATTAAGAGAGATTCACTCCATAGCTCATCGACATGAGACATCTCTTGGAGTTTGTCATGCTAAACGACTTTAGCATCAAATGAATATACATTCCTTGGGTTAAGTCGAGCATCCTTTTAAATCTATCTATATAGATTTGTATCCCCGATTACGATACTCTTCCCAAATCATTCATGGAGGAATGTTTAGACAACTTTATCTTTACTGATTGTAGCATTAGTATGTCATTCCTTATCCGTAGTATATCAACATATAATATTAGGAATGTCACGGCGCTCCCACTGTCCCTTTTGTACACACTAGAACTCTTACCTCATCGTATATAACTCTGGATCATCATCTTCTACGATGCGTACCTCATCATCATCATCCATGATGAATCCATACCTCCTAGGTATCTTCAGTACTATTTCAGATTTACGATTCTGGTTGTGGTACAATAGAATTATCTACGTGTTCCTCTTATTTGACTTATAGTATTTTGTGGTTCTTGAACTCTTCAAGATCTATTATCCTCCCACTAGCCCTTTCAATGATAAACACCTTTATCTTAGAAGGAAGCGTGTTTCGTGATAAACACCTTTTGCTAAGTAGGATCATAGAACATTTACCCTAAACTTACTTTAGGATGTCCCACAAATCAGATTTGTCAAATCTTGTCCCAAGCTTATCCTTTGAAACCTTTTCACATAAGTTGGACAACCCCTTATCTTAACATACTTAAGATTAAGAATCCTCCCCATCCATAACTTTTATGGAGTCTTGGGGCCGATTTTGAGGTTACCATTTTCGTGAGGTGTCTGTACCATTTCTAGGACATGATCCTGAAGGATCTTTGGAATGTCGGTAAAATCATTTTGGACCGTACCATGTTCAACAAGGTATGATTTTTCCTTTCAGATACATCAATCAATTATTACGTATCATGAGGTGTCCATTATGAGAAAAACCATTTGAGATGATCTAGAAACTTATTGCACAAGTATTTATTCCTTGATCCGATCAAAGAATTCTTAATACTTTGCCAATTTGTTTCACTTCTGAATTCTTTGAACCTTTCAAATAATTCACACTTGTATTTTAGCAAATACACACATTCAACTCTTTGAATGATCATCTCCTTTTCTTATACTAATTTGTTCAATATGCAAAATTATTTTCATTTAAGTCAAGTATACAAAATTTATTAAGTAATATTCCGATTCTATACAAAACATTATTATTATAAATAGAACAACAATTGTTCTTAATTATAATACCAAAGTTTTCATTGTCCAACAATAAAATGGAAATAATATTTTTAACAAGAACTGGAATACAATAACAACTTATTGACTTAATAGATTTGCCCGTAAGCGATCTTCTAAACTATAAGTTTCTATATCTAATGCAAAGAACTTTTGCTTCATTTTCCACACATAGGATTACTTATCTTTGTTTAACTTTCTACTACATTTGGTCCCTTCATAAATCTATATTTATGATAACCAAAGTCGGTATCCAATACCCAAGTAGAACCTTGACTTAAGAAAAATTTATTTCAATCATGAACAAAAAGCGTATTATGTAACCAAACTTCACTAAGCTTCTTTGGTTAGCCTCTCGCAAGATGCTTCTTGCGCTTTCTTTCCGATGTCGGGCTTATTGCGGTTGAAGCAATCTCCTTTGCTATCCGTGATCGCTTTTTGTTCTTATTATCCTTTGTTTACGCCTTTCACATTTACCTTCTTTGAATCGTTCTTCTTTTGTAAGATCCTTTGGCCCCTACCAAGAAGACATGGTCTTTCTTGGTTGGAAAGTGACTCTCATCATTTTCAACATATTTAAGCAAATCGCCAAAGTCGATATCTAGCTTGTTTATATGAAAAATTCACAACAATTGTGAAAGGAGTCCGGGAGTGAGTGCAAGATCAAATCTTGGCTCAACTCTCCATCCTTGACAAAACCAGTTGTCCTAATTGATCAATCAAATTGATTATGTTAAGAACTTTTTGTTGTACTATAGTGCCATTGGCCATTCTAGATCGGAAGAGCTCCTTAGATATCTGATATCTATTAGTCCTACTTTCCTCACCATCAACTGCTTGACGTACAGGAGTATAGTAGGAGCATCCATAGTTTCATGCTGACGCTGAAGCTCGTTACTCATGGATGCGAGCATGATGCATTGAGCCAACTGTGCATCATCTTGCCACTTTCTAAAAGTAGCAATCTCTTCCTCAAAGGCATTATCTCGCAACCATTGCGGGGATAGGCGTATTATGACATAAGATAGCTTTTCACTATGAGAACTATTCTCAATTTCCTTAACCAATCCGCTTTAATTGATGCAGTTAATTTAGCATCTAATATGCTTCGCATGTGATATTAATTTTAGACATTGTAAAATTACAGAAATGAATTTGTAATTAACAATATTTTAACATACATTCTTTTATTAATTACCAAAATAATTTAGGTCTTGTTTTAAATTGGTATCTCCCACTATTTTCTTCAAACTATATTACCTCACTTATATAGTTCACAAAATCTAATTAAAGATTTGCTAGTGAGAATAAGGATCCCATTTCAAATGTATATAGCCTTGTGGTGACACAACAAACTATATATAAATAAATAGGTAGACAACTTTTTGTCAATTACATCAACTATGCAACTCCTTTTCTTTTGCCTCTTAGATTATTTTGATCAAGTGGTGGCACATCCGAATCAAAATTATCCAAGTTAAGTCCCACCTAGCACTCCATATATTCAAAAAGAAAATATCATCTTTGTGGTGACACAACAAAACAATATTGTTCAATTTTCTTTATAAGCATCAAATGTGATAAATTAACATCTTAAATACTTAATACTTACCTTGTGGTGACACAACAAACTCATATTAAATATTTAATACTCTATTAATTTTATCATGTACTAGAAGGCGACGTTCGATATTCTAAATATCTTTGAACGCTTAGGACTTAATATAAAAATTGAGGGGTTTGTTATTAATTTGTCTCATCTTGTTTAGCGCCAGCATTTACATATATATATAAAATACGCGTCGTATTAATGAACATGCGAAGCATGTTTGCATAATATATAATATATATAGTATAAGCATGCACATATAGAATACTATATTCTACCCTGATTGATTATGGACTTTTATTCTAGTTTGGTTCACTAGAGCCACCAAGTGAACCAAAAGGTCAAACTCCTAAAGGGTGCAAGAAATAATATTTAAATATAACTATTACATTTAAACCCTGCTCCATTACAAAACCTGTCTTCGTAAATTTCTTGTCCCTTGATCTCCAATTTTTTCAAAATTAATTCTAACTATTCCTATTACAAAACTATTTAAAATAAATAGAAACCTTGATCGTGATCGAGGGAAGTACATAGGAGGAGATAGAATTTACATTAAGAAAAATTAGAGAAGGCGAGTCTGCAGACCCCATTTAATAAAACTCATACATTCATGCATCTAACTAAAATAAAATCCAATCGCATTGGTCAATAGTCCTTAATCAATCCCATTTATTATCATACACATCATCATATGCATCAATAAATAACATTCATCCTATGAATAATAAACATTTAATATATATATTGATATCATTTAATGGGCAAATTTAGTTAGTATAAAATCTATTTTTGAATCAAAATAAACTCCTTTATTTTAATCCAAATTTAAATCAAAATAAAACTATTTTATTTTAATTTATCCTATTTTGAATAAAATAAACTATTTTATTTTAATCAAAATCTTTAATCAAAATAAACTCCTTTATTTTAATTAATTATGGAATCCATTCCATGTCAAAATAAACTCCTTTATTTTGGGTAATATGAAAACTTATTTCATATCTTAAATAAACTCTTTTATTTTAATCAAAATTTTTAATCAAAATAAACTCCTTTATTTTAATTAATTATGGAATCCAATTCCATGTAAAAAAAAAATCTTTTATTAAAGGAAACACGGATTCTTTTTCCTATTCACAAATAAACTCTTTTATTTTGAATAATATGAAATCTTATTTCATATTTAAATAAACTCCTTTATTTAAGGAAACATATAATCCAATTTCAACTCTAATTAGTTATCATGGAATCCAATTCCAACTCTAATTAGTTAGCATGAAATTTAATTTTAAAATTAAAATAAACCCTTTTATTTTAAGATTAAAATAAACTTTTTATTTTAAAATTAAAATTAAAATAAATATTTTATTTTAATTATAAAATTATTATATATATATATATTATATTATATATATATATATATATATATATATATATATATATATATATAATCCGCATCTCCTTTTTTTAAAAAAATAAGAATTCACGTAAACAGACATATATTCTCAAAAGAATCTTATAGTAACTAATTTAAAAAAATTTGCAGGTGATTTTTGAAAACAGGTGATACCCTTTTTTTTTTTTTTTTGTTTTCCGTGATTCAAAAGATGGCAGTATCACGTGAATCAATTGAATAACAAGTCACGGAAATATGAAATTGCAAAAGCAGTTCAACGTGATTCGCGAATTAGTTTTTTTTTTTTTTTTTTAATAAATTTTATACAATAAAATTATGCCCAATTAAATTGTTCTAAACACATATCAATATACATATTAAATTAAAATAATTAATAATTTGCATAAAGGTTTGGCTCTGATGCCACTGTTAGGTTTGTAATATTCATGTGCGCAATCAAATTTGTATTTATAACCGGAAGCGAGTAAAAATCAGAGTTTAAAATTTACAAACCATATACCCGGATAACCCTTTATGCATAATTATTAATTAAACAAAAAGATAAAGAATAAAATCATACCCTTGAAGATCGAGCTTCCTCAGGTACAAGTTCACCTCCAAATCCTTTCGCGTTCAACTTGAATCCACCGGGTTTGGTTCCTTCCTTTGATCAACGTTAGCCACCCATATGTTTGGCCTCTAGAGATGATCCACCAAGGAAAAATAAAGATTCAAGAAGAAGGGGTATTGGCTCAACCCTAGTTTTCTATCTCTATAGAAAAAGGGCGTACTCTCCAACAAATTGGAATTATTACGTTGTAAAAGTCAACAACTCTCCTCCACCCATAATAAGACTCCTCTTATTTATTGATGTGGGCAACCCTCCTTAACAATTAAGAAATTAGGTTTTATTTAATTAATTAAATTCTTTTAATTAATTAGGCTCCCTAATCTTATTAGGGATAATTAATTAAACTCTTTTAATTAATTTAACCTCCTAATCTTATTAGGAATAAATGAGAGTACTTATATTAAATTAATTCCTAAACTCTTTTAGAAATTAAAATAATAATAATTGTAATAATATTAATAAGACTCCTCTTATTAATTTATATTTAATATTTCTAAAATATTAAATAATAAATATTAAGCTATTTAATTTATTCTATGACCATAGATTAAATTAAATATACTTAACATATTATTACGATTATGTCATTAACTTCTTAAATAATTATTCTTCCTTTTATGGTGTGACCCTTTAGGTTCTCCATATTAAACCTAGGTTGTGAATAAATCAATTAGAACAATTCTAATCTTATTTAAATAAATAAATTAAACAATTAATTTATTTAAATAAATAATATTTATTCTACAATAGGGATAAGCCTCCTAAGCGATCAACGACTTTCCGGATAATATAGATTTTAACATTAATCATTAAAGAACCTTTGAGTAAATAGTTCTTAAATACAATTCAATCCTTCCACCATACATGTCCCAATTAAATATAAGGCATTGGAATTCTTTGTCAAGTCTTATTTTATTTAATTATATGTATTTCGATCCTTAAATGCACAACTCCAAATAATGCAAATTAAAAATCCTTTCTAATTTCATTACGCGCTTGGCCAAGGACTACTTTGGGTTGTCATTTATCGAATCACATAGGACATTTCTTTTTTTTAGAAGTGGTAGATTCTTTATTGATCATACATTATCTCCATGTACAACTTATTATACCCAAGCATACCCTTTGATATATCCTAAGTGTCTTAAGGAATAAGTCAAAGTATAACTCATCATACACAAGATACTATGATGATCTCAAGTCCAAGGATTACTTGTACTACTATCACTACAGGAATTCCTATTGACAGGCAAATAAAACTCCATTAGGTATTCCTTAGCGAGCCATGTTCAGTGAACTTATTCTCTAATAAGCACCTACATACTTGCTTTAGTGTCTCCACACAAATGATCATGAGATCAATCATCCTCATCCAATGAGCAAGCAACGTATGTACCAATCTATCCGGATTCACTAATCCCCAATTTAGTAATCCAATGATTGGGAACTATTTTAGTTTTAAGCTTTCTAAGAATTTAGATCTCATTAGAATGATCATCATCATTATTCTAAAAGCATTGCTTAAAACTATGGGTTTATCACATATTATAAAACAGCATCATGTAGATAATTAAAAGCCTTTAATAAATTAATACTTTTTATTAATAAATGAATAAGATTGTTACAAAGTATATGCTTTATCATCAAACATGATTGGCTTGTGTGCATATTACTTTCATTTATACGTTGCCGGATCATTTAGATCTTTTCTGTTGTCATGCGTACCAATTTCGGTCCCAACAACGTAGCTTCACCCACCTCATCCCAGCATACTGGAGAACGACACTTGCATCCATATAACGCCTCTAATGGAGCCATTCCAATACTTGCTTGATAACTGTTGTTGTAGGAGAATTCCACCAATGGCAAGAACTTGTCCCAACTTCCTTTGAAGTTTAGGACACAAAGTCTTAATAGATCTTCAAGAGTTTGAATAGTCCTCTCCGACTGCCCGTCTGTTTGAGGATGATATGCCGAACTAAAATGTAAATCTGTGCCCGTAGCTTTTTACAAACTAACCCAAAATCTTGAAGTGAATCTCGGGTCTCGATCAGAAACTATGGATACTGGCATACCATACAGTCTAACAATCTCATTTATGTATATACGAGCAAGACGTTCAAGTGAATAAGTTTCTCGTATAGGTAAGAAATGAGTAGACTTGGTCAATCTATCGACAATGACCCAAATTGCATTTATGCCTTGAGAGAACTTGGGAAGAACAGTAACGAATCTATGGTAATGTGCTCCCACTTCCATTCTAGAATTTTAAGTGGTTGCAATGGACCTTTTGGCACTTGATGCTTCTCCTTGACTCGTTGACAAGTTATACACCTTGAGATAAACTCCGCTATCTCTCTCTTCATATTGCTCCAACAAAATATATGTCGAAGTTCACGATACATTTTGGTACTTCTGAGATGGATTGCAAATGGTGTGTTGTACGCCTCCATCATGATTTTATAATTTAAATCAAGGTCGTTAGGAACACAAAATCTGGAGTTGACTCGCAGTATTCCTTCTTCATCGATTCTTGCTTCCGGAATAGCACCTTCTTATACTTTCTTCCTCATGCGCATCAGCTCCAGGTCCGTAGCTTTAGCAGCTTTAACTTTATCGATTAAAGTCGGTTCGACTCGTATATTTGCCATCATCACGTGGGTCCCTGGAGTCTTTAACTCTATCTCCATCCTTTGCAAGTCATACAAAATGGGCCTTCATACGACAATATCGCACTCTTTCGTGCAAGATATGATCTTTTACTCAACGCGTCAGCTACCATGTTCATTTTTCTAGGATGGTATTGAATGGTATCTGTTATGTTTGTAATATTCATAAACGCAATCAAATTGCACAAAATAAGCAGAAACATGATAAAATAGAGTTTTAAAATTTTACAAACCATATATCCGGATCATCCTTTATGCATAATTATTAATTAAATAAAAAGATAAAGAACAAGAATTATACCCTTGAAGATTCGAGCTTCCTCAGGTACAAGTTCACCTCCAATCCTTTTCGCGTTCAACTTGAATCCACCGGGTTTGGTTCCTTCCTTTGATCAATGTTAGCCACCCAAGTGTTTGACCTCTAGAGGTGATCCACCAAGGAAAAAAGAAAGATTGAAGAAGATGGGTATTTGGCAAAACCCTAGTTTTTCTATAAAAAAATGTACTCTCCCAACTATTGGAATTATGTATATTCACGTATCTTTATTAATTTATAGATGTGGGGAATCCTCCTTAACAATTAAGGAATTGAGTTTTATTTTAAATAATTAAACTCATTTAATTAATTAGGCTCCCAATCTTATTAGGAATAATTAATTAAACTCTTTTAATTAATTTTCCTTCTAATCTTATTAGAATATATGAGATTACTTTTATTAATTAATTCCCAAACTCCTTTAGAAATTAAATAATAATAATAATCCTCCACTTATTAATTTATATTTAATATTTCTAAAATATTAAATAATAAATATTAAGCTATTTAATTTATTATATCACCATAGATTAAATTAAATATACTTAACTTAATACTACGATTATGCCATTAACTTCTTAAATAATTATTCTTCCTTTTATGGTGTGACCTATTAGGTTCTCCATATTAAACTGCTTGTGAATAAATCAATTAGAAAAATTCTAATCTTATTTAAATAAATAAATTAAATAATTAATTTATTTAAATAAATAATATTTATCCTACAATAGGGATAAGCCTCTCTAGCGATTAACGACTTTTCAGATAATATAGATTTCAACATTAATCATAAAAGAACCTTTGAGTAAATAGTTATCGTATAATTCAATCCTTCCACCATACAATGTCCCAATGAAATATAAGACATGGAATTACTGTCAAGTCTTATTTTATTTAATTATATGTTTTTCAATTCTTAAATGCACAACACCAAATAATGCAAATTAGAAACTCCTTTCTAATTTCATTCTGCCTTGGCCAAGGTCTACTGGGTTGTCATTTATCGAATCACACAGAAAATTTCTCTTCTTTTACTAGAAGCGGTAGATTATTTATTGATCATACATTATCTCCATGTACAACTTATTATACCCAAGCATACCTTTTGATATACCCTAAGGGTCTTAAGGAATAAGTCAAAGTATAATTCATCATACACAAGATACTATGATGACATCAAGTCCAATGATCACTTGTACTACTATCACTATAGGAATTCCTATTGACAGGCAAGTAAAACTCCATTAGGTATTCCTTAGCGAGCCACGTTCAGTGAACTTATTCTCCAATAAGCACCTACATACTTGCTTTAGTGTCTCCACACAAATGATCATGAGATCAATCATCCTCATCTAATGAGCAAGCAACATATGTACCAATCTATTCGGATTCACTAATCCATAATTTAGTAATCCAACGATTGGGAACTATTTTATTTTTAAGCTTTCTAAGAATTTAGATCTCATTAGAATGATCATCATCATTATTCTAAAAGTATTACTTCAAACTATGAGTTTATCACATATTATAAAGTAGCATCATGTAGATAATTAAAAGCCTTTAATAAATTAATACTCTTTATTAATAAATGAATAAGATTGTTATAAAGTATATGCTTTATCTTCAAACATGATTAGCTTGTGTGCATACTACTTTCAATCTCCCACTTACACTAAAGGCAATCGCTATGGTATCTCATACCCTTCTTTTCTAAGTAACGATTATCCTGCTGTTAAATAAGCTTTAGTTAATGGATATGTAATGTTGTTCTTGAGAGTTCACTATCTCTATAGTGATTTCCCATCTTTCAATGATTCCTATATATTAAATGAAAGTGCTACAACACATGTTTAGATCCAAGATGAGACTTAGGAACTATTCCTAGTTCTGTAATGAACTTTTCATCCAAATAATCAACTTGTAGCTTCATTTATAGCTATATATCTCATCTTTATTACTTAACCAACAACTCTTTGCTGTTTGGAACATTTCCAATTTTACTGCACGACCATTCAAGGTAACGCTTTACCTTAAAGTGGATTTTCTGTCATCTTGGTTTGTCTGAAAAAACTTGAGTCTATTAAGCTCTCTAGTTTTAATTCAGACCCACCATAAATATGATCACATCCTTATTGTTGGTAAAGTACTTTAAGATGTTTTTCACTGACTCACAGTGAACTTCTCCAGAATATGATTGATCAACATCAGGTCTCGTACATTTCATTTCATACATGATAGTTACTCATGCGATCTCTCTTTTATGAGTCTGTGGGGACTATTAAGAGAGATACACTCCAGAGCTCATCAACATGAGACATCCCATGAAGTTTGCCATGCTATACGACTTTAACATCAAATGAATATACATTTCTTGGGTTAAGTCGAGCATCCTATTAAATCTATCTATATAGATTTTTATCCCCAATTATGATACTCTTCCTAAATCATTCATGGAGAAATGTTTCGATAACTTTATCTTTACTGATTCTAGCATTGGCATGTTATTCCTTATCCATAGTATATCAATATATAATACTAGGAATGTCATGACGCTCCCACTGACCCTTTTGTACACACTAGGCTCATTCTTGTTTTTTGATAAAATCAAACTCTTTTGATTATCTCATCAAAACAAATATTCCATTTTTGAGAAGTTTGCTTCAATCCATTTCTCTGAGTGTCTACAACTCTTAGCTCATCGTATATAACTGGATCATCATCTTCTATGATGTGTACCTCATCATCGTCATCTATGATGAATCCATACCTCCTAGGTATTTTGGTACTATTCTAGATTTATAATTCAGTTGTGGTACAATAGGTCTATCTATATGTTCCTCTTATTTGACTTATAGTGTTTTGTGGTTCTTGAACTCTTCAAGATCTATTATCCTCCCACTAGCCCCTTCAATGATAAAAATCTGTATCTTATAAGACAGCGTGTTTCACAACAAACACCTTTTGCTAAGTAGGATTATAGAACATATACCCTAAAATTATTTTAGGATGTCCCACAAATCTGTACTTATCAAATCTTGTCCCAAGTTTATCCTTTGAAACCTTTTCACATAAGTTGGACAACCCCTTATCTTAACTTACTTAAAATTAGGAATCCTTCATGTCCATAACTTTTATGGAGTCTTGTGGCCGGATTTTGAGGTTACCTTTTCGTAAATATGCAACCATTTCTAGGACATTATCCTAGAAGGATACTGGAATGTCGGTAAAATCATTATGGACCGCACCATGTCCAACAAGGTGCGATTTTTCCTTTCAGATACATAAATTAATTATTGCGTATCAGGAGGCGTCCATTGTGAGAAAACCATTTGAGATGATCTAGAAACTCATTGCACAAGTATTTCTTCCTTGATCCGATCAAAGAATCCTAATACTTTGCCAATTTGTTTCACTTCTGAATTCTTTGAACCTTTCAAATAATTCACAATTGTATTTCAGCAAATACACACATTCAACTTTTTGAATGATCATCTCCTTGTCTTATACTAGTTTGTTCAATTTGCAAAATAATTTTTCACGTATGTCAAGTACACAAAATCCATTAAGTAATATTTCAGTTCTATACAAAATATTATTATTATAAATAGAAAAATAATTGTTCTTAAATATAATACCAAAGATTTCATTGTCCAACAATAAAAATGAAAACAATGTTTCTAACGAGAACTAGAATATAATAACAACTTATTAACTTAATAGATTTGCCCGTAGGCAGTGCTAAACTATAAGTTCCTATGGCTAATGCAGCAACCTTTGCTTCATTTACCAGACATAGGATTACTTATCCTTTGTTTAGCTTTCTACTTTTGCTTGGTCCCTTCATAAATCTATATTTATGATAACCAAAGTCGGTATCCAATACCCAATTAGAACCTTGACTTAAAGAAAAATTTATTTCAATCATGAACAAAAACTATATCTGTAACCGAAGCTTCACTAAGCTTCTTCTGGTTAGCCTCTACAAGATGCTTCTCATAGTTTTCTTTCCAGTGTCTAGGCTTATTATAGTGGAAGCAAACTCCTTTGCTATCCGTGTGACACCCCCAAATCTAGACCCCACTTGTCTCAAATCTGGTTGCCACATACTAACTCTAATAATAATTAAACATATTATATAGCAGAATAATAGAATAAATTATATTGGTATTGTAAGACCCCAACTATTTATAAATAAAATTGAATTTCCTCTATTGATTAACTTGAAATAATAAGGAGTTAATTTGATATAATGCTTTGGTTATGGGTGAAATGTGCAAATTTTGCAAAATAAGTAAGTGGTTATAAAATATTCATTGTTGTCGAAGAATATTCATTTGGTCGTGAAATATTCTTGCTGTCGGGGAATATTCGTACGACGGCGCATTCATTTGTGGGCCCCATAACGAAAAACGGTTGGATAAAGAAAACGACAAGTTTGAGTTTTTATAAATAACAGTGTAATTGTTACCATTAACACTGTTGGAATACCCGGTGGTTAAAGTACAGTAATATGCGTGATTGCACAGTAGCACACGGTATTGCACAGTATTGTTAGATTATTGATTCTTATGTAAGAAGGCACTACTTAATAAGTGTTACAGTAATTACTGTTCAATATTTTATTTTATTGATTCAATAATTGTTGTGTTGATATTTTATATTATTGTTGTTTCAATAATTATCACTACACAGTATTTCCATTATCAGATCAATAATTCATATTATTTGAATAATATTATTAGATAGCATTATTGTCAATGTCTAAGGAAGTTCTGTATAATGAAAGGGGTTTGGTCATTTAATTGCGCGCCAGTAAGGAGAAATCCTTATCGGAAAGCCCTCTCTTTCCTGGGAAAGACCTGGTTGTCATAATTGTGATTCTGTAATATTATTTGTGAATAATTAATTATAGATTTATATGATAAGAAAATTTTTATTTTATGTGGATATAAATATTGGATAGGGAAATATTTATTTTGTGTGATTATAAATGAAGGAATTAATGCTGAGGTGTTTTATCAGTATTTTGTCGGAATGGAGGTATTAAAAATCGTGTGTATGTGAATTCGGGCATTTTTTATTTGAAATTTGGAAAAACTTTCTTCTACAAAATTGTAGAGAATTGGATTTCCAATAGAATTAACATGAGATTTGAATTTTTCTGATAAAATGGCTATATATTATGAATTATTGAAGTTTCAAAAATAAATATTTTTATTTGAAAACATGGGTGGGCCCCACTTTTGGGTGGTGTGGAAATTTTGAATTTTAGTGGGCCCCATTTGTGATGGCTGATAATTTGGTCAAATAAATGTGCGTAGAAAAAAAATTAATATTTTATTAATTTAGTCTTCTTTGGCGTTCTAGCATTTTTCTATAAATAGGTGCATAGGTTAAAATTGAAAATCACACCAGAAACATAAGTTTTCTCTCTCTGTATTATCGAGCGTATTTTTGTGAGTATTTAGATACTTTGAGAGTTGCTATTTAGTGCAAGTTTCCTTCAATATTTTATCTGATATTCCGGTCAGAAGTACTATTTTTTTGAGGTAAGGGGTGTTATTTTCTTCATAAATGATATTATTTCTTTCAATATCATTATGCCGAAATATTGGTATGAATATTATTGTGGAATTTCTACCTTTTTGTGTCGGGGTTACTATTCACGTATACGACACTATTCATGTATACAACACTATTCACAAATACGATACTATTCACCGAAAAATGAATTTTTTTTCTTCTTTTCCCCAGATGTCTATTATGGTTATTATCTTTGATTGTATCCATGTTTTGATCTTCATTCTTGAATTTTACTCCACTATGGTTTATTATGGAGTATTTTTAAACTTGGATTATCTAAAGTACGAATCTCTAATCTTTGTCCTTTTATCTCACTGGATTCGTTCTTTAAAATATTTTTCATCATCCTCAGTCCTTACTGGTGATACTTGATGAATATCTTTGGCCTGTAATGCAAAGATGAATGATTACCTAATGAATATCTTTGATCCATAGTGCAAAGGTGAATAGGTGTTGAGATGAACATGACCAACTGGTGATACATATGAATATCTTTGGCCCGTAGTGCAAAGATGAATATTTTATTCAAGATGTATATTGATTGATGTTACAGGGATAAAATATTGATGATGGACTTTTAAATTCATAGATGATAGTAGATTTCATTCTCTACTTAACTCTTCTAATGAATTGTTATTCCCGCTGCAAATATTGATCTAAAACTTGTTGTCCATTATATTTTATCTAATTTGTTGAAGGCTAACGATAATTTGTTGTTCATTATCATAGTCATAATATTCTTTACTGGGCTAGTTGAGCTCACCCTTTTCCTTTTTGTTCCATTTTTCTTCTCAGGAGGTGATAATTTAGCAGGAACTAGCTGGGGTATGGAGTGATGGTTCAAGATAGTTGTTTTAGAAGTCCTCACTATTTTGTAAAATAGTGCATCAATAATTGTAATGAGGACTTTATCTGAGTGTGTATATTGTCTAGAAGACAATATTTGTATTTAAACTCGCAGTCTATGTGTTGTCGTAATTTGCACGATAATTGTATTAATGAAGTTGTAGTTATTTCTGTACCATGTCTTTGGTGACTCAGAATGGGTGATGTATACCTATTTTGGGGGCTTCACAGTTGGTATCAGAGCTTAGGAATATGGTCTCTGGTGGAGATCGGAGAATATAACTAGAAGGGGAGAGACGAGTAAATCCTTCGCTAGTGTGTCCTGCCTAAGCCTATTTGTTATTTGTTGGTCGGTCAGAATATAGGGGTATTATATGGTATATCATTTTCTTTAATTAACCCCTTTTTTGTGGCAGTATTTGAGAATGGCAGCTGAAAATGTTAATAATGGAGTGTATGAGATCGTGGAGATAGCTTTAATCACCAACCAGGGGAACGTGCAACAGGATGGCAATATTCCTCCTATAAACAACACTACCGAACAAACGATGAATGATGGGATTTAGAAACTTTTTGCAGTTCGTGCAAAATCAGACGAGGGAGACTCATCAACAAAATATGGGTGGAAATGATAGCAGCGCGCGGTTTGTCACAGCCAAGCAGTTCAAAGAGTTGGGACCACTAGAGTTCTGGGGAAAGCCGGATCCGATTAAGGCAAAAACATGGGTCAAGCAAATTACCAAGATATTCAATGTCTTGGGATGTACGGAGAAACAAAAGGTTCCATTCACCACATTTATGTTCTGTTGTGAGGTAGATTACTGGTGGGAATCTGTGAAGCGTACCCAGCCAGCCGCACTCAACATGTCTTGGGAAAAATTTCAGAAACTGTTCAATGATAAGTACTTTCCTGAAAGTATTTGTTATATGAAGGAGGTAGAGTTTATTAGACTGGAATAGAATAACATGACGGTGTCCCAGTACGAGGCAAAGTTCGCGGAGTTTTCCAGGTTTGCACCTCATTTGGTAGAGATTGAGGAACGTATGACGTAGATGTTTCTGAGAGGTCAAAAACCTGAAATTCGTCAATACCTTATCTCTCATAAATTTTCTCTATATTCAGATGTTGTCAACAGGGCTCAATTATTAGATCGAGATAATGAGTATGTTCAACCGAGGGACCACAACCAGGGTCATACCGGTGAAAACAGTCATCGGAGCAATGATAACCAGCGGGGAGGGAAAAATAAGGACAAAAGTGGTAACCACTCTGGTGGTAATCGTGGCCATGATAAAAGGAGAGGTGAGTCAAGTGGAAATTTTGAAAAGAGGATATTTAACAATGATGGGAAAACATTAGCAACAACACCAGCAAGAAATTCTAGGGGAGGAGAACGACCGCCAGTTAGATGCTACAGATGCGGAGAGGAGGGACACATAAGTCCAAACTGTTTACAGCCTTGCAAGGTGTGTTTTAGTTGTGGAAAAGACAGTCATATAGCCCGATTTTGTCCGGTAGCGAAGTCAAGTCCAACTGGGTCGGTGGCACTAAAGGCAACTACGGACAAAACAAAGTCGGTGGTTCAAGGGAGAGCATTTTTCGTGACTGGCCAAAATGCGGGAAACCCGAACGAGGTGATCACGGGTAAGCTAATCTTAAACTTTTACGAAGTTTATACCTTACTATATATCGGTTCTACCCATTCTATTATCTCTCCTACTTGTGCTCAACATTTAAACTTGACTCCGGAGAAATTAGACTTTGACTTATCTGTGGAAACTCCATTAGGAGAAACTTTCATTACATCCACTGTTTATAAATCTTGTTTGATCCAAGTTGGCACCATCACATTACCTGTTGATCTTATCTCTTTAAAGATACTTGCATTTGATGTGATTTTAGGGATTGATTGATTAACTACTCATCATGCAAAAATTGATTATTTTTGTAAGGTTGTTAGTTTTCATATTCCTAACCAACCTGTTATGTGAATTCAAGTAACCAAATCTCTAAAGTCAATCACTGTTATATCAAGCCATAAAGCCATTCGTTTATTTAAAAACGGATGTCAAGCTTTCTTAGCCCATGTTATGGACCTAAAAAAAACACATCAGATTTGAATAATATTTCTGTTGTTAGTGAATTTCCTGAAGAACTTCCTAGTCTTCCCCCAGAATGTGAAGTTGAATTCTTTACTGACCTTGAACCGGGTACAAAGCCCATTTCTAAAACCCCATAGTGAATGGCTCCTATTGAACTTCAAGAGTTAAAGGTCCAACTACAGGAGTTGTTAGACATCGGTTTCATTCGTCCTAGTACATCTCCTTGGGGTGCTCCTGTTTTATTCATAAAGAAGAAATATGGGAGTATGCGACTTTGTATTGACTACCGAGAATTAAACCATGTCACCATCAAGAATAGGTATCTGTGACCTTGCATTGATGACCTGTTCGAGCAGTTGCAAGGTGCATAATTCTTTCAAAGATCAATCTTTGTTCTGGATATCATCAGTTGGATATTAAAACTGAGGATATTCCAAAGACTGTGTTCAGAACTCGGTACGAGCATTATGAATTCTTAGTCATGTCTTTTGGATTGACTAATGCTCCTGCTGCTTTCATGGATATGATGAACCGTGTGTTCAAGGAATATTTGGATCAGTTCGTTGTTGTCTTTATTGATGACATCCTCATCTATTCCAAAAGCCGTGAAGATCATGCGCACCATTTGAAGCTGGTACTTCAAAGGCTTCGTGACAACAAGCTATATGCCAAGATGAAGAAATGCGAGTTCTGGCTTAAGGAAGTAACATTCCTTGGGCACGTGGTGTTAAAACATGGAGTATCTGTTGACCCGACAAAGATTGAAGTAATAAAAAGTTAGGAGCAACCGAAGTCGGTGACCGAAGTACGTAGCTTTCTGGGCTTAGCTGGTTATTATCAGAGATTCATGGAAGGATTTTCTCGAATCGATACTCCGTTAGCTCAGCTGACTCGGAAAGATATAAAATTCGTATGGAGCGAGGAATGCGAGAAGAGTTTCCAAGAGCTTAAGAGAATACTCATTTCGGCACCTGTTCTGACAATACCATCTAGTTTGGATGGATTTGTTATCTACAGCGATGTTTCAGGCAAAGGGTTAGGATGTGTTCTCATGTAACATGGGAAAGTCATAGCCTATGCCTCGCGACAACTCAAAGAATATGAGAGGAATTATCCTACTCATGATCTGGAGTTGGCAGCAGTCGTTTTTGCGTTGAAAATCTGGAGACACTACCTGTATGGGGAAAAAGTGGAGATTTATACGGATCAAAAAAGCCTCAAATATTTCTTCACTCAAAAGGAACTCAATATGCGGCAACGACGTTGGCTCGAGTTGTTAAAAGATTACGACCATAACATTCAATATCATCCTGGAAAAGCAAATGTGGTAGCTAACGCATTGATTAGAAGATCATATGCGGGTATGAGTGCGATGTTGTTAACATAAAAACCTATTTTGTATAACTTACAAAGGATGAAGATAAAGTTAAAGGCTCCAAGCACCCACGTGATGATATCAAACATATGAGTAGAACCTACTTTAATCGATAAAGTTAAAGCTGCTCAAGTCACAAACCCAGAGCTGATGCGTATGAAGAAGAAAGTACAAGCAGGTGTTATTCCAGAAGCAAGAATCGATGAAGAAAAAATACTTCGAGTCAACTCCAGACTTTGCATTTCTAACGATTCTGACTTGAAGCATAGAATCATGATGGAGGTACACAACACACCGTTTGCAATCAATCATGGGAGTACCAAAATGTATCACAATCTTCGACATACATTTTGGTGGAGCAATATGAAGATAGAGATCACAGAGTTTATCTCGAGATGTTTAACTTGTCAACGTGTAAAGGCGGAGCATCAAGTGCCAAAAGGCCCATTATGTGACGCCCCCAAAACAGGTATACATCACCCATCTTGAGTCGCCAAATACATGGTATAGAATACAAATACAAACTTAATTATACAACAGTCGTGTAATATACGACAAAACATAGTAGAGAGTTTAAACAAGAATGTTGCCTTCTAGACAATATCCACTCTCAAATAGAGTCCTCATTACATTTATTGTCACACTATTTTATAGAATAGTGAGGACTACTAATACACTATCTCGGACCATCACTCCATTCCCCGACTAGTCCTGGCTACGTTCTCATTTCCTGAAGAGAACAATAAAATCAAAAGGGTGAGCTCAAGTAGCCCAGTAAGAAATATTATGACTAAGATAATGCAAAATAAATTATCATTAGTCTTCAACAATGTTAAACTGATAAAATACAATAGACATAAAGTTTAACTGCAGCAGAACAAGCAATCCATTAGAAGAGTCAAGTAGAGCATGATATCTACTATCTTCTATGATTTAAAATGTTTTCATCAATTTTTATCGATGAGACTCAGCTTAATAAATAAGCCACATCATCGAGTCATCCCTGCACTACGAGCCGAGGATATTCATTAAATCATCAATGGTCATGACTATACCGAATAATCCTTGGTCATAATCATACCAAAAACTGTCCATCAATTCACTACAGGCCACTCATGACTTTTACCACATCATTTATAACATTACAGGTCATGATTATACCGAATGATCCCTGGTCATAATCATACCAAGTCCATCTATGCACGTAAGCCAGAGATGACTTTCATCACAGTATAAGCATGAGGATGATGACAATGACATAATCATTCAATAAAACAAGTTCAAGAATAAATTTTAAAGATTTATAAGTTAATTTATCCTGAAATCAATTACGTCCAAATTGTCAACATGATATTGTTTTGTGGAATAAAATTCAAGAATGCTCAGAAGAATATTTTCATGAAAAGATACTGGATGAAACGCAAATATCCAGGATATTCTACTAATTTCATGGAGTATAAAAGTCAAAACTTTAACCAACTGAGTATAATAGAATATATGAAACTGTAAATGGATTTTCGCTCGCCATGCGGTAATCCACGTAGACTGATCATTTCCATAATTTAATAAGGAATGAATACGAAGGATCATTCACCATGCATGCGGTAATCCACATAGACAAAGTTATTCCAATGTAATAATAAAGAATGGAATAACGTAAGAATTCACCGGCATGCGATAATCGCCGCATGCATGTTATTCTCAACAAAATAATAAAGAATGGAACCAGGTCATGCGTAATCCGTACATATAGGATATTCCAACAAAATAATAAAGAATGGAACCAGGTCATGCGTAATTCGCACAGACAGGATGTTCCAATAGAATAATAAAGAATGAAACCAGGTCATGCGTAATCCGCACAGACAGGATATTCTGACATAATAATAAAGAATGGAACCAGGTCATGCGTAATCCGCACAGACATGATCTTCCAACAGAACAATAAAGAATGGAACCAGGTCATGCGTAATCTGCACATACAGGATGTTCCAACAAAATAATAAAGAATGGAATAACAACAGAATTCACCAGGCATGCGATAGACCGCACAGATAGGTTATTCCAATAGAATAATAAAGAATGGAATAACAGAAGAATTTCACCATGTATGTGGTACTTCGCATAGACAGGTTATTCCAATATAATAATAAAGAATGGAATAACAACTCTTACGAGTATTGAAATAAAATAACTCTCTTCATGAATACAAAAGAATAATACCCCTTACCTTAGAAGAAGACTGGATACTGGAATAGTGAGGTAGCAGACTTCTCTTCTTCTTTCTCTCTATAATTTATCTCTATAATAATTGCTCTATAGCTTTAGTGAATTGGTGAGAAATGAAGGAAGAATGAGCTTCTATTTATAGGAAAATATAGTTTTGATAATTGCACGTTTTGGGGCTCGAAATATTACAGTATAATACCTTCCTCTTTTTCTTTATTTTTAATTTAGTCCTGAAAGTCTTATCAAACTTGCACCACCTCCCCTAATAATAAATAATGTGAATCAATAGTTCAATCATGTGAATCAATAGTTATATAATCATGTGATAATACGAATTACAGTATAGTACCTCCATCTATACCTCCATTTTTAACTTAGTCATGCAAGTATTATCAATCTTGCACCACCTCCCCTAATAGTACAAGAATGTGAATCAATAGAACACACATGTGAACAAATAGTTATAATCATGTGAATTAATAGCAATTAATTGCTCATTTATCCGGTGAATTACCAAACTAGTCAGTATAACTTCCAGACATCAATTAATATCGAAATAAATGTCGATTTCCACTAACACTAATAATTTCAACACAATGGAACTATCAATTTCATCTTTAATCAATACGAACTTATTCATCATTACTATTATAATTCACAATATTTAACAAACAATGTCGCTTCGAGGAAGAGGGGGGCTTAATAAGGATTTCTCCTTATTGGCGCCTTGATTAGATGACCAAACCTCTCCTTGATGTAACTTCTGACATTGTAAATAATGTAATTTAATAATATGAATAACTTTGTCATATCAATTATTGATTTAATAATATATCATATTATGCAGATGATATTGTGACAATAATCGAATCAATAATATGAGAGATATGATGTAGCAATTCTCATAGCAATAATTGAGTATAAGCCGAGTGACTTCTCACGTAAGCATCAATAATCAATATCGTGTGCTACTATGCAACCACGTGTATTACTTTACTTTTACTACTGGGTAGTTCAACAGTTTTAACGGTAACACTTTCGCCGTTATTTTTAATAAAAGACAATTCTGTCGTTTTCTTACTCCAACAATACTTCCGTTGTGGGGTCCACTTAATGATTGTCTTGAGTCGTCATTTAATATTCCCTGTTAAAACGAATATTCCCCGACCAATCGAATATTATATAACCAGTTGCTTACTTTGGAAAATTTGTAAATATTACCCACAACTATAACATTATATCAAATCCACATCATAATATTCAAAAAAATTATTTTGAGAAATTTAAATCTTTATTAATAAAATCTGGGGTCTCACAATCTCCTCTCCTTATGAAATTTCGCCCTCGAAATTTACGTACGTACCTGGTATGCCGAAGAGGTGAGGATACCTTGAATACCTTTATCATCAAAAACATTACACGTTGCATACGTGCATGCCCGATGTCCTCCGATTGCCTCTGAATGCACATCAGTCCCTAAAATAGCCATTTTAGGCCTTAATACCGACCTCAAATCTTCAAATATATAGAATAAAAGTTTTAGCTCTAGTCGTTATCTTTCTGAATCATCCTGAATCACCTTAATCGGAGTTTGTATGAAAAAGTTATGCCCAATTTACTAAAGGACGTCCGATCAGATTTTGGCTTAACACTTGACTAGTGCCTAGGCGCCCAAATTTGGCCTTGGGCAAGTGCCTAGGTGCCCAAGAATAGATTCTAAGCGCCGAGCCTAGTGCCTAGGCACTCGACCTTTGGCACTTAACTCTAATTTTCCAGATTTTGCAACTTTTGACATATATACTTCAAATCTTCATAACTTCTTCATCCGTTATCGGAATTAGTCCATTTTTGAGGCTATGGAAAGCTTGTAACATGCTCTGGACTGTATCGTGCAGTTTGGACTTATGTGTCCTTCCCCTCCAAATTTGTAATATACGACCGGTGGTCGTTCTCCTTCCTTAACAACAGGTGCTGGTACTGACGTCTTTCCATCATTATTGAATCTCCTCTTCTTGAAATGTCCACTCTCATTATCATGGCCATGATTACCACCGAAGTGATTACCATTTCTGGCATGTTGATTCCCTCCACGTTTGTTGTCACCGCTTCGATGACTGCTACTACTGGTATTATCGACTTGCCGGCTTCTCTCTCATGGTTGGGTTGACTCATTATCGCGCTCCAATAACTGAGCCCTATTCACAACATCTGAATACAAACACAGTTTATGAGAGATAAGGTATTAACGTATCTTGGGTTTCAAACCTCTTAGAAACATCTGTGTCATTCTCTCCTCATTATCAACCAAGTGGGACGCAAACCGAGACAACTCGAGAAACTTAGCTTCGTATTGTGCCACAGTCACATTGTTTTGCTCAAGCTTATTGAACTTTACCTCCTTCATGTAATGAATACTTTCAGGAAAGTACTTGTCGTTGAACAGTTCTTGGAACTTCTCCCAAGACATCTTCAGTGCGGCAGGTTGAGTACACTTTACAGATTCCCACCAGTAATCTGCCTCGGCTCGCAACATGAAGGTGGCAAAGGGAAACTTTTGCTCCTCGGAGCATCCCAAGACATCAAATATCTTGTTGATCTACTTTATCCACATCTCTGTCTTAAGTGGTTTTGGCTCTCCAAAAAACTCTAGTGGTCCCAGCTCCTTGAACTGCTTAGCGGTGACCGTCCAAGAGTTATCAGTGTTTCCACCTGCATTTTGGACAGGAGCCGCCTTCGCCTGATGTTGCATGAATTGCATAAAACCTCTGAACATCCCATCGTTCATCATTTGATCGTTGTTGTTTACCTGAGGATTATTGTCTTCCTGTTGCACATTATCCTGGGTATTAATATGTGGTGACTCAACGGTGTGAGACCCCAGATTTTATCAATAAAGATTTAAATTTTGTTGAAATAATTTTTTTAATATTATGGTGTGAATTTAAGATAATATTATAGTTGTGGGTAGTATTTATAAATTTTACAAAGTATGCAAGTGGTTATATTATATTCGATTGGTGGGGAATATTCGGTTTAGCGGGGAATATTAAATACAACTACTCAATCATTAGTGGACCCTAGCGTAATTATTGTCGGATTGAAAAAACGACAAAAATATTTTATTGAAATAACGGCGGAAGTTTTCTGGTAGTTCTTGTTGAACTACTTTCATTAGTAAAAAATACGATAATAAGTGTGGTTGCATAGTAGCACACGGTATTGATTATTGATGCTTATGTGAGAAGTCACTTTCGGTTTGATTCCATTATTGTCGATTAATAATATGAATTATTATAGCGATAATGACGCTTTTGTTTTATTCGTATTATTAACGTAATAATAAAATGAAACATCTTTTATATAAAATAGAATACTTTATTAAAGTTATTCTATAAATAGAATATATTATATTTTATTATGCATAGTTTTGCATAGTGTTTTGCATAGTATTGCATAGTGTTTGCATAGTAAAATGTTTTTTATATAAATAGAATATATTATATTTTATTTAAAATTTTTCTTTAAATATGGACCGTCGATTAAAGTAAATCAATCTGACCGTTCATGGATTAGTTACTATGCATTCCATTTTCCTATAAATAGAAGCTCATTCCTTCATTATTTTCTTACGAATTCATTGAAACTCTGAGAGAGAAATTATAGAGAGAAGCTATAGAGAAAAATATAGAAAAGAAGAAGAGTATTACGCTACTTCACTACTTCTATATTCAGGTTCTTTTTACGGTAAGGGGTGTTATTCTTTCTTCTTGAAGAGAACTTACATTATTCCATTCATTATTATTACATTTGGAATAACTTTGTAAAAGTGGCATACCCTATACATAACTTTTGTGCATCGGCATACCCTATACTTGGTGAAATCCTTATGTTATTTCATTGCTTATTATTCTGCTGGAATAACTTTGTATCAGCTGGTTTACCCTATACTTGGTGACATTCTTCTATTATTACATTGGAACATCCTCATGCATGTTTTTACACCTTGACCGGTTCCGCTTTTGTTATTCTGTTGGAACATCCTCATGCATGTGTTTTACACCCACTGGTTCCGCCTTTATCATTCTGTTGGAATATCCTATCTGTGTGTTTTACACCGGATCCAGTTCCATCTTTATTATTCTGTTGGAACATCATGCTGGTGTGAATTTCACGACTGGTTCCGTTATTATTATTACATTGGAATAACTTTTGTCTGTCTGATACCGCATGCATGGTGATTTCTTTTGTTATTCCATTCTTTATTATACCCAAATTGGTTAAAACTTTGACTTCATACTCCATGAAATTAGTAGAATATCCTTGATATTTGCGTTTCATCCAAAGATATCTTTTCATGGAAATATTCTTCCCGATCATTATTGAATTTTACTCTCTGAAAACAAAGATCATGTTGACAATTTGGATGTTAATAATTCATGGATTAAATAATTCTTGAACTTGTTTTATTGAATTACTATGTCATTGTCATCATCCTCATGTTATATTATGTTATCTTTGGGCTTACGTGCATAGATGAACTTAGTATGATTATGACCGAGGATCATTCGGTATAATCATGACTTGATATAAATGATGTGACAAAAGTCCTCGTTGGCACGTAATGCGATTGATGGATAGTTTTGGTATGATTATGACCGGGGGTGATTCGGTATAGTCATGACCATTGATAATTTGATGAAAATCCTTGGCCGTGGTGCGGGGATGATTAGATGTGGTGGTTTATTATTGTCGAGTCTCGTGATAAAAATTGATGAAAACCTTTTAAAACCTAAAAGATAGTAGACTTTATTCTCTACTTGACTCTTTTAATGGGTTGCTTATTCCTACTGCAGCTTAAACCGGTTTGTCTATTGTATTTTATCGGTTTAACATTTGTTGAAGGCTAATGATAATTTATTCTCGCATTATCTTAGTCATAATATTTCTTCTTGGGCTAGTTGAGCTCACCCTTTCTTTCACTTTTTTCTCTTGTGAAATGAGAACATAGTTGGGACGAGTTGGGGAGGCAAGTAATGGTCGAGAGGATAGCATTAGTAGTCCTCACTATTCGTGAAATAGTGTGATAATAGTCATAATGAGGACTCCTTTTGAGTTTGTATAATATCTAGTAGACAAAATTTGTATTCAAACTCACAATTTATGTCGTATTGTACCATGCAGTTATATTAGTAAGTTGTATTTGAATTTATGTACCATGTAAGTGGCGACCCAAGATGGGTGGCGTATACCCTAATTTTGGGGCGTCACGGTTTAGTATCGAGCTTAGGGATATGATCCCTGGCTAAGATGTGAGAATAGTACTAGGAGGGGAGAGACGGGGAATATCTTCGCTAGTATGACCTACCTAAGTTTATTTGGTATTTAATTGGTCGGTCAGAGTATAGGGATAATATGTGATATATTAATTAACCCTTGTTTTGTGACAGTGTTTGAGAATGGCATCTGAAAATGCTGAGATAAGCAATGAAACACATGAGAGTGTTGATTCAGCTCAAACAAAAGGTAACGACCAACAACACGATAATAATCATACTGTTGGCAACGACTATCAGAATAATGATAACCATCGTGGGGGAAATTATCATGCTAAGAATGGTAACCACTTCGGTGGTAATCATGGCAAAGATAATAGAAGTGGAAATTGCAAGAAGAGAAGGTCATTTAGCCCAATTTTGTTGTGCACCAAAGTCAAGTCTAGCTGGGACGGTAGCACCAAAGGTGGATATGGACAAAACAAAGTCATTGGTTTTAGGAAGTGCATTTTTCATGACTTCTCAAAAAGTGAGTAAACCGAACGAAGTTAGCACGGGTTAGTTAATTATAAATTACGAAGTCTATACCTTATAAGATACCGGTTCTACCCATTATTTTATCTCTCTTTGCTTGCGTTCAACGTTTAAATTTGACTCAGGAGAAGTTAGACTTTGACTTATTAGGTTGAAACTTAGTAGTAGGAGCCTTCGTTACCGCTACTATTTTTAAATCTTGTTTGATTCAAATAAACACTTTCACGCTACACCGTCGATCTTATCTCTTTGAAAATACTTGCCTTTGATTTTAGGAATCAATTGGTTAACTACTCATCATGCTTTTATTAAGGTTGTTAGCTTTTATATTTATAACAACCTGTTATACCTAATTCAAAGTAACCAAACCCTAAAATTAATCATTGTCATATCAAGCCATAAGTAAAGAGCCCCGAACCTTTCGTTGTTGACTTCCTTGTGTGGAATGCACCAAAGCCGGACTTTTGTAGGCGACATCGTGAATGAAGATGGCAAGTTTATAGGTATCATTGTGAGGTGTTATCTAGGTTAAGGGATAGAAGTCACGGTTGGTATCAATGTGACGTACTATCCAAGTCTTGGATAAAAGTAATGATTTTGAATGATATTTCTATCATTAATAAATTTCTTGACGTATTCTTGAAGATTTCCTAGCCTACCCTAGAGCGTGAAATCGAATTTTGTATTGACCCCAAGATCTGAAAAACCATTTCTTAAACCCTCAAATATTTCTTCAACTAAATGAACGACTTACGTGGTTTATGATGAAAGTCATAATAAAAGCATTGGAATAATGAAAATCATGGGTATTCGTGGTATTAGTAAGTTTTATGATGAGTTATGTTGGTTAGTATGTAAAAACATGAAAGTTTCTTAGAAATCACAAAGAGTGGAAAATCAGATTTTGGTGAAAAACGTAACATGAAATTCAATTGACCATATCTTCTATTATATTTTGAATTTTTGAATGTGGTCAAGTCCTAGAGTTAGATCTACGAGTTACCTAACTAATCCAAGTGGAATTACTGGAAAAGGTGTTGTAGATTTTTGTGTGGACTGATTTTAGCAAAGGAGTGCAAAGCTGCAAAAACCGAAAAAGCTGCTGCTATGATTTTAGAGGGGCTGTTTCGGCCACTTAAATTATGAGAAAAATTCTGGCCTTTTGGGACATGAAGGTATATGGTATAAAGTACCTCCTGTCCAAAAATGAGCTCATTCTGACTTCAAATGAACAAGTTATGACTATTTCAATATTTAGGTTTTTCTGACGAAAAACGCTATAACCGGAGTTCTATAACTCCGATGACCATGAAATTTAAACTGGAAGCTCACGATAACATGTGTAAGGTCCTGCCAAGATTTGGGAATTTTTGGAGTTAAACTTGAGGTAGCTAATTTCTTAAGGAATTAATTAGAAATTGATTTTTGAAAAATAGTAAATGAATTTTAAAAATTCCGAGAAAAATATATTTTCATCATGGGACTATATTATGCTAAATCCCAGAAAAGAAATATTTTTGGGACTGATTTGGTATTTTTCATGAAAATAGTTTAGTTACTTAACATATGAGTTAAATATGTTATGTGAAGTAACAAAGTTGAAAATAGGATTTTATGGCTAGAGAATCCTATATAGAGTATATGCATATTTTTGATGAGGATTTGATAATTGGTGATGATATTTTATGAGTATGGCATTTTGAATGATTAAATGCATTATATGGTAAAGTGTAAACAATTGAGATAAATTGTTTATAAATTTAAGAAGTGATTAAAATATTGTTATAATATTAGTGTTATTAGATTATGATATTATTAAGTGATTGATAACATGGGGATATTCTTGAATCCTGGATAAATTATATTATAAATGTTTAATATTTATCCTTTATCTCATTTGATTGATTCTTTATATCATTATCCTCATGTTTATATTATGTTCAAAGTCATCTGTGGCTTACGTGCATAGATGGACTTGGTATGATTATGACCAGGGACCATTCGGTATAATCATAACCGTAATTGAAAACACAATTATCTTTGGCCGTAGTGCATGGATAATTTGTGGTCGTGATACTAATGAATATCCTTAGCACGTGAGTGCGGGGATGATTCGACGATGTGGATTAATTATTGAAATGAGTCTCAAAGAATGAAATATTAATTCATGGATGTGTTCAAAGTCATCTACGTGGCTTACGTGCATAGATGGACTTGGTATGATTATGACCGGGGATCATTCGGTATAATCATAACTCAGTAATTGAAAACACAATTATCTTTAGCCGTAGTGCATGGATAATTTGTGGTCGTGATACTAATGAATACACGATTATCTTTGGTAGTAGTGCATGGATAATTTGTGGTCGTGATACTAATGAATATCCTTGGCTCGTAGTGCGGGGATGATTCGATGATATGGATTAATTATTGAATGAGTCTCAAAGAATGAAATATTAATTCATTGATGTGGTAAAAGTCATCTTTGGTAGTAGTGCATTGATAGACTTGGTATGATTATGACCACGGATTATTCGGTATAATCATGGCCATCAGAATTGAAAACACGAATATCCTTAGCCAAAGATGGTGCATGGATAATTCATGGTTGTGATACTATTAAGTCGAGTCTCAAAGATTATTGGTTTTACGAGTTGTATATCTTTGGCCCAGTAGTGCAAGATGAATTGTTAATGAATATCTTTGGTAGGATTGCAAAGATGAACTTAATATTTTCAACGATAAAGGTATTCAAGGTATCCTCACCTCTTTATCATACCAGTATCGTACCCTAATTTCGAGGGCTAAATTCCATAAGGAGGGAGATTGTGAGACCCCAGTTTTATCAATAAAGATTTAAATTTTGTTGAAATAATTTTTTAATATTATGGTGTGAATTTAAGATAATATTATAGTTGTGGGTAGTATTTATAAATTTTACAAAGTATGCAAGTGGTTATATTATATTCGATTGGTCGGGGAATATTCGGTTTAGCAGGGAATATTCGCACAACTACTCAATCATTAGTGGACCCATAGCAAATTATTGTCGGATTGAGAAAAAACGACAAAAATATTTTATTGAAATAATGGCGGAAGTTTTACCGTGGTTACTGTTGAACTACTCGGTAGTAAAAGTACAGTAATAAGTGTGGTTGCATAGTAGCACACGGTATTGATTATTGATGCTTATGTGAGAAGTCACTCAGTTTGATTCCATTATTGTCGATTAATAATATGAATTATTATAGCGATAATGACGTTTTGTTTTATTCAGTATTATTAACGTAATAAAATGCGAAAACATCTTTTATATAAAATAGAATACTTTATTAAAGTTATTCTATAAATAGAATATATTATATTTTATTATGCATAGTTTTGCATAGTGTTTTTGCATAGTATTGCATAGTGTTTGCATAGTAAAATGTTTTTATATAAATAGAATATATTATATTTTATTTAAAATTTTTCTTTAAATATGGATCACGATTAAAGTAAATCAATCGGACCGCTCATGGATTAGTTACTATGCATTCCATTTTCCTATAAATAGAAGCTCATTCCTTCATTATTTTCTTACTTAATTCATTGAAACTCTAGAGAGAAATTATAGAGAGAAGCTATAGAGAGAAAATTATAGAAAGAAGAAGAGTATTCGCTGCTTCACTACTTCTATATTCAGTTCTTTTACGGTAAGGGTGTTATTCTTTCTTCTTGAAGAGAACTTCTCACATTATTCCATTCATTATTATTCATTGGAATAACTTTTAGTAAAAGTGGCATACCCTATACATAACTTTGTGATCACGCCAGGCATACCCTATACTTGGTGAAATCCTTATGTTATTCCATTGCTTATTATTACATTGGAATAACTTTGTATCTGCCATTTACCCTATACTTGGTGACATTCTTCTATTATTACATTGGAACATCCTCGTCATGTGTTTTACAATGGACTCGGTTCCGCTTTTTGTTATTCTTGGAACATCCATGTGTGTGTGTTTTACACCTTTGACTGTTCCGTCTTTATCATTCTGTTGGAATATCCTATCTGCATGTTTTTTACCGGATGCGGTTCCATCTTTATTATTCTCATTGGAACATCCATGCTTGGTGTGAATTTCACACGACTCAGTTCCGTTATTATTATTACTGTTGGAATAACTTTTAATCATCTGAAGTACCGCATGCATGGTAATTTCATTTGTTATTCCATTCTTTATTATACCCAGTTGGTTAAAACTTTGACTTCTATACTCCATGAAATTAGTAGAATATCCTTGATATTTGCGTTTCATCCAGTATCTTTTCATGGAAATATTCTTCTGATCATTATTGAATTTTACTCTACGAAACAGTATCATGTTGACAATTTGGATGTTAATAATTCATGGATTAAATAATTCTTGAACTTGTTTTATTGAATTACTATGTCATTGTCATCATCCTCATGTTATATTATGTTATCTTTGGGCTTACGTGCATAGATGAACTTAGTATGATTATGACCCGAGGATCATTCGGTATAATCACGACTTGATATAAATGATGTGACAAAAGTCCTCGATGGCTTTGTAATGCGATGATGGATAGTTTTTGGTATGATTATGACCAGGGTGATTGGGTATAGTCATGACCATTAATAATTTGATGAAAATCCTTGACCGCGGGTACGGGGATGATTAGATGTGGTGGTTTATTATTAAGTCGAAGTCTCGTGATAAAAATTGATGAAAACCTTTTAAAACCTAAAAGATAGTAGACTTTATTCTCTACTTGACTCTTTTAATGGGTTGCTTATTCAAATTATGATTAAAGCTGTTGTCTATTGTATTTTATCGGTTTAACATCGTTGAAGGCTAATGATAATTTATTCGCATTATCTTAGTCATAATATTTCTTCTTGGGCTAGTTGAGCTCACCTTTCTTTCATCGTTCTCTTCAGAAATGAGAACATAGTTTGAGACGAGTTGGGGAGCGAAGTAATGGTCGAGGAGGATAGCATTAGTAGTCCTCACTATTACGTGAAATAGTGTGATAATAGTAAATGAGGACTCCTTTTGAGTTTGTATAATATCTAGTAGACAAAATTTGTATTCAAACTCACAATTTATGTCGTATTGTACACGACAGTTATATTAGTAAGTTGTATTTGAATTTATGTACCATGTAAGTGGCGACCCAAGATGGGTGACGTATACCTAATTTTGGGGGCGTCACAAACGGTCTCATGTGCTTCATTGCTTATCTCAACATTTTTGGATGCCATTTTCAAATACTGTCACAAAACAAGGGTTAATTATCATATCACATATTATCCCTATACTCTGACCGACCAATTAAATACCAAATAAACTTAGGTAGGTCATACTAGTGAAGGAATTCCCCGTCTCTCCCCTCCTAGTTCTTGTCTCATATCTCAGCTAGGGATCATATCCCTAAGCTTTGATACCAACTGTGATGCCCCCAAAATAGGTATACATCACCCATCTTGAGTCGCCAAATACATGGTAAAGAATACAAATATAAACTTAATTATACAACAGTCGTGTAATATACGACAAAACATAGCTGAGAGTTTAAACAGGAATGTTGCCTTCTAAACAATATCCACTCTCAAATAGAGTCCTCATTACATTTATTGTCACACTATTTTATAGAATAGTGAGGACTACTAATACACCATCTCGGACCATCACTCCGTTCCCCGACTAGTCCCGGCTACGTTCTCATTTCCTGAAGAGAACAATGAAAGTAAAAGGGTGAGCTCAAGTAGCCCAGTAAGAAATATTATGACTAAGATAATGTAGAATAAATTATCATTAGTCTTCAACAATGTTAAACTGAAAAAATACAATAGACATCAAGTTTAACTGCAACGGAATAAACAATCCATTAGAAGAGTCAAGTAGAGCATGATATCTACTATCTTCTATGATTTAAAATGTTTTCATCAATTTTTATCGCTGAGACTCAGCTTAATAAACAAACCACATCATCGAGTCATCCCTGCTTTATGGGCCAATGATATTCATTAAATCATCAATGGTCATGACTATACCGAATAATCCCTGGTCATAATTGTGATGCCCCCAAAATAGGTATACATCACCCATCTTGGGTCGTCAGATATAAGGTACTGAATACAAATACAAACTAATTATACAACAAATGTAAAAAAATACTTACAAAAACATAAATTGAGAGTTTTAATAAGAATATTGCCATCTAGATAATATCAACACTCAAAGGAGTCCTCAATACATTTATTGTCATGCTATTTAACAGAATAGTGAGGACTACTAATACTATCATCTGGACCATCACTCCGTTCCCCGACTAGTCTCGGCTACGTTCTCATTTCATGAAGAGAACAGTGAAAGAAAGGGGTGAGCTCAACTAGCCCAGTAAAAAATATTATGACTAAGATAATACAGAATAAATTATCATTAGTCTTCAACAATGTTAAACTGATAAAATACAATAGACATCAAGTTTAACTTCAGCGGAATAAGCAATCCATTAGAAGAGTCAAGTAGAGCATGATATCTACTATCTTCTATGATTTAAAATATTTTCATCAATTTTATCGTTGAGACTCAACAATAAATAAACCTCATCATCGAGTCATCCTCCGCTTACGGGCCAAGGATATTCATTAAATTATCAATGGTCATGACTATACCGAATAATCCCTGGTCATAATCATACCAAAAACTGTCCGTCAATACACTACAGGCCACTGAGGACTTTTACCACATCATTTATAACATTACACGTCATGATTATACCGAATAATCTCTGGTCATTATCATACCAAGTCCATCAATGCACGTAAGCCAAAGATGACTTTCATCACAATATAAGCATGAAGATGATGATAATAACATAATAATTCAATAAAAACAAGTTCAAGAATAAATTTTAAAGATTTATAAGTTAATTTATCCTGAACTCAATAATGTCCAAATTGTCAACATGATACTGCTTTGTGGAGTAAAATTCAATAATGCTTAGAAGAATATTTCCATGAAAAGATACTGGATGAAGCGCAAATATCAAGGATATTCCATTAATTTCATGGAGTATAGAAGCCAAAATTTTAACCAAATGAGTATCATGAATATATTAAACTGCAATGGATTTTCACCCGCTATGCGGTAATCCACGTAGACAGATCATTTCCATAATTTAATAAGAAATGAATACGAAGGGTCATTCACCATGCATGTGGTAATCCACATAGATGTGGATATTCCAAAGAATAATAAAGAATGGAATAACGTAAGAATTCACCATACATCCGATAGACATTGCATGACGGTTATTCCAATAGAATAATAAATAATGGAACCGTGTCATGCGTAAGCACGCATGACGTGATATTCCAACGTAATAATAAATAATGGAACTGTGTCGCGCGAACGCATGCACAAAGATATTCCAATGTAATAATAGAGAATGGAATAATTAACTTTATAAAAGTATTCATTTTTATATAAAAAGATTTTATTATGCAAACACTATGCATAATAAAATATATTATATTCTAATTATTGTCTAATAAAATAAATAACTTTATAAAAGTATCTGCTTTTATATAAAAAGCTTTTCCATTTTTATTACATTAATAATACTTATAAAACAAAATTTATATAATATATATATATATATATATATATATTTAACAACATTTATCATCATTATTATAATTCACAATATTAATCGACTGTGTCGTTCCTGTGAAAAGGGGGCTTTCCAATAAGGATTTCTCCCTATTGGCGCGCAATTAGGTGACCAATCTTCTCCTTGGCAAAACATCTAGACATCATTAATATTGCAAATAATAATATTAATAACTTTGTTATCTCAATTATTGATTTAATAATATATAAAATATCGACAATAATTGAATCAAATAACGTGAGATACTATGCAACAATTCTTCGTATCAATAATTGAACAAAGTCGAGTGACTTCTCAAGTAAACATCAATAATCAATACCGTGCTACTATGCAACCAATGCCAGATTCTTTATTTTTTAACACCGGGTGTTTCAACAGTTAATGATAAAACTTCCGCCGTTATTTTTATAAAAATATTTTTATCGTTTTCTTAATCCGACAATAATTCCATTGTGGGGTCCACCAATGATTGTGCTGTCATACGAATATATCCAGTTAAAACGAATATTCTCCGACCAATTGAATATTATATAACAACTTGCATACTTTTCAAAATTTCTAAATATTACCCACAACTATAATATTATATCAAATTTACTCCATAATATTCAAAAATGATATTTATTGAAAATTCATCTTTATTCATAAAAGTTGGGTTCTTACAACCTCCCCTTCTTATGAAATTTTGCCCTCGAAATTAGGGTACATACCTGGTATGTCGAAGAGGTAAGGATACCTTGATTTTATTTTAGATTCTAACTCCCAGGTCATTTCTTCAACATCATGGTTTCTCCACAAAACCTTGACTTGAGGTATAACCTTGGAGCGTAGAATATGTTCCTTCTTATCCAAGATTTAAACAGGAATCTCTTCATACGTTAAATCTTCCGCTATTTCGTCCGGTTCTAACTCAATAATGTGGTTTGGGTCTTTCACATATTTACGTAACATGGATATATGAAAAACGATATGAACACAAGACATACTTGGCGGTAAAGCGAGTCTATAGGCCACAGTTCCTACTCGATCGAGGATTAAAAATGGGCCAATGAATTGAGGATTGAGCTTTCCTCTCTTTCTAAATCTCGTAACTCCTTTCTATGGAGCAACACGTAAAAACACATGATCTCCAATATCGAATTCCACGTCCTTTCGATGAAGATCAGCATAACTCTTTTGTCGATCTTGTGAGGTTTTTATACGTTGTCGGATCGTTTGAATCTTTTCTGTAGTCATACGTACTAACTCCGGTCCCAAAAATATTGCTTCACCCACCTCACCCCAGCATACTAGAGAACGACACTTTCTTCCATACAACGCTTTGAATGGAGCCATGCCAATACTTACTTGGATAGCTATTGTTGTAGGAAAACTCCGCCAACGGTAAGAACTTGTCCCAACTTCCCTTGAAGTCAAGGACATAGAGTCTTAATAAATCTTCAAGAGTTTAAATAGTCCTATCTGATTGTCCGTCCGTCTGAGGATGATATGCCAAACTAAATCGTAAATTCGTGCCCATAGCTTTTTACAAACTAACCCAAAATCTTGAAGTGAATCTTGGGTCTTGATCAGAAACTATGGATACTGGCATACCATGCAGTCTTACAATCTCGTTTATGTACATACGAGCAAGACATTCAAGTGTATAAGTTTCTCGTATTGGTAAGAAATGAGCAGACTTGGTTAATCTATCAACAATGACCCATCCTTTGCAAGTCATACAAAATGGGCCTTTGCGTTGACAATATTGCACTTTTCGTGCCGCATATGATCTTCTTCTCGATCATGCGCCACCATATTAAGCTTTTCTTAGGGTGGTATTGGATGGTATGATCATAATCTTTCAACAGTTCAAGCCAACATCGTTGTCGCATTTTGAGTTCCTTTTGAGTGAAGAAGTTTTTGAGGCTTTTATAATCCGTAAAGATCTCCACTTTCTCCTCATACAAGTAATGCCTCTAAATTTTAAGTGCAAAGACAACAACTGCCAACTCTAGATCATGAGTAGGATAATTCCTCTCATATTCTTTGAGTTGCTGAGAGGCATAGGATATGACTTTCCCATGTTGCATGAGAACACATCCTAAACCTTTGCCCAAAGAATCACTGTAGCTGACAAATCCCTCCAAGCCAGATGGTATTGTCAGAATAGGTGCTAAAATGAGTCTTCTCTTGAGTTCTTAAAAACTCTTCTCACATTCTTCGCTCCAACCAAACTTTGTATCTTTTTGAGTCAGCTGAGTTAATGGAGTAGCGATTCGAGAAAATCCTTCCACGAATATCCGATAATAACCAGCTAAACCAAGAAAGCTACATACTTCGGTCACTGATTTAGGTTGCTCCCAACTTTGAATTGCTTCAATCTTTGCTGGGTCAACAGATATTCCATGACTCGATACTACGTGCCCAAGGAATGCTACTTCCTCAAGCCAAAATTCATATTTATTCAACTTGACATAAAGCTTATTTTCACGAAGCTTTTGGAGTATCAGCCTCAAGTGTTGCTCATGATCTTCACGGCTTTTGGAATATATGAGAATGTCATCAATAAAGACGACCACAAAGTGATCCAAATATTCCTTGAATACTCGGTTCATCATATCCATGAAGGCAGCAGGAGCTTTAGTCAATCCAAAAGACATGACTAGGGATTCATAATGCCCGTACTGAGTTCTGAAAGCCGTCTTTTGAATGTCATCGGTTCTAATCTTCAATTGGTGATATCCGGAATGAAGATCTATCTTTGAAAAAAAAATTGGCGCCTTGCAACTTGTCAAATAGGTCATCAATACGAGGCAATGGATATCTATTTTTGATAGTGACATGGTTCAACTCCCGATAATCAATACAAAGTCTCATACTCCCATCTTTCTTCTTCACGAATAGAACAGGAGCACCCCAAAGAGACATACTAGGATGAATGAAACCAATGTCTAACAATTCCTGCAGTTGGGTCTTTAACTCCTGAAGTTCAATAGGAGCCATTCGATATGGGGTTTTCAAAATGGGTTTTGTACTGGGTTCAAGGTCGATACAAAATTCAATTTCACGCTCTGGGGGTAGGCCAGGAAGTTCTTCCGAGAATACGTTAGGAAATTCATTAATAATAGAAATATCATTCAAAACTGACGTATTTTTGTTTAGATCCATGACATGAGCTAAGAAAGCTTGACATCCGTTTTTCAATAAACGAATAGCTTTATGGCTTGAGATGACAGTGATGGATTTTAATGGTTTGGTTGCTTGAATTCGAATAATAGGTTGGTTAGGAATATGAAAGCTAACAACCTTACAAAAATAATCAATTTTTGCATGATGAGTAGTTAACCAATCAATCCCTAGAATCACATCAAATGCAAGTATTTTCAAAGAAATAAGATCGACAGGTAACGTGCGGTTATAGATTTGAATCAAATAAGACTTATAAACTGTGGATGTAATGAAGGTTTCTCCCAATGGAGTTTCAATAGATAAATCAAAGTCTAATTTCTCCGACGTCAAATTTAAACGTTGAGCACAAGTAGGAGAAATAAAGGAATGGGTAGAACTGGTATCAAATAAAGTATAAACTTCGCTAGAGTTTATGATTAGCTTACTCGTTATCACCTCGTTCGGATTCCTCGCTTTTTGGGAGGTTACGACAAACGCTCTCCCTTGAACTACCGGTTTTGTCTTGTCTAGGACACCCTTGGATGCCTCCATCCTAGCTGGACTTGACTTTGGTGCACAACAAAATCGGGCTAGGTGACCTTCTTTTCCACAATTGTAACATGCTTTTGACTGCATCGTGCAGTTTGGACTTATGTGTCCTTCCCCTCCACATTTGTAACATACGACCAGTGGTCGTTCTCCTTCCTTAACAGCGGGTGCTGGTGCTTGACATCTTTCCATCTTTGCTGAACCTTCTCTTCTTGAACTTTCCACTCCTATTGTCTTGGCCATGATTACCACCGAAGTGGTTATCATTTCTGGCATGTTGATTTCCTCCACGTTTGTTGTCACCGCTTTGATGACTGCTACCACTGGTATTATCGACTTGTCGACTGCTCTCTCTTGGTTGGGTTGACTCATTATCGCACTCCAATAACTGAGCCCTATTCACAACATCTGAATACAAACACAGTTTATGAGAGATAAGGTATTGACGTATCTCGGGTTTCAAACCTCTTAGAAATATCCGCGTCATTCTCTCTTCATTATCAACCAAGTGGGACACAAACCGAGACAACTCGGTAAACTTAGCTTCGTACTGCGCCACGGTCATATTTTTTTATCCAAGCTTGATGAACTCCACCTCCTTCATGTGACGAATACTTTCAGGAAAGTACTTGTCGTTGAACTATTCTTGGAACTTCTCCCAAGACATCTTCAGTGCAGTAAGTTGAGTACGCTTTACAGATTCCCACCATGTCTCCGCCTCTACACGCAACATGAAGGTGGCCAAGGGAACCTTTTGCTCCTCGGAGCATCCCAAGACATCAAATATCTTGTTGATCTGCTTTATCCACGTCTCCGCCTTAAGTGGTTTTAGCTCTCCAAAAAACTCCGATGGTCCCAGCTCCTTGAACTGCTTAGCGATGACCGTCCGAGAGTTGTCAGTGTTTCCACCTGCATTTGGGACAAGAGCCGCTCTCGCCTGATGTTGCATGAATTGCATAAAGCCTCTGAACATCCCATCGTTCACCATTTCATCGATGTTATTGTTTTCATGAGGATTATTGTCTTCCTGTTGCACATTACCCTGGGCATTGATCGTTGGTGACTCAACGGTCTCATGTGCTTCATTGCTTATCTCAACATTTTCGGATGCCATTTTCAAATACTGCCACAAAATAAGGGTTAATTAACATATCACATATTATCTCTATACTCTGACTGACCAATTAAATACCAAATAAACTTAGGTAGGTCATACTAGCGATGGAATTCCCCATCTCTCCCCTCCTAGTTCTTGTCTCACATCTCAGCCAGGGATCATATCCCTAAGCTTTGATACCAACTGTGACGCCCCCAAAATATGTATACATCACCCATCTTGGGTCAAATCGATACAAGTCTTCAATACAAATACAAACTAATTATACAACAGTATTGTAAAATACGACAAAACATAAATTAAGAGTTTTAATAAGAATATTTCCATCTAGACAATATCAACACTCAAAGGAGTCCTTAATACATTTATTGTCACACTATTTAACAGAATAGTGAGGACTACTAATACTATCATCTGGACCGTCACTCCATTCCCTGACTAGTCCCGACTACGTTCTCATTTCATGAAGAGAGCAGTGAAAGAAAGGGGTGAGCTCAACTAGCCCAGTAAGAAATATTATGACTAAGATAATGCAGAATAAATTATCATTAGTCTTCAACAATGTTAAACTGTTAAAATACAATAGACATCAAGTTTAACTGCAGCGGAATAAGCAATCCATTAGAAGAGTCAAGTAGAGCATGATATCTAATATCTTCTATGATTTAAAATATTTTCATCAATTTTTATCGTTGAGACTCGACAATAAATAAACCTCATCATCGAGTCATCCCCGCTTTTTTTGCCAAGGATATTCATTAAATTATCAATGGTCATGACTATACCGAATAATCCTCGGTCATAATCATACCAAAAGCGTAAAATCAATACACTACCAAGCCACCGAGGACTTTTACCACATCATTTATAACATTACAGGTCATGATTATACCGAATAATCCCTGGTCATAATCATACCAAGTCTATCTATGCACGTAAGCCAAAGATGACTTTTATCACAATATAAGCATGAGGATGATGACAATGACATAATAATTCAATAAAACAAGTTCAAGAATAAATTTTAAAGATTTATAAGTTAATTTATCCTGAACTCAATAATGTCCAAATTGTCAACATGATACTGCTTTGTGGAGTAAAATTCAAGAATGCTCAGAAGAATATTTTCATGAAAAGATACTGGATGAAACACAAATATCAAGGATATTCCACTAATTTCTTGGAGTATAGAAGCCAAAATTTTAACCAAATGAGTATCATGAATATATTAAACTGCAATGGATTTTCACCCGCTATGCGGTAATCCACATAGACAGATCATTTCCATAATTTAATAAGAAATGAATACGAAGGGTCATTCACCATGCATGTGGTAATCCTCATGTATGTTTATTTCAATGTAATAATAAAGAATGGAATAACAAAGAATTCACCATAAATGCGATAGACCGCATAGACAAGTTATTCAAATGAATAATAAATAATGGAACCAGTCATGCGTAAACGCGTACGGACGATGATATTCCAAATGAATAATAAATAATGGAACCCGTGTCGTGCGTAAACGCATTGCATAAGATATTCCAATGAGAATAATAGAGAATGGAATAACAAAAGACTTCACCAGGCATGCGATAGATCGCATGCATAAAAGTTATTCCAATGAATAATAAATAATGGAACTGGATCATGCGTAATACGCACGCATGACGATATATTCCAAATGTAATAATAAAGAATGGAATAACGTAAGAATTTCACCATGTATGTGGTACTTAGCATATATACAGTTATTCCAATGAATAATAAGGAATGGAATAACGAAGAATTTCACCATGTATGCGGTACTTTGCGATATATAGGTTATTCAAATGAATAATAAAGAATGGAATAATAGAAGTTCTCTTCATGAATACGAAAGAAATAATACCCCTTACGAATACAACAAATAATATCCCTTACCTTATAAAGAAGAATACCCCGACGGGTAGGGCGGGGATATACTTGAAGAAAATTTGCACTACGCTCAAAGCTTCTTAAAACTCTAAAGAAATACGCTTAAGATTATAGAAGAGAATAGAAAGGATGCAATGCAATAAAATATAATATATATATATATATATAGTTTATTTAAAATCTAATAAAATAATTAACTTTATAAAAGTATTATGTTTTATATAAAAAGATTTTACTATGCAAACACTATGCAGGTACTATGCATAATAAAATATATTATATTCTAATTATTGTCTAATAAAACAAATAACTTTATAAAAGTATTACATTTTATATAAAAAGCTTTTCTGCTTTATTACATTAATAATACTAATAAAATAAAATTTAAATAATATATATATATATATAAACTTAGTGACTTCATAAAAAGACACCTCAATATATTTAACAACATTTATCATCATTATTATAATTCATAATATTAATCGACCAGGTCATTCCCAGGAAAGAGGGGGCTTTCCAATAAGGATTTCTCCCTATTGGCGCGCAATTAGGTGACCAAACCTGTCCTTGGCAGAACTTCTAGACATCATTAATATTGTAAATAATAATAATAATAACTTTGTTATCTTAATTATTGATTTAACAATATATAAAATATCGACAATAATTGAATCAAATAACGTGAGATACTATGCAACAATTACTGTAGCAATAATTGAACAAAACTGAGTGACTTCTCACGTAAGCATCAATAATTACCGTGTGCTACTATGCAACCATGCGTATTACTGTACTTTTAATACCGAGTATTTCAACAGATAATGGTAAAACTTCCGCCGTTATTTTCATAAAAATATTTTTGTCGATTTCTCAATCCAACAATAATTCTGTTGTGGGGTCCACCAATGATTGTGTCGTCGTACGAATATTCCATGTTAAAACGAATATTCCCTGGCCAATCGAATATTATATAACAACTTGCATACTTTTCAAAATTTCTAAATATTACCAACACCTATAACATTATATCAAATTTACTCCATAATATTCAAAAATGATATTTATTGAAAATTCATCTTTATTCATAAAAGTTGGGGTCTTACAATAATCATACCAAAAATTGTCCATCAATGCACTACAGGCCACTGAGGACTTTTACCACATCATTTATAACATTGCAGGTCATGATTATACCGAATGATCCATGATCATAATCATACCAAGTTCATCTATGCACGTAAGTCAAAGATGACTTTCATCACAATATAAGCATGAGGATGATGACAATGACAATGACATAATAATTTAATAAAATAAGTTCAAGAATAAATTTTAAAGATTTATAAGTTAATTTATCCTAAAATCAATTACGTCCAAATTGTCAACATGATATTGCTTTGTGGAATAAAATTCAAGAATGCTCAGAAGAATATTTCCATGAAAAGATACTGGATGAAGCACAAATATCTAGGATATTCTACTAATTTCATGAAGTATAGAAGCCAAAACTTAACCAACTAAGTATAATAGAATATATGAAACTGTAAATGGATTTTCACCCGCCATGCGATAATCCACGTAGACAGATCATTTCCACAATTTAATAAGGAATGAATATGAATGATCATTCACCATGCATGCAGTAATCCACATAGACAGGTTATTCATATAGAATAATAAAGAATTGAATAACAGAAGAATTCACTAGGCATGCGATAGACCGCATGCATGTGTTATTCTCAATGTAATAATAAAGAATGGAACCGAGTCGTGCATGTAATCCGCATGCATGGATATTCCAACAGAATAATAAAGAATGGAACCAGGTCATACGTAATCCGCACAGATAGAATGTTCCAATAGAATAATAAAGAATAGAACCAGATCATGCGTAATCCGCACAGATAAGATATTCCAACAGAATAATAAAGAATGGAACCAGGTCATGCATAATCCGCACAGACAGGATGTTCCATCAGAATAATAAAGAATGGAACCAGGTAATGCGTAATCCGCATGCATGTGATGTTCCAATGTAATAATAAAGAATGGAATAACAACAAAATTCACCAGGCATGCGATAGACCGCACAGATAGGTTATTCCAATAGAATAATAAAGAATGGAATAACAGAAGAATTTCACCATGTATTCGGTACTTCGCATAGACAAGTTATTCTAACATAATAATAAAGAATGGAATAACAACTCTTACGAGTATTGAAAGAAAATAACTCTCTTCATGAATACAAAAGAATAATACCCCTTACCTTAGAAGAAGACTGGATACTGGAATAGTGAGGTAGCAGACTTCTCTTCTTCTTTCTCTCTATAATTTATCTCTATAATAATTGCTCTATAGCTTTAGTGAATTGGTGACAAATGAAGGAAGAATGAGCTACTATTTATAGGAAAATATAGTTTCGATAATTGCACATTTTGGGGATCAAAATATTATAGTATAATACCTTCCTCTTTTTCTTTATTTTTAATTTAGTCTTGCAAGTATTATCAAACTTGCACCACCTCCCCTAATAGTAAATAATGTGAATCAATAGTTCAATCATGTGAATCAATAGTTATAATCATGTGAAAATACGAATTACAGTATAGTACCTCCATCTATACCTCTATTTTTAACTTAGCCATGCAAGTATTATCAATCTTGCACCACCTCCCCTAATAGTACAAGAATGTGAATCAATAGTACACACATATGAACAAATAGTTATAATCATGTGAATTAATAACAATTAATTGCTCATTTATCCAGTGAATTACCTGACTGGTAGGTATAACTTCCAGACATCAATTAATATCGAAATAAATGTCAATTTCCATTAACACTAATAATTCCAACACAATGGAACTATCAATTTCATCTTTAATCAACACGAACTTATTCATCATTAATATTATAATTCACAATATTTAACAACCAGGTCGTTCCCAAGAAAGAGGGGACTTTCCGATAAGGATTTCTCCTTATTGGCACGCAATTAGATGAACAAAACTCTCCTTGACAGAACTTCTAGACATTGTAAATATTGCGATTAATAATATGAATAACTTTGTCATCTCAATTATTGATTTAATAATATATCATATTATGCAGATGATACTGTGACAATAATCGAATCAATAATATGAGAGATATGATGCGGCAAATTCTTGTAGCAATAATTGAGTATAACCGAGTGACTTCTCACGTAAGCATCAATAATCAATCTTTGTGTGCTACTATGCAACCACGCCAGATTCATCGTACTTTTACTAATGGGTAGTTTAACAGGTTTAAACGGTAACAATACTTTTCGTCGTTATTTTTAATAAAAGATAATTCTGTCATTTTCTTACTACGATAATACTTCCGTTGTGGGGTCCACCAATGATTGTGCCATCGTACAAATATTCCCTGTTAAAACGAATATTCCCCGACCAATCGAATATTATATAACCACTTGCTTACTTTGAAAAATTTGCAAATATTACCCACAACTATAACATTATATCAAATCCACACCATAATATTCAAAAAAATATATTTTGAGAAATTTAAATCTTTATTCATAAAATCTGGGGTCTCACACATTGCAACCACTTAAGATTCTGAAATGGAAGTGGAAACACATTACCATGGATTTCGTTACTGGTCTTCAAAAGGTTTCTCAAGGCATAATGTAATATGGGTTATTGTTGATAGATTAACCAAGTCTGCTCATTTCTTACCGATACGAGAGACTTATTCCCTTGAACATCTTGCTCGTATGTACGTAAATGAGATTGTGAGATTGCATGGCATGCCAGTATCCATAGTTTCGGATCGTGACCCAAGATGCACTTCACGATTTTGAGTTAGCTTGCAGAAAGCTATGGGCACGGATTTACGATTCCGTTCGTCATACCATCCTCAAATGGATGGGCAATCAGAAAGGACTATTTAAACCCTTGGAGATCTATTAAGACTCTGTGTCCTAGATTACAAAGGAAGTTGGGACAAGTACTTGCCATTGGTGGAATTCTCCTACAACAACAATTATCAAGAAAGTATAGGCATGGCTCCATTCAAGGAGTTGTATGGATAAAAGTGATGTTCTCCAGTATGCTGGGACGAGGTGGGTGAAGCAACGTTGTTGGGACCATAATTGGTACGCATGACTACAGAAAAGATCCAAACGAATCGACAATGTATACAAATGGCACAGGATAGATAAAAGAGTTATGCAGATCTTCAATTGTTACGTATTGCTCCATGGAAGGGAGTTACAAGATTCGGGAAGAGAGAAAAGCTCAATCCACAATTTGTTGGTCCATTTGAGATTCTTGAGTGATAGGATATGTGGCCTATAAACTCGCATTACCTCCAAGCATATCCCGTGTTCATAATATTTTGCACATATCTATTCTTTGTAAATATGTGAAAGACCCAAACCACATTATTGCGTTAGAACCAGATGAGATAGCCGAAGATTTAACGTAGAAGGAGGTACCTGTCAAGATCTTTGATAGGAAAGAGCATGACATAAGAACAAAGGTTATACCACAAGTCAAGGTTTTGTGGAGGAACCATGCTATTGAGGAAATGACTTGGGAGTTAGAATTAGAAATAAAAGCGAAGTACCCTCACCTTTTTGAAACACCTGGTACGTACGTCAATTTTGAGGACGAAATTTCATAAGGATGGGAGGTTATAAGACCCAACTTTTTATAAATAAAATTGAATTTCCTCTATTCATTATCTTGAAATAATCAGTTAATTTGATATAATGCTTTGGTTATGGGTAAAATGTGCAAATTTTGCAAAATAAGCAAGTGGTTATAAAATATTCATTGTTGTTGGGGTTTGGTCGTGGAATATTCTTGCTGTCGGGGAATATTCGTACGACGGCGCAGCCATTTGTGGGCCCCATAACAGAAAACGTTCAGATGAAGAAAAAGACAAGTTTGAGTTTTTATAAATAACGACGTAATTGTTAACATTAACACTGTTGGAATACCCGGTAGTTAAAGTACAATAATACGCGTGGTTGCATAGTAGCACACGATATTGCACAGTATTGTTGGATTATTGATTCTTACGTAAGAAGGCACTACTCAATAATTGTTACAGTAATTATTGCTCAATATTTTATTTTATTGATTCAAAAATTGCTGCGTTGATATTTTATATTATTGTTGTTTCAATAATTGTCACTGCACATTATTTCCATTATCAGATCAATAATTCATATTATTTGAATAATATTATTAGATAGCATTATTGATAATATCTAAGGAAGTTCTGTTTAAGAAAAGGGGTTTGGTCATTTAATTACGTGCCAATAAGGAGAAATCCTTATCGGAAAGCCCCCTCTTTCTTGAGAACGACTTGGTTGTCATAATTGTGATTCTGTAATATTATTTATGAATAATTAATTATTAATTTATATGATAAGAAAATTTTTATTTTATGTGGATATAAATGTTGGATAGGGAAATATTTATTTTGTGTGGATATAAATGAAGGAATTAATGCTGAGGTGTTTTATCAGTATTTTGTCGGAATGAAGGTATTAAAAATCGTCCGTATGTGGATTTCGAGCGTTTTCTGTTTGGAATTTTGAAAAACTTTCTTCTACAAAGTTGTAGAGAATTGGATTTCCTATGGAATAGACATTAGATTTTAATTTTTCAGATAAAGGGATATTTATTATGAATTATTGAAGTTTCGGAAATAAATGTTTTTATTTAAAAACATGGGTGGGCCCCACTTTTGATTGGTGTGAAAATTCTAAATTTTAGGGCCCCCACTTGTGATGGCTGATATTTGGTCAAATAAATGTGCATAGAAAAAAATAATATTTTATTAATTTAGTCTCCTTTGACGTTCTAGCATTTTCCTATAAATAGGTGCTTATGTTAGAATTGAAAAGCACACCAGAAACATAAGTTTTCTCTCTATATACTATCAAGCTTATTTTTGTGAGTATTTAGATATTTTGAGAGTTTCTATTCAGTGTAAGTTTCCTTCAACATTTTATCTGATATTCCGGTCAGAAGTACTGTTCTTTTGAGGTAAGGGATGTTATTTTCTTCATAAATGATATTATTTCTTTCAATATCATTATAACAAAATATTGGTATGAATATTATTGTGGAATTTCTACCTTTTTGTGTTGGGGTTACTATTCACGTATACAACACTATTCACAAATACGATACTATTCACCGAAAAATGAAATTTTTTCTTCTTTGTCCCAGATGTCTATTATGGTTATTATCTTTGATTGTATCCATGCTTTGATCTTCATTCTTGAATTTTACTCTACTATGGTTTATTATGGAGTATTTTTAAACTTGGATTATCTAAAGTACGAATCTCTAATCTTTGTCCTTTTATCTCACTGGATTCGTTCTTTAAAATATTTTTCATCATCCTCAATCCTTAATGGTGATATTTGATGAATATCTTTGGCCTGTAATGCAAAGATGAATGATTACCTGATGAATATCTTTGATCCATAGTGCAAAGGTGAATAGGTGTTGAGATGAACATGACCAACTGGTGATACAGATGAATATCTTTGGCCCATAGTGCAAAGATGAATATTTTATTCAAGATGTATATTGATTGATGTTACAGGGATAAAATATTGATGATGGACTTTTAAATTCATAGATGATAGTAGATTTCATTCTCTACTTAACTCTTCTAATGAATTGTTATTTTCGCTGCAAATATTGATCTAAAACTTGTTGTCCATTATATTTTATCCAATTTGTTGAAGGCTAACGATAATTTGTTATTCATTACCATAGTCATAATATTCTTTACTGGGCTAGTTGAGCTCACCCTTTTTCTTTTTGTTCCATTTTTCTTCTCAGGAGGTGAGAATTTAACAGGAACTAGCCGGATTATGGAGTGATGGTTCAAGATAGTTATTTTAGCATTCCTCACTATTTTGTAAAATAGTGCATCAATAATTATAATGAGGATTTTATCTAAGGTGGATATTGTCTAGAAGACAATATTGTATTTAAACTCACAATTTATGTGTTGTCGTATTTTGCGTGACAATTGTATTAATGAAGTTGTAGTTGTTTCTGTACCATGTATTTGGCGACTCAGAATGGGTGATGTATACCTATTTTGGGGGTGTCACAGGTATAACATATTTATTCGCGTCCCAATGGTTCGAAACTTAGACATCTTTTACATAACTTAACCATAATTTAACAACATATGGACATAACTAATACATAATACAATACCATTAATCTTAAACATAGCTTAATAGGTTTTTTTATAACCAAATCCTAGTACATCACTAGCATTATAAAAATAATTACTCCATAGCCTTCCCTTTACCCTTGTCCTTGCCAGAAGGTTCACCACGTATGATCAATAATTGCACAAGTTCAATACTGCTCAAGAAAGAGTAAGGTTCGAGTACTTGCCTCAAGCGTAGTTTACCAAAGTAAAGCTTAATACCCTCTTTCGATTCCTAACATAATATATTACACGCATAAAATATTCATTAGTTACATAACTCATATGTTTAAGTTCGAATGTAAACTTGAACCGGTGGAAGATTTTGACTACACTTTCTACTTGGTGGGTAGATTTCTTGCGAAAAAGCCTGTGAACTTTGGGGCTATGAAGGATACTCTCATTTCAATATTGTAACCGGTGAAGGTTATTGATGTAAAGGAGTTTGAAGATGGCCGTTATGTGTTTTAGTTTTTTCATGAGCGAGATCTGAATTGTGTTATTTCTGATGGTCCGTGGTCTTTTACTAACCATATTTTGCTACTGAAACGTTTGCTTCCAGGTGAGCAACCTTCTCAAGTTCCCTTGAATATGGTCGAACTTTGGACTCAAGTTTATGATCTTCTTATTGGCTTTATGTCAGAGAAAGTTGGGATTTCTATTGGCAATTACATAGGCAAGTTTGTTGCCTCAGATGCTCACAACTTCAATGGCCAGATTAAAACTTTCATCTAAGTGAGGGTGGCCATGGATGTGAACAAGCCTGTTGTCCAAAAAATGAAGTTGAAGAGGAGTGGTGGGGACTGGATTTGGGTTACTTTTAAATATGAAAGGCTTCCTATGTTCTGCTTCTATTGTGGAGTTATAGGACACTCTGATAAGTTTTATGCATCGTGGTTCGATAATCCTGTTCCTCCGTCTCAATTTGTGTATGGTAAATGGCTCCGGGCTCAACTACGTCGTCAAGGTAGTCAATCGGCCGATCAGTGGATCAGGACTTCTGCTCAGGCGAGCCCTCCCTCGGTGTCTAGTGCGGTGGATGATGAATCGGTAATGGACGTGTGAACTCCACGTTTTCAGTAACCACATTTGGTAACTTCTGTGCATGGCAAGGAAACCTCCACTTCCTTGATTCAAGTAGACGTGATTCCTCCCACTCTGAAACTTCCCCCGGTATCTATGGAATTGTCTTTTGACTTTTCTTCCATGCATGGGATTGATACTCCGATTATTGAGGGGAGCGATTCAGGGGGTATTATTCTAGCGGAGCAGAAACGGTGCCGAACATTGAATAGTAATAATTATGCAGATGGCTTGGATGGGTCTTCTGGTCTAGTAAATTCGGTGAATAATATTTTGGTTAATCCGACACCAAAAAACGGATTGAAAGTGGGCGTTGTTATCCAGGCCCACCGAGACCAATGACGACCCTTAGTTGGAATTGTCGCGGGTTGGGAAACTCGCATACAATTCAGGTCCTTGTGGAGTTAGTCCGCCATTTAAAGCCTACTTTTGTATTTCTTATTGAAACAATGTTGCCTCAAGATCGTTTGGATGCAATCAAACTAAAATTAGGTTACGAAGGTGTTTTTGCTGTGAGTAGTGTTGGCCATAGAGGGGGTATTGTCCTATTGTGGAAAGATAAAAAAATTTCCAGTTTACTTTCTTACTCGGATCATCATATTGACGTTGCTGTTAACATCCCTAACATGTTGCAATGGCGCCTCACTAGGTTCTACGGCCATGCCGCTAGAAATAATCGAATTTTGTCTTGGAATCTCCTCCGGCAGCTTAGTAGTCGCTCTACTCTCCCGTGGTGTTGTATCAAAGACTTTAATGATCTTTTATCTTCAAGTGAGAAGCGTGGGAGTATTGACCACCCTCAGTGGCTTTTTGACGGGTTCCGGAGGGCTGTTGATGATAGTGGGGTACTAGATATTGGTATGGAGGGGCATCCTTTCACTTGGGAGCGTCGTACGGGTTTTTTGGATTGGGTTGAGGAACGTCTTGATTGCGCGATTGTTTCTTCTACTTGGCTTTCTACTTTTCCCCATGTGAAGCTGCGGAATATAGAGGCTTCTATGTCGGATCACTCAGCTATTATGCTTGATTTTTTGCTGTTTAGCCAAGTATAAAAAACTCACAAATTTAGGTTTGAAAACTTTTGGCTTAGGGAGCCCCAATGCCAGACTATTATTTCGGACAGTTGGTCTAGGAGCTCGGGGAGTCCTATTCAAATTCAAATTAATCAGTGTGGGGTTGATTTAATGAGGTGGGGGTCTGGTCTTGCCTCTCATTTTTGTATGGATATTGCTGATTATAAAAGGCAGATGAAAGGCCTTAGGTCTCTTACTGACCAAGATTCTATTGCCTAATACTCTAATTGTCGCTTAAGGTTCTATCTGTTATTGGCTCAACAAGAGGATTTTTGGAAACAACATTCTAAGCAGCTGTGGCTCAATTCTGGGGACTTAAACTCCTGATTTTTTCATATTTCTGCTTCTTCCCGTTGGAAAAACAATACGATTTTGGAGCTCAAGGATGATAGTGGTCGCTGGTAACATTGAGATAATGGGTTACCGAACCTGCTCCTCTCTTATTTTCAGGGGATTTTCACTTCTCAAGGAGGGCAAACTCAGGCTATAACGGACTGCATTACTTCTTATATTTCTGATCAGCAGAGCAATTTTCTTATTGCTCCCTTTTCGAAGGACGATGTCATGGAAGCTTTGTTCTCTATGCATCTTGATAAAGCGCCAAGGCCGGATGGTATGAACCCCATGTTCTATCAACGTTCTTGGGATATTGTGGGCAATTCTGTGACTGTCGCTTGTCTCTCTTTCCTTCAGCAAGGGGTATTTCCAGAGGGCTTCAATGAAACTAATATTGTGCTAATTCCTAAGAAGTCAAAGCCTGTGTTGGTTACTGATCTTAGGCCAATTTCTCTCTACAATGTTATTTACAAGACAGTTGCTAAATGCTTACGAATTGCCTTAAACATGTGATTGATTCTATTATCTCAGAGCAGCAAAGTGCATTCATTCTGGGAAGGCTGATTACTGACAACATTATGATCTTTTATGAGGTAATTCACTATCTAAAAAGGAAAAGGCAAGGGAAGTCAGGATTCTCTGCGCTGAAGATTGATATGAGCAAAGCCTATGATAGTCTTGAATGGGATTACTTGCACCAAATCATGGTTCGTATGGGTTTTCCTTCGGTTTGGATTCGGTGGATTATGTTGTGTGTTTCCACTGTGAAATATTCTATAGTTCATAATGGCTTTGAGTCGGATCCTATCATTCTTTTGAGAGGCTTACGGCAAGGTTGCCCACTCTTGCCGTATTTATTTATCCTCTGTGCCGAGGGTTTTTCTGCCTTGCTTCATCGTTATGAGCGTCGTGGGCTAATCCATGGCTGTAAAGTCTCTCAAGGTGCTCCAGTTGTGTCCCACCTATTTTTTTCCGATGACAGTTATTTGTTTTTCGGGCGACTACCTCAGAATGTCAGCATATAAAGGAATGTATCCAGTTATATGAATCTGCCTTGGGTCAGCAGATAAATTTTTAGTAATCCTCTATTCTTTTCAGTGTTAATACGCTTGTGACTGTTAAAAATGTGGTTAGTGGCAATCTTCAGGTTCGGGTTACCTCTGATCATGGGAAGTATCTTGGATTACCATCTTATATGGGGAAGAATAAGAAGCAAGGACTATCTTTTCTCAAGGATTGTATATGGAGTCGTCTGTCCGGCTGGAAGACAAGGTTACTCTCCAAAGCTGGTAAGGAAGTTCTTATAAAGAGTGTGGCTCAGGTTCTTTCTACTTTTATTATGAGTGTCTTCTTATTGCCGAAGGACCTTTGCTCGAAGTTGGAAAGCTCATTGGCTCGATTTTGGTGGGAGTTGGGCTCTAATCAGTCCAAAGGGATTCATTGAGTTAGTTGGAAGAAATTATGCGCTCAAAAGGAGCATGGGGGCTTAGGTTTCAAGAGTCTCTATGACTTCAACTTGGCCATGCTTGGTAAGTACGGGTGGTGTTTGGTGACTCGTCCATCTTTGTTGGTTGGGAGGATTTTTAAGGCCAGATATTACCCTTCTTCTTCCTTCTTCTGTGCTCAGAAAGGCAATAATCCTAGCTTCATCTGGTCTAGTATCATGGATACCAAACCTCTCTTAAAGTAAAGTGCCAGATGGCGTGTTGGCAATGGGAAAAGCATTAATATTTGGACGGGGCCTTGGCTGCCTGACGATGATAATCCTTGGTTGTCTTCTTCCCTTGTTCTAGGGACGAAGCATGCTTCTGTGAACAATCTTATGCTCCCTGATGCACTTTCTTGGGACACTAATTTAGTAAGGGATTTGTTTGATGCTCGTGACTCTTCATTGATTTCTAATATTTCCTTGAGCAGTAGGTGTCAAGAGGATCGCCTGTACTGGAGGTTCGAAAGAAGGGGGTTGTATTAGGTGAAGAGCGCTTATGACTTCTTGACCTCTGACCTGAGCACTCTTCACCCTCGTCATGATACTCCAACTTGGAAGAAGCTCTGGGCGGTTCGTATCCCTCCGAAAGTGAAACATACTCTATGGCGTTTGTGTAATGGCAGTCTACCCACCAAAGATAACCTTTTGAAGAAAAGAGTCATTGTGGATGGTACTTGTCCCATGTGTAACTCTGCGGCAGAATCCAGTCATCATGTGTTTACCTCCTGCCCTTTTGCGAAAGAATGTTGGAGGCTGTGTACTGTGCGTTTTGTTCCCCCAGGTAACCAAGACTTCTTTGAGTGGTTTTCTAGTTTGTTGGTTAGTGGTTCACAGGAGGAGATTAAGCTAGCTTGTATGATAATTTGGTGTATTTGGCTGAATCGAAATGAGGTGTTATGGAATAATCGGGTCCAGAAGCCAGCTAGCCTGCTAAATATTGTGAGTTCTTATCTTTTCCAATGGATTGTCGCTCAAGGAAAGATTGTAAATGGCAATACTTCCATATCTGAAGATGGCCATATTTGTTGGTCTAGGCCAAGAACAGGTTGGATCAAATGTAACGTTGACGGTGTCATTTTTAATTAGGAGGCAAAGCTTAGCTATGGTTGGGTGATTAGAGACTGTACTGGTTCTTTGGTTGTTGCTGGGTGTGGCTCTTTTGCGGGTTATTTAGATCCTGAAATGGCGGAAGAAATCAGCTGCAGAGAGGCCCTTAGCAGGTTAAAGACTCATCAAGCAGCGAAAGTGATCCTTAAATCAGATGCTTTCAATCTTGTTCAGGCTATTCGGGGATCTGATTCATTTCTGAGTCCTTTAGGTTGGGTTATTGATGATTATAAGCAACTCTTCCTTGATATTGAGGATTGCCGTATTTGTTTTGTTAGGCAATCAGCGAACGGTGTCGCACATTCCTTAGCTCGTGCGTCGGGTTCTATGTCTGGCAGCCATGTTTGGATAGGTTCTCTACCTCCTTTTGTTTGTAATGTTTTGATGTTGGATAATCAATAATAGTACTCCATACTTTGTTAAAAAAAAGTTCGAATGTAAACTTAAACATTCAACCTAGTTATAACTTCATACATACTATATCACATATTGTACATCTTCATAACATAAATCAGATTGTTATGATACCACAAAGTTAAACAACATATTTCTCAAATCATTGCTTTATAGCTTGTAAACATTCTTATCATTTAAAATTATAATTACTCATTAAACATTCAACTCTATCCCCTAACATGCTTCTTAATATATTACATAGCATGTTGGTCATATAGTCCAAATTAAGGTAACCCTATAAGCATTCTTTGAAATTCAGATCAAAAACAGAAACTATTCATGACTGTAGGATGGCGCAGCTGCGCTGTCCCCTGGCCAGGCCAAGGTTGAGCTTTGCACTTCCTGGTTTCAGTCCAACTTTAACACGCATATACACTTATACTTTAACATACATACATGTTAGAGGTTCTCTCATAATCATATGACCATTCTTGAGTTTATTTTTACCAGTTTTAGCATAACAAGATCATGCAGTTATCATGGTTTGTAACTTGACTATATGTCCACATAGAGATTTCAAAACCTGTTATTACACATGCTCATAGTTTTCATATTATTTGATCACAATTATCATTGTTTACCACTTCGGATCATGCTTTAAACTCATGTTTGGTTTAGTTATCATCATGCTTAATACATATGAATCATGTCTAGGAGTATTATAGCCATAACATGACATCTTACTTATTTAGAATCTATGTATTCATATGATGCAACTAAATTTTTGAAAACATGTTCAAGGTTGCCTTTGAAATCACTTTATCATGAATGATATAATATAACACATATAAAACAACTTTAAAACTCTTATCATGTGTAGTCAAGTCATGTTATCATCCTCACAAGATCAGAACATACATCATGTAGTTTTCATGCATATTGGCTTTGATATATCAAACTTTTCTTGAAAATTTCTCTAACACAATGTCTACAAGTTTGGTTATGAACAAAGGAACTATAACTCTATAGTATACTCTTTTATGTTTGAAATCAGTCATGCATATATATCATCAAGTTAAGAACTTGTAAACATAAGTTTTCCACAAGGTTTGTTTTGAAAACCTTAAGTTTTGCTACAAACTTCCTTGCTAATCCAAGTTGATTACTTCATACTACATAAGAAAGTTTTACATCTCATGTTATACTCCTTTTCAGGTATGTATTTAAGACATAACACTAATTTCACATCACATAATATTACGTAAATCGATGGCGATTACGAGGTATGGTATTGCTACTATTTATCCTCCTAGTACAAATAGGTAGCAATTTGCACCATGCCTAAACCGAAGCGATGCGTGCTCTATTTTGTAGAGCATCAAACCACTTTGATTCTTTTCAATTTAAACATGTTCCAATCTATCATTAAAGAGTCCATACATGTAAACCTACTTTATAAACACATTATAGCATGCTAATTTACTTTAATTATCATAGAATTTCAAGTAATTTCAAGAATTTGACAAAACCCAATTCAAGAACATAAGTAAGAATTTATACCTCTTTGAAGCTTAGTTTACTTAATTTCTCCCTTCTGAGATTGCTAAACCATTCTTTGAACCACAATTCACTCACTCTCAAATTGTCAGTGGTTTAATAGCCAAGAACAAAACAACGTAACTGAGAATTTGGTCTGTTATTTATAGAAGAAGCTTGGACTGGACATTAATTTAGAATCCATGGTGTTGAAGGAAAACACAATGGTTTAACAAGAGTGGTTCAACAACCACTTCCCAGGCATCTCCATAGCCATTGGCTTGGTAATGATCACCTAGCTTAGCCACTGATTATACTTAAAGGTTACGTAAATTAGGCCATAGGTTACTGTTCATTGTAATGTGGAGCAACTGATGAAAATGTGATCAAATTTGGTTCAGTTAGTTACTTTAACTCCTAATGTAATTTTAATTTACAATTGTTACCATATTAGAAAAATTTAGGGATTATTTATGTACTCACATCATATAATCCACGTACATTAAGTACATGTAATAAAATAACGCAGTTAGGTATTATTGTCCGAGTATCTCCATAATTATTTTTAATACTCACATAACCATATTATAACATTATTTAATATTATCTATCTAGTGTACACACATAATTCCTATCCTAATTTTTGGAATACAGATATGTAATTATTTCTGTATTAAAATTACTTATGATTTTATTGTACTACTTGATACTTTATATCATTAGAATATATTCTTATCATATGATTTTATTCATGTCACACTTTACATTAATGTTCCATTTTATTTCTACAGTAAAAAAACTAATTTTCTCCATATCGTCATCATGTTTAGTAATTTACTCCATTTTGTATTTATTTGGGCGCAATGCATTGCAACTCCTGGCGATGCCAAAATGGTTTAGCTTCAAGCCAGTTCCAATTTCTATCATCACACAAGATTTACACGATATGAATTAACTTCCACATTGGTGATATTACTAATCTAAGGGTGTATTCATTCTTTATATGGAATTACATAATTATAAGCAATTAATATTCCTCTTAGTTTAATCACCAAAATTTTCCTTCTCATGCCACACAAGGCATCTTACAATTCTCATCACAATCCACACTTATACATTCAATTTGACTTAATTGAATTATTTTTTTCACAACATATCAATATTTATTTTCAAATAAATATTTATTCTCTTATAATATTTATTCATGAAATTCTCGGTTCTTACATCCTCCCCCCCCCCCCTTATAAAAATTTTGTCCTCTGAATTGTACAAGGTTACTCAAATAAATGGGGATAATCCCTTCGCATCTTATCTTCTAATTCCCACGTGGCCTCCTCGGCGTCGTGGTTTTGCCAAAGTACTTTTACTGAAGAGATAATTTTATTTCTTAATATTTGTTCTTTCCTATCTAATATTTGAACAGTAATTTCTTCATATGCTAGATTCTTTTCTACTTGAATGGGCTCGTAAGAAATCACGTGCTTGTAGTCAGCCTTGTACGGATGCAACACGGAGATGTGAAACACGTTATGGACGTGTTCCAACTCAGGTTGTAATGCAACTTGGTACGCCACTTCGCCCACTCACTTCAGTATCTCAAATGGTCCTATGAACCTTGGACTCAATTTTTCCTTCTTGTCGAACCGTATTTTTCCTTTCCAGGGGGATACCTTTAAGAAAACGTGACTTCTGACTTCAAAGTCACGATCCTGACAATGCAAGTCTGCATACTTTTTCTGGCGATCTTGTGTCGCTACTAATCGAGCTCTTATCAATGTCACCACATCTGTGGTTTGTTAAACTAATTCTGGTCCTAACATTTTTTACTCTCCAACTTCATCCCAACACAATGTTGTTCTACACTTTCGCCCGTAAAGAGCTTCGTACGGTGGCATGCCTATACTCGTATGGTAGCTATTGTTATAAGCGAATTCCACCAAGGGTAAGTGATCATCCCAATTTCCTTTAAAGTCCATCACACAAGTTCTAAGCATGTCCTCTAGCATTTGTATCATTCATTCACTCTGCCCGTCTATCTGCGGATGATATGCAGTACTTAACCTCAACTGTTTTCCCATCGTCTCTTGCAAGCTCTTCCAAAATTTTGACGTGAAGCGCGGATCTCGATCAGAGACAATCGATACCGGCACTTCATGTCGTGAAATAATTTCTTTTACGTACAAGTTAGCTAACTGATTTAAACTATATTGGATCTTGATTGGTAGAAAATGAGCCATCTTCGTTAGTCGATCCACAATAACCCAAATGGCATCAAAACCGTTCTGCGTGATTGGAAGTCCTACCATGAAATCCATCGTAATATGCTCCCATTTCCACTCCGATATCTCCAATGGTTGAAGTAGACCACTCGGTCTTTGGTGCTCTGCTTTGACCCATTGACACGTAAGACATCTATTAACTCACTGCACAATTTCACATTTCAGATTTGGCCACCAAAAATGTTGTCTCAAATCCCGGTACATTTTCATGCCTCTTGGATGAACAGAATACGTCATATTGTGTGCCTCGTGTAACATTTCTTCCCTTATCTCGGTTATCGCTGGTACCCACACTCTCCCTTCAAATCTTAAAATACTGTCTCTATCCATCTTGAATTTATCTTCCTCATTCTTCAAGATCCTCTTCCTGATTTTCTCACATTCTTCATCCTTTTCTTGGGATTTCTTTACTCTGTCCAACAAGGTCGGACAAGCTTCTACTGCAAACACTCTCTCATCAGACTTCTTTGGTCCCTTTATCTCTATTTCTAATTTCTCCATATCCTTTATTAACTCCTCATGAGTTGTCAATTGAAATAACTTCTCCGTTCCTTTCCCACTCAGTGCGTCAGCCACTACATTCGCCTTTCTCGGGTGATAAAGAATATTGCAGTCATAATCCTTGATTAATTCTAACCACCTTCTTTGACGCATGTTCAACTCATTCTATGTGAAGATATATTTCAGACTCTTGTGGTCTGTGTATATCTCACATTTTTCTCCGTATAAATAATGTCTCCAAATCTTTAACGCAAAAACTACTGCCGCTAACTCTAAGTCATGAGTAGGGTATCGCTTTTTGTAATCCTTCAACTGTCGTAACGCATACGCAATGACTTTGCCATGTTACATTAGCACACATCCCAGTCCCCTGTGCGACACATCACTAGACACCACAAATCCTCCCGTATCATTTGGTAATGATAATACAGGCACCTTGCTCAATCTCTTTTTCAGCCCTTGGAAACTCTCCTCACATTTGTCTGTCCACACAAATTTCACTGTCTTCATTGTTAAGTTGGTCAATGGGGTAGCTATCTTAGAAAAATCCTGGATAAATCTTCGATAGTACCCAGATAACCCTAGAAAACTCCTCACTTCAGTTGGCGTCTTCGGTTGTTCCCAATTACTTATTGCTTCTACTTTCGTAGGGTCTACTGAAATTCATCCTTATCCACCACATGTCCTAAGAATTGAACCTTCTTCATCCAAAATTCGCATTTGGAAAATTTTGCGTACATCTTCTCCTTCCTTAGCGCCTCCAAAACCATCTTCAAATGTTCAGCGTGTTCTTCTTCTGTCTTGGAGTAGATCAATATATCATTGATGAAAACTACTACAAATTTATCTAAGAATGGTTTGAAGACTCGATTCATTAAATCCATAAATATTGTCGAAGCATTTGTCAATCCGAATGACATCACCAAAAATTTGAAATGTCCATAACGAGTTCAAAACGCCGTCTTTGGTATATCTTCTTCCCACACTTTCAACTGATGATAACCCATTCGCAAATCTATTTTTGAGAAACACTTGACTCCCTTTAGTTGGTTGAAAATATCATCTATCCTTGGTAATGGATATCTATTCTTAATCGTCACTCTATTCAATTCTCGATAATCGATACAGAGTCTCATTAATCCATCCTTCTTCTTTACAAACAACACGGGTGCTCCCCAAGGAGACACACTTGGTCGTATGTAACCCTTATCCAACAACTCTTACAATTGTATCATCAATTCCTTCATCTCTACTGGCGCCATACGGTATGGGGTTTTTGAAATCGGTGCAGTTCCCGGTGCTAAGTCTATTACGAATTCGATTTCTCTGTCTAGCAGAAGACAAGGCAGATCATCCAGAAATACATCTTGAAATTCTCTTACTACAGATATATCCTTAATTTTTATTCCCTTTTTTCGAGTGTCAACAATATATACTAAGTAGCCTACACATCCTTTTCTTATCAATCTCTTGGCCTGCATCATCGTAAGGCAACATGATTGCTTAAGCGATGAGCTACCATAAAATACCACCTTAGACTTATTCAGAGTCTGAAGGTTCACACTTTTATTCTGACAGTTAATTATCGCGGCATGGTTATGTAACCAATCCATTCCTAATATTACGTCAAACTCTCCCAATCTTATAGGAATCAGGTCTACGCTTAGTTCATGATTTCTAATATTTACTCGATAATTTTGATAAATATACTCTATAGGGATTACTTCCTTATTCGCAACCTCTATGATCAAGGGATTTCCTAATTGTTCTTGGGGTAAATTAAGTCGACTAGCAAATTCCTCAGATACAAAAGAACAGGTTGCACCCGAATCAAATAATACATAGGCATTTATATCATTGATTTGGATGATACCTGACACAATGTCCTTCGCAGCTACGGTGTCCTGGACGGTCATATTAAACGTTCTGGTAGTTGGATGGTTGGATGGTGTCGGTCCGCCAATCATCAGTTTTCCACTCCCTCCTTGTTGGCCGCTTCCTCTGCTACTTCCTTTCTTTGGGCAGTCTTTGATCAGATGGTCCGCCGAACCACAAGCAAAACATCCTCTGATCTTCTTCGGTTTTGGGCAGTTTGGAGCATAATGTCCCTCTTGGCCACAGTTGTAACATACACTGCGCCCTTTCCAACATTTGCCCTGGTGATACTTCCCACATTTTGGGCATCCTTCCACCTTTTTAAATTCTCCTCGAAATTTTCCCACTTGATTGTTGGGATTCTTGTTGTTGTTGTTCTCCTACTTCCTTTTCCCTAAGTTGCTACCTCCACTGATGCTTCCTCCTCGATTCTCTCCATCGATGCTCTTTCCCTTCTTCTCTTTTTTATACTGACTTAAAGCCTCACTTCCGCCCTCTGCAATAATAGCCTTTTCTAGCAATGTCGTAAAAGAATCAATCTGAAGAACCGATTCCTTGTTAAACAACCAAGGCTTCAGTCCTTGTTCGAAATGCCTAGCTTTCCTCTCTTCGTCTACCACCTGGTGTTCAGCAAATCGAGCTAGTTCATTGAACTTAGCCGCGTATTGCGCCACCGATATATCTCCTTAGTTAAGTTCTAAAAACTTTACCTCCATCTTATTTTTCATGCTTTTCGGGAAATTATTCTCGAAGAACGTAGTCTTAAACCTCTCCCAAGTGATTATCCCTTCTCCTGTTCTCTGCTGATTTGTCTCCCACCAGTAATTTGCTTCGCCTCTCATCATGTAGGTTGTAAACACCATCTTCTGGTCTTCACCCACACAAGCAATGGTGAAAGCCTTCTCCATTTCCTTGATCCATGTCTGGGCCACGATCGGGTCGGTCGTGCCAACAAATTCTGGAGGTCCTACACTCCTAAAATCCTTAAAGTTCGTGACTGGGACTACTTGGGGAACGGGTGGTACTGGTTCATTTTTTCCCCTAAGAGCTTCTCCTAACAAGTCTACAAGCCTCTGTATCGGATCTATAGGCCCTCTTTCATCATTAACTGATTCTTTCGGTGCAGTTATTCTACGTCTGGGCGGCATTTTTCTGCAACATAAAATTTTCACTTTATTATCTAATTATATTATTTAAACATTTCTTAATAGGAATAAAGTTTTATAACACGTTTCGGAAATAATATCATTTATATTCATATGCCAAATGGTTACAATTACATGGACTTTTCTAGCATACTTTTATAAATGACAACATCATATCCCCTCTTATAACAAAAGACGGGGTCAACATTTACATACTATCCCTTCAATATTTTTCAAAAGCTTGGGGTTTTACAACTATCTAACATCTTACACAAAGACTGAGATTTAACAACAACAATTTAAACAACACATAAATAAAATATTATAACTACTAGACTTCCTCCTCTAGACTCAATCTAACATCCCACGCTCCACGGGGCTCTGGTATTCCTTCTGAGTAATGTGCACCACCATGTCTCGGCTTATGGTATATTGGGTCTATCCTTGCTCAGCTGGGTAGTGATTTACCCCATCAATTAACCTCTCCATGGCCGTGCGTAGAGCATAGCCCATCTTGTTCATCTTCCTTCTCTTGCATCGCACCTCATCCTCTAGATCATTTTCCCTATCATCGGCTTCCTCCCGCTTCTCCTCGAAGTGAATCATATCCATCACCTCCATCTCTAACTAAGTAAGAAGAGCCTCCTTCTCCGTCCTCTCGCTCAAAACTTTCTGCTCTATTTACTCCAGCTTCCCTGCCAACTCTACGTTCCTAGCCACCGATTGGTGAAACAAAGTCTCCATCTGGATCCCTGCCTCCTTACGGTGAGCAATCTTAACCTCCATTTCTTGCATCACTAATTTTCTCTGATGGTCCTCGTCCCTTAATTTCTGGAACTCAGACTCCCTCTCCCTAGCCTCAGCCTCTAGCTCTTCCACTCTACATCCTAACTCCAAAATATGCCCCTCATATTCCTTCAACATCCGATCCTCAAAAGTAGCCTCGTCAGAGTCCTCCATAGGTTCTGGCTCCTCCTCCATAGGCTCTTCATCCGGATCAGAATCCTCGGGTAATGGCTCCATCTCCTCCTCCTCGTCGTCATCATCATCAATAGGGGCCACTGCTGAAATAGGCTTCGCTATCAATGGTGCCTCAAATACCACATGGATACCACTCGACTAGGTCCTCCCATGTCAGTCATCCTACAATCACCAACATAAGACCACAAAACAACAACCCATCAGAATGTTAAATAAACATACGTTAATTGTATATAATGAAATTATATTTCATAACACACTAGGTCTTTCTCTAGGAAAACTCTATATGAGTTTTATCTCCTTCCTAACTTCTAAGTTCTCCTAAGTTATAATCTAAGGACACTCGCTCCTAAGATTTATAACTTCAACTCTAATACCAACATGTGACACCCCAAAATCTAGACCCTACTTGTCTCAAACCTGGTTGCCACGTACTAACTCTAATAATAATTCAACATATTATACATCGGAATAATAGAATAAATTATATTGGTATAACATAATTATTATCGTCCCAAGGGTTCAAAACTTAGACATCTTTTACATAACTTAACCATAATTTAACAACATCTGGATATAACTGATGCATATTACAATACCATTAATCTTAAACATAGCTTAATAGGTTTTTCTACAACCAAATCCTAGTACATCACTAGTATTATAAAAATAACTACTCCATAGCCTTTTCTTTACCCTTGTCCTTACCAGAGGGTTCACACGTTCTGCCTTCACTGAAAGTTTTAGGGAAAGCAAGGATGAGCAACATTTTTGCCCAGCAAATAATATAGCAAAAAGGGTATTCAATATAGTCTTAAATGTATCAAGGGTATATTAATAATGATGGCTCAAGATAGCAAGAAGTATCAATAATTATCAACTACAGTCGTTATGGAAAGAAATATCAATAATATTCAAAGATTTATAAATTCAAGATTTCAAGTAATGAATACTGAGTCTTCACTAAGGACTATGAACTTCTCCTAGAATTAACAATAATATCACTAATAATTCTACAAAACAAGTACAACAGGTGATCAGCCTAAAGTACCCTATGTCAAGCATAACATTTAGTCTTTTTCATGTGCGCACGTCGGTTCCCCGACAATATATAACTCCCCTACTAAGAGGGTTGTTCTTCTCAGTTATAAGAGTCCGCATCAAGTTAAGTTGGTTTGGATAGCTTTTAATCAATTATCAATAGTCTAGCCAAATCAATGGCTTAGACAACTCTTTTACAAAATATATGAATAGTTATTGTTCGAATCAAAGTTTGAATTTTCATTACGAAATATATTTCTTTCAAAATTCTACTTGTACAATCAATATTTTCACAAGTTCAATAATGCTCAAGAAAGAGTAAGGTTCGAGTACTTGCCTCAAGCATAGTTTACCAAAGTAAAGGTTAATACCCTCTTTCGATTCCTAACATAATATATTACATGCATAGAATATTCATTAGTTACATAACTCATATGTGTACGTTCGAATATACACTTAAACATTAAACCTAGTTATAACTTCATACATACTATATCACATATTCTACATCTTCATAATACAAATCAGATTGTTATGATACCACAAAGTCAAACAACGTATTTCTCAAATCATTGCTTTATAGCTTGTAAACATTCTTATCATTTAAAATTATAATTACTCATTAAACATTCAACTCTATCCCGTAGCATGCTTCTCAACATATTACACAGCATGTTGGTCATATAGTCAAAATTAAGGTAACCCTATAAGCATTCTTTGAACTTCATATCAAAAACAGAAACTATTCATGACTGCAGGATGGCACAGTTGCGCCCTGTCTAGGTTTAGGGATGGCACAGCTGCGCTGTCCCCTGACCAAGCTAAGGTTGAGCTTTGCACTTCCTGGTTTCAGTCCAACTTTAACACACATATACACTTATACTTTAACATAAATACATGTTAGAGGTTCTCTCATAAGCATATGACCATTTTTGAGTTTATTTTTACCAGTTTTAAGATAACAAGATCATGCAGTTATCATAGTTTATAACTTGACTATATGTCCACATAGAGATTTCAAAACCTGTTATTACACATGCTTATAATTTTCATATTATTTGATCACAATTATCATTGTTTACCACTTCGGATCATGCTTTAAACTCATGTTTGGTTTAGTTATCATCATGCTTAATACATATGAATCATGTCTAGGAGTATTATAGCCATAACATGACATCTTACTTCTTTAGAATCTATGTATTCATGTGATGCAACTAATCTTATTAAGTTTTGAAAATATGTTCAATGTTGCCTTTGAAATCACTTTATCATGAATGATATAATATAACACATATAAAACAAATTTAAAACTCTTATCAAATAGAGGCGCAATTGCGTACATGCCCGGATTTTTGGACGAGATAATAACTTGTTTTGAAGAACATCAAACCACTTTGATTCTTTTCAGTTTAAACATGTTCCAATCTATCAGTAAAGAGTCCAAACATGTAAACCTACTTCATAAACACATTATAGCATGCTAATTCACTTTTATTATCAGAGAATTTCAAGTAATTTCAAGAATTTGATAAAACCCAATTCAAGAACATAAGTTAGAATTTATACCTCTTTAAAGCTTAGTTTACTTAATTTCTCCCTTCTGAGATTGTTAGACCCTTCATTGAACCAAAATTCACCCATTCTCAAATTTTTAGTGTTTCAATAGCCAAGAACAAAACAACGTAACTGAGAATTTGGTCTATTATTTATAGAAGAAGCTTGGACTGGACATTAATTTAGAATCCATGGTGTTGAAGGAAAACACAATGGTTTAACAAGAGTGGTTCAACAACCACTTCCTAGCCATCTCCATAGCCATTAGCTTGGTAATGATCACCTAGCTTAGCCACTGATTATACTTGGAGGTTACATAAATTAGGCCATAGGTTACTGTTCATTGTAATGTGGTGCAACTGATGAGTTAAATGTGATCAAATTTGGCTCAGTTAGTTACTTTAACTCCTAATGTAATTTTAATTTACAATTGTTACCATATTAGGAAAATTTAGGGATTATTTATGTACTCACATCATATAATCCACGTACATTAAGTACATGTAATAAAATAACGCAGTTAAGTATTATTGTCCGAGTATCTCCATATTTATTTTTAATACTCACATAACCATATTATAACATTATTTAATATTATCTATCTAATTTACACACATAACTCCTTTCCCAATTTCTGGAATACATATATTTAATTATTTCTGTATTAAAATTACTTATGATTTTATTGTACTACTTGATACTTTATATCATTAGAATGTATTCTTATTATATGATTTTATTCATGCCACACTTTACATTAATGTTCCATTTTATTTCTACAGTAAAAAAACTAATTTTCTCGGATCGGTCATCATTGTGTAATTTGCACCATTTTGTCTCATTGGGAAGCGCAATTCTTGCCTATTCCCTATCGATGCCAAAATGGTTTAGCTTCAAGCCAGTTCCAATTTCTATCATCACACAAGTTTTACACGATATGAATTAACTTCCACATTGGTGATATTACTAATCTAAGGGTGTATTCATTCTTTATATGGAATTACATAATTATAAGCCATTAATCTTCCTCTTATTTTAATCACCAAAATTTCCCTTCTCATGCCACACAAGGCATCATACAATTCTCATCACAATCCACACTTATACATTCAATTTGACTTAGTTTAATTATTCATTTCACAGCATATCAATATTTATTTTCAAATAAATATTTATTCTCTTATAATATTTATTCATAAAATTCTCAATTCTTACAATCTACATCAGTTTTATTCTTATTATCCATTATTTTTGCACTTTCTATTTAACTTCTTAGAATCGTTCTTCTTTTTAGAAGATCCTTTGACCCCTACCAGTAAGATTTGGTCTTTCTTGGCTGGAAAGTGACTCTCAGCATTTTCAACATGTTAAGCAAATCAACGAGGCTGATATCTAGCTTGTTCATATGAAAAATTCACAACAATTGTGAAAAGGAGTCCGGGAGTAACTGCAAGATCAAATCTTGGCCCAACTCTCCATCCATGAAAAAACCTATTATCCTAATTATTCAATCAAATTAATCATGTTTAGGACACGTGTTTTTACTGTAGTATCGTTGGTCATTCTAGATCAAAAGAGCTCTTTAGATATATGATATCTATTAATCCTACTTTCCTCACCATCAACTACTTGACGTGCAGGAGTATAGTAGGAGCATCTATAGTTTAATGCTGACGCTGAAGCTCGTTACTCATGGATGCGAGAATGATGCATTGAGCCAACTGTGCATCATCTTGCCACTTTCTAAAAGTAGCAATCTCTTCCTCATAGGCATTGTCTGTAACCATTGCAGGGATGGGCGTATTAAGGATATACGATAGCTTTTTAGCCATAAGAACTACTCTCAAATTTCTTTACCAATTCGTTTAATTCGGTCCGATTAATTTAACATCTAATATGCTACGTGGTGATAGTAATTTTAGATATTGTAAAATTCTATAAATGAATTTTTACTTAACAACATTTTAGCATACATTCTTTTATTAATTACCAAAATAATTTAGGTCTTGTTTTAAATTGGTATCTCTCATTATTTTCATCAAACTATATTACCCTCAATTTATATAGTTCGGCGATATCTAATTAAAGATATGCTAGTGAGAATAAGGACCCCATTTCAAATGTATATAGCCTTGTGTGTGCACAACAAACTATATATAAATAAATAGGTAGACAACTCTTGTCAATTACATCAACTATGCAACTCTTTGTATTTTGCCTCTTAGATCATAATGGTCTAGTGTGTGCACATCCGAACTAAAATGATATAAGTTAAGTCATACCTAGCACTCCATATATTCAAAAAAAATATTGTCCTTGTGTGTGCACAACAAAATAGCATTGTTCAGTCTATTTATAAGCATTAAATGTGATAAAACAACATCTTAAATATTTAATACTTGCCTTGTGTGTGCACAACAAACTCATATTAAATACTTAATACTCTATTGTTTTACCATGCTAGAAGGCGGCGTTCGATATTACAAATATCTTTGAACGTTACAACTTAATATAATTTATTTGAGAGTTTTGTTATTAATTTGTCTCATCTTGTTTAGCACGTATGCACACACACACACATACATATATATATAAGCATGCACATATAGAATACTATATTCTATCCGGATTGATTATGGATGACTTTATTCTAGTTTGGTTCACTAGAGCCACCATGTGAACCAAAAGGTCAAACCTAAGGTGCAAGAATTAAATTTAAATATAACTATTACATTTAAATTCCGAGCTCCATTACAAATGGGTCTTCAAGTGCTCCTTGCTCCTTAATCTCCAATTCTTCAAAATTAATTCTAACTATTCCTATTACAAAACTATTTAAAATAAATAGAAACCTTGATCAGCAGTCAAGGGGAAGTACATAGGAGGATGATAGAATTTATATTAAGAAAAAATTAGAGAAGACGAGGTACGCATACCCCATTTAATAAAACTCATACATTCATGCATCTAACTAAAATAAAATCCAATCACATTAGTCAATAGTCCATAATCAATCCCATTTATTATCATACACATCTACATATGCATCAATAAATAAATTTATCTCATAAATAATAAACATTAAATATATATATATTAATATCATTCAATGTGCAAATTTAGTTTGCATAAAATCTAATTTTGAATCAAAATAAACTCCTTTATTTTAATCCAAATTTAAATCAAAATAAACCTCTTTTATTTTAATTTATCCAATTTTGAATAAAATAAACTATTTTATTTTAATAAAATTCTTTAATCAAAATAAACTCATTTATTTTCATTAATTATGGAATCCAATTCCAATTAAAAAAACTCCTTTATTAAAGGAAACACGGATTTTCTTTCCTATTCACAAATAAACTTATTTGTTTTGAATAATATGAAATCTTATTCCATATCTAAATAAACTCCTTTATTTAATGAAATGCATTCTCTTTTCTATTCACAAATATACTCCTTTATTTTGAATAATATGAAATGTTATTTCATATTTAAATAAACTCCTTTATTTAAGAAAATACTTGGATTCTCTTTCCTATTCATAAATAAACTCCTTTATTTTGAATAATATGAAATCTTATTTCATATCTAAATAAACTCCATTATTTAAGAAAACATAGAATCCAATTCCAACTCTAATTAGTTAGCATGAAATCCAATTTTAATATTAAAATAATTTTTTTATTTTAAGATTAAAACAAACTTTTTATTTTAATTATAAAATAATTCAGAATTATATATATATATATATATATATATATATATATATATATATATATAATCCAGCCTAGGCCACGTGATTAAGATTTAAGACACATCGAAAAAAATAAAATGAAATACAGCTCGGCTTTGCGAGTTGATTACATTTTTTTAATAAATTTTATACAACAAATTATGCCCAATTAAATTGTTCTAAACACATATCAATATACATATCAAATTAAAAAATTAATAATTCGTATAAAGGTTTGGCTCTGATACCACTGTTAGGTTTGTAATATTTATAAACGCAATCAAATTGCACAAAATAAGTGGAAACGTGATAAAATAGAGTTTTAAAATTTTACAAACCATATATCCGGATCATTCTTTATGCACAATTATTAATTAAACGAAAAGATAAAGAACAAGAATTATACCCTTGAAGATCCGAGCTTCCTCAGGTACAAGTTCACCTCCAATCCTTTTCGCGTTCAACTTGAATCCACCGGGTTTGGTTCCTTCCTTTGATCAATGTTAACCACTCAAGTGTTTGGCCTCTAGAGATGATCCACCAAGGAAGAAGAAAGATTCAAGAAGATGGGTATTTGGTAAAATCCTAGTTTTTCTATAAAAGGGTGTACTCTCCCAACTATTGGAATTACGTATTCACGTATTTTATGAAAGTATCAACTCTCACTCACAATAAGACTTCTCTTATTTATAGATGTGGGGAACCCTCCTTAAAAATTAAGAAATTGAGTTTTATTTTAATTAATTAAACTCCTTTAATTAATTAGGCTCCCAATCTTATTAAGAATAATTAATTAAACTCTTTTAATTAATTAACCTCCTAATCTTATTAGGATATATGAGAGTAATTTTATTAATTAATTCTCAAACTCCTTTAGGAATTAAATAATAATAATAGTAATAATAATAATAATAATCCTCTTTTTAATTTATATTTAATATTTCTAAAATATTAAATAATAAATATTAAGCTATTTAATTTATTCTATCACCATAGATTAAATTAAATATACTTAACTTATTATTATAATTATGGCATTTACTTCTTAAATAATTATTCTTCCTTTTATGGTGTGACCTTTTAGGTTCTTCATATTAAACCGATTGTGAATAAATCAATTAGAATACTTCTTAATCTTATTTAAATAAATAAATTAAATAATTTATTTATTTAAATAAATAATATTTATTCTACAATAGGGATAAGCCTCCCTAGCGATTAACGACTTTCCAGATAATATAGATGTCAACATTAATCATAAAAGAACCTTTGAGTAAACAGTTACTGTACAATTCAATCCTTCTACCATACAATGTCCCAATTAAATATAAGACATGGAATTACTTTCAAGTATTATTTTATTTAATTATATATTTTTCAATTCTTAAATGCACAACACCAAATAATGCAAATTAGAAACTCCTTTCTAATTTCATCATGCCTTAGCCAATGACTACTAGGTTGTCAATTATCGAATCACATAGGACATTTCTCTTCTTTTACTAGAAGCGGTAGATTCTTTATTGATCATACATTATCTCCATGTACAACTTATTAAACCCAAGCATACCCTTTGATATACCCTAAGGGTTTTAAGGAATAAGTCAAAGTATAACTCATCATACACAAGATACTATAATGACCTCAAGTCCAAGGATCACTTGTACTACTATCACAACAGGAATTCCTATTGACAGACAAGTAAAAATCCATTAGGTAATCCTTAGTAAGCCATGTTCAGTGAACTTATTCTCTAATAAGCACCTACATACTTGCTTTAGTGTCTCCACACAAATGATTATGAGATCAATCATCCTCATCCAATGAGCAAGCAACGTATGTACCAATCTATCCGGATTCACTAATCCCCAATTTAGTAATCCAACTATTGTAAACTATTTTAGTTTTAAACTTTCTAAGAATTTAGATCTCATTAGAATGATCATCATCATTATTCTAAAAGCATTTTTTAAAACTATGAGTTTATCACATATTGTAAAGCAGCATCATGTAGATAATTAAAAGTCTTTAATAAGCTAATAATTTTTATTAATAAATGAATAAAATTGTTACAAAGTATATGTTTTATCATCAAACATGATTGGCTTGTATGCATACTACTTTCAGTATGATCGTAATCTTTCAACAGCTCGAGTCAACGTCGTTGCTGCATGTTGAGTTCGTTTTGGGTGAAGAAATATTTGAGGCTTTTATGATCTGTGTTGGGAGATTGCATATTTAAAATTTTATGTTGGAAAAAAATATTTATGATTATATGTAAAGACCTTCAAGGAACATATGTACAATGACTTAGTGATAGATTAAACTTGTTAGGTTGATCTGGACTTTAATGTTTACCATTCTGTAAATGAATGTATAGAAGAAAAGATCAAAGCTGTTAGGTTGATCTATATCTTGAGATGTAATAGATAGGCTTCATCAGAATCATAGAGCATCGAGAATCGTAATCGGTCTGCTTTGGAGAGCCTCCCATGAAATCGTAGAGTGACCCAAACTTTTTCCAAGTCTAACTCAAGAATCGTAGAGTGCTCTCTGAAAAAGGTAGAGTCTGCTAGACAAGCAAGTGAAGATCGTAGAGTACCGAAACTTAAGAGAAATCGTAGTGTCCTAATCCTTCAGTACCAGATCAAGCTCCAAGGTGGCAAGACACCACGATCAGGATCGCAGTGTATCATTTGTCTGCATCAGAAGCATCGAGCAATGTCTATTATTTTAATAATAAAGGTCAACACATGTGGAATGGATTATAGACGTTGAGAATATCGGGAGTCCCAATGACACAACAGTCATCCTTAGTATGCAACAAAGAAACGTATTGAAGAAGCTAAGGAAAGTACTATAAGTCAGCAGAAAATACCTTTTCAGGTGTTAGATGATATAACAGTCTGCGGTGTCAGTGGGCCAGACAGATGGACAAAAGGTTTCCAGAAAGTCACCATCAGTGCTCAACGAATATATTTCCAAGGCATCATGTATGCAAAGAATAAGAAGATGAAAAGATCAAGCACGCAAAGAACAAAAACGCTGAAGAACACTTAACTCTCAACTCTACGATCTGAAAAAAAAAGCTTGCTCAGCTACTCAGTTCTTTCGAACTCAAGCTTAACGATAACTGAGTAGAACCATTCAAGAACTCAACTAATCAAGTGAAGTAAGAAGTTCCAAGTTAGAAGGACTTGAAGAGTTCTAAGTGAACTGAGAAGTGCCAAGTCTGCTAGACTTCAAGAGTTCACGAGTGAACTAAGAAGTTCCAAGACTGCTGGTCTTGAAGGAATCTATGAGATTCAAAGATTGTAATGACATCCTTTGTAGATTTCCTACTCAAGGAGTAGAAGAGTGGACTAGGAGCTTTGAATGCTCTGAACCACTTAAAATAATTGTGTCTCTTATATTCTTGCTATAACTGTCATAACTGCTTAACTCCTATTAGCTCTTTATATCTTAAAGGAAACATAAACAAATCTCAAATCTGTTGTGATTAAATCATTATCAAAACTAACAAGTAATTTGCAAAGAAGAATTTAAAAATATCTATTCAACCCCCCCCCCCCTTCTAGATAACTTTTGTGCCTCTAGAAACTAACAATCTGTATAGATCTCCACCTTCTCTCTATACAGATAATGCCTCCAAATTTGAAGTGCGAAAACGATAGCTGCAACCTCTAGATCATGAGTAGGATAATTCCTCTCATATTCTTTGAGTTGTCGTGAGGCATATGATATAACTTTCCCATGTTGCATGAGAATACATCTTAGCCCTCTGCTGAAGCATCGCTATAGATGAAAAATCCCTCCGAGCCAGATTGTATTGTCAGAACAGGTGTTGAAATGAGTCTCCTCTTGAGTTCTTGAAAACTCTTCTCATATTCCTCGCTCCAACCAAATTTGTATCTTTTTGAGTCAGTTGAGTTAATGGAGTAGCGATTTGAGAAAATCCTTCCATGAATCTCCGATAATAACCAGCTAAGCCCAGAAAGCTACGTACTTCGGTCACTAACTTAGGTTGCTCCCAGCTTTGAATTGCTTCAATCTTCGCTAGGTCAACAGGTATTCCGTGATTTGATATCACTTGCCCAAGAAATGCTACTTCCTCAAGTCAGAACTCGCATTTCTTCAACTTGGCATACAACTTGTTTTCACGAAGCTTTTGGAGTATCAACCTCAACTGTTGCTAATGATCTTCATGGCTTTTGGAGTAAATGAGGATGTCATCAATAAAGACGACCACAAAATGATCCAAATATTCCTTGAATACTCGGTTCATCATACCCATGAAGGTAGTAGAAGCATTAGTCAATTCAAAAGACATAACTAGGAATTCGGTATGCCCATACCGAGTCCTAAAATAAGTCTTTGGAATGTCATTAGTTTTAATCTTTAACTGATGATATCTGGAACGAAGATTGATCTTTGAAAAGAATTTGACACCTTTCAACTAGTCAAACAAGTCATCAATGCGAGGCAACGGGTACCTATTTTTGATGGTGACATGATTCAACTCCCGATAGTAAATACAAAGTCGCATACTTCTTTACGAATAGAACAGGAGCACCCCAAGGAGACGTACTAGGACGAATGAAACTGATGTCTAACAATTCCTGTAGTTGGGTTTTTCACTCCTAAAGTTTAGTATGAGTCATTCGATATGGGGCTTTGGAAATGGGTTTTGTACCGAGTTCAAGGTCGATACAAAATTTGATTTCATGCTCTAGGGGTAGGCCAAGAAGTTCTTCAGAGAATACGTCAAGAAATTTATTAACAATAGAAATATCATTCAAATCTGACATATTTTTGTTTAAATCTGTGACATGGGCTAAGAAAGCTTGACATCCGTTTTTCAATAAACGAATAGCTTTATGGCTTGGTATGATAGTGATTGACTTTAGTGGTTTGGTTGCTTGAATTCGCATAATAGGTTGGTTAGGAATATGAAAACTAACAACCTTACAAAAATAGTCAATTTTAGCATAATGATTAGTTAACCAACCAATTCCTAAAATCACATCAAATGCAAGTATTTTTAAAGAGATAAGATCGACAGGTAACGTGCGGGTGCCGATTTGAATCAAACAAGAATTATAAACAGTGGATGTAATGAAGGTTTCTCCCAACGAGGTTTCAACAGATAAGTCAAAGTCTAATTTCTTTTGAGTTAAATTTAAACGTTGAGCGCAAGTAGGAGAAATAAAAGAATGGGTAGAACATATATCAAATAAGGTATAGACTTCGCTAGAGTTTATGATTAGCTTACCAGTGATGACTTCGTTCGGGTTTCTTGCTTTTTGGGAGGTCACGACAAACCCACTCCCATGAACTATCGGCTTGGTGCCTCCGTCCCAGCTAGACTTGTCTTCACTACATGACAAAATCGGGCTAGGTGACCTTCTCTTCCGCAATTATAACATGCTTTGGACTACATCATTCAGTTTGGACTGATGTGTCCCACCACTCCGCATTTGAAGCATACGATCGGTGGTCGTTCTCCTTCCTTGAAAACGGGTGCTGGTGCTGCTGTCTTTCCATCATTGTTGAACCTTCTCTTCTTGAAATTTCCACTTCTATTATCTTAGCCATGATTACCACCGAAGTGGTTACCATTTCTGGCATGTTGATTCCCTCCACGTTTGTTATCACCGCTTTGATGACTGCTACCACTAGTATTATCGATTTGGTGGCTGCTCTCTCTTGGTTGGGTTGACTCATTATCGCGCTCCAATAACTGAGCCCTATTCACAACATCTGAATACAAACACAGTTTGCAAGAAATGAGGTATTGACGTATTCTAGGTTTTAAACCTCTTAGAAACATCCGCGTCATACACTCCTCATTATCTACCAAATGGAATGAAAACTGGGACAACTCGGAAAACTTAGCTTCGTACTACGAGACGGTCATATTGTTTTGCTCCAACTTGATGAACTCTACCTCCTTCATGTGACGAATACTTTCAGGAAAGTACTTGTCGTTGAATAATTCTTGGAACTTCTCCCAAGACATATTGAGTGCGGCAGGTTGAGTACGCTTTATAGATTCCCACCAGTAATCTGCCTCTCTTCGCAACATGAAGTTGGCAAAGGGAACCTTTTTCTCCTCAGAGCATCCCAATACATCAAATATCTTGATGATCTGCTTTATCCACGTCTTCACCATAAGTGGTTCTGACTTTCCCAAAAACTCTGGCGGTCCCAGCTCCTTGAACTGCTTAGCGGTGACCTTCCGAGAGTTGCCAGTGTTACCACCTGCATTTTGAACAGGAGTCTCTCTCGCCTGATGTTGCATGAATTGCATAAAGCCTCTGAACATCCCATCATTCATCATTTGGTCGGTGTTGTTATTTACTTGAGGATTATTTCCTTCCTGATGCACATTATCCTAGGTATTGATCAACGGTGACTCAACGGTCTAATGTGCTCCATTGCTTAACTCGACATTTTCAGATGTTATTTTCAAACACTGCTGTAGACACTCGAAATTTTCTGAACACTTGTTACTAACATTGCAGAAGGGCAGATTTGTCTTTCGGAGATAACCCTGGAAGACAGTTCACATCCATTTCGAATAATACCGAAAGTTCAGTCTCAACCCCGAAACACACACTGGGAGTATCAATTCCAACCTCGGAGATAACCCCGAGTTTCATCCTTGGAGATAACCCCAAAGAATGCCATTGCAGTTCTGGCGATAACTCCGGAAATGGTTGTTTCAAATGCATGCAATCAGCTTCAATCTCAGACCTCCTGCCGAGGCACTCATTCCAAAGACCCGGAGCTAACACCGGGAAGACAGGCACACTTATAAATGACCTTGCAGAATTCAAACACTTGCAGTAGTCCAATCTCAGATGTAACCCTGAGCAACGTCTGCTATCAGCCTAAACCAGAGATAACCCCGGTGAGGGGCAAAATCAACATCTTGCCACCTTAACCCCAGTGCGCTATCTCAACATTTCATACATACATTTCTACACAGCAATGTCCCATAAGAGCTAAGGAGTTCCAATCCCGAGTGACAATTACGCGTGGCAGCACACCAGATATAATTTGAAGCTTGAAGACAATGGGCATGGTCTCCTGTTGGGTAAAATCTAATTACGCACAACACACAAGTATACGTGGTCAACAAGTAATAAAGTGAAAGTAGAGTATCGTTCTCACAGAGAATTATTTAATAAAAATCACCAAGTACTAACTCGTAATCAATTCAATCTTATTTAAACGAATGAATTTCAATTTATAATTAAAGTAATTCTAATTACCACTAGTTAAATTAAGATTACGGAGATTTAAGATCACAACTTCACCTATTGCTTCATTTAAGTTAACACACTTCTCATCAATTATTCTCTATCCTGAATTGTTAATCAAGAACACTAAAGCAGATAAAACCACCTCTCGATGCATAATACCCATAGTCACTTAAATCCACAGATGATAGAATTAAGCAAGACACCCTAATTAACTAATCCACTATATCTCTATGTGAATTACAATTAAAAAGGATTTAAAGCATAAGTTCTCTATAAGATTACATATGGCGTACGCATATCTCTATCCTAAACACGAATTATGAATTCCATCTATGCAGAAATCACAAACATATGCTATCATGATCAGATCTAAATCTAAACTTCATCTCTCGAGTTCATATAGATTATCACGATAATTAATGCCCAATCAATTAGACAATTAAGTCCAAATCAAAATAGACAATTCTCACAATATAACATAATAATTGTTAACGAAGCATATTAAAATAAACTACACAATAAGATCCATTGTAATCTCAAACAAAGAATTAGTTCATTGAATTAAAACTAAGAATCCACACTTGAAATAACATTAAAAGATAAGAATAAGAGTAGAGTAAAGAATAAACCTGTTGTCAGCAAATCTCCATCTTCCTCAAACTCCTGCTCTTGATCTTCAATGGTCTCCAAGTAGCTTCAATCTCCAATTCTAATATAATCTAGGGTTCCTAATCTAAGAAAGAAAGTAAAGAATTAGATAATAGAAATCTATCCCAAGAGGGATTTTATAAAGTCTTAGAATTAGCCTCCCAATCCAAGTTAAACTCAAGTATTTAGAGTTCTAATGGATATCCTAGCAAGTTAGGCAACTAAGAATCCTATTCTAGTTTAATTTGGACATCAAATAACCCAATTTGACTCAATTCCCGCCGCCTTTAGCGTGTTTCAATATCTTCTTTAAGCCATTTCGGCGCCTCAAGCTTCTGGTCCGGACATTCTGGCGGCCTAGCACGCTCCGCTTAGCGTGAGGAGCGCGGTCCGCGCTACTCTGATTTATGCTGCGACGTCCTTTGGTAAAACAGGCATAACTTTTGATCCGCTTAGAGTTACGGGGCCTGCCACCTATCAAATCGAAGATATCGACGAGATCTATAACTCTTCATCTTTGAGCTTTAACAAATTCAAAATGGATCAAGGTGGAAATCAGGCTTGAAGTATATGCTATGGAAATGGCAAATATGACAACTCTTAGCTTTGACCTTCATTGATAAAAAAGCCATAACTCTGATCCGAGTCTCGATTGGGATGATTCAAGATATTCCTAAAGCTAAGAAGTAGAGCTTCCATAAAATCCAAGTTTCAAGCCAAGAACATGCATCTAACGTGGTGTCAAAAGTCCTTCAATATTCCCTTCTTGCATTTGCTTGCGTATTTTAGTCCAAAAGATATCCGAATTGCTTATCCTTGCTTCTTCATGCCAATGTCATGTCATAGCCTACAAAATAACATAAAATGTATGAAAAGTAACTAAGAACATGAATATAAGCAACTAATTCAAGTAACAGATACCGGATAAGTTGGTATAAAACCTACTTATCAAATATCCCCAAACTTAAACATTTGCTTGTCCTCAAGCAAAAGCACAAATTAGACAGATTCATCCTCTAGCAATGATCCACCCAAACAATGAATCAATATGAATTCGATCAATGGCCTCAAAGGTTACAACAGATAATAACCCGTAGAAAATTTCAAAACAATGTCATGTCTAAAATTTGAACAATTGTCATTAGACTCACATCTACTCTTGATCCTTTAAGTGCGTGTATGCATCCACATGTTCAATCCAGTCATGATTTAGATTAAATCAACCAATACTCATAAAAGATTTTCAAAAACGACTTTCAAAACTTCTTATCACATCAATCACCGCTAATTTAGACATAACACAAATTTTTCTTAAGGATCAACTGGATATTTAAACTTTTAAGCATGTAAGAACCCTTCCCAAGTATTTCAAACATACATATTTTCTTTTTTCTATTTAGTGAGTGCGTTTTACGCTCCATCTCACTTTCCACTTTTCATTGAATGAGTGCGTTTTACGCTCCATCTCGCTTTCCACTTTTCATTGAACGAGTGCGTTTTACGCTCCATCTCGACCCACCACAAGATTCAATTATTCAACTCGGGAAGGTTCCAATAATTTTTTTTCATAAATACCCCAAGATTTCCCCCAAACTTATGTGAGTGCCTAATTTTCACTTCGAATGATGCTCAAATAAGATATCTCAAGTTGCAATGGTATCTTTTATAAGAAATTAGCCAAAAAAATGTTTCAATCCCAACTGGCTAAACAAATGGATATATGTAAAAATTTTCAAAAATTTCGCAAGTAATGTGAAACCCAACTAACTAGTTAAAATATAGACTAAGCATGCTCATCAATTCTCCAAGAGTTAACAATATCAACCACCCACTTATCATTGGCCAAAATCAAATTCCATCAAAACATTGCCCAAGTAAATACTAAACATGATAAATACCCCCAAACTTAAAACAGACATTATCCTCAATGGCTAAGATAGGAAAAATTAAAAGAGAGGACTTCCCTAACATATAGAAATTTATCTCCTTGTCTGCGAAGTTTGAAGAATAGGTTAAACACATTGGAATGAATCGGGCATCACACTTGAGTTGGACTTGACTAACCTGTGAATATGATAGAAGCAAGCTTATTAAATCCTAAAAAAAATGAAAAAATTTTATCAACTAATATGAAACCTAAAAAAGAAAAACTAAAAATAAAAATTAAACTTGGGTTGCCTCCCAATAAGCGCTTGATTTATAGTCTTTCAGCCAAACGTTGTCTGGTCAACGCTATCCAATTCCTCTTCGGAAATTGAGGAATCCTCCATCCATCAGTAGCAAATAATTCTTTGGGAGGTTCCCACAAGTGATGGCCATAGCATCAAAGTCACCTAGCATGCTCTGGCTCGGTATGATCTCAATCAAGAACGTCTCACAGCTAGGTGTTTTCTCCATTGTGTATGTGATCACTTTGGGGCATGGAAGCTTGTCACACACAATGGGCTCTTCGTCTATCTTCTCTTTCTCGTCCCACCATGGATTCAAAATTGTATTCGCTTTTATGTCATCAAGAGCTTCGCCAACGACATGACTACCAAGTGGGCATGATTTTGCAAATCTGACCGACTCTTTAATCTTTGGTGGAGACCCATTTAGATCTTCGTGGACCTCTATTTCATTATCCCCAAATGTCTCCACACTTCCTATATCTTGTGGCTCATCCAGTTGTAGATTTGGCTCGGGCACTTCATCAATTTCATCATCCATGTCATAAAGCCAAGTGTTCAGAGGAAGGTTGCTTACGGCTTTGGTCATTTGATCTATCTTATTTTGAAGATTTTGAATTGCTATCTCTTGATTCTGAATTGACCGCTTTTGATTAATCCTCCTCTCCTCAGTTAATGCTATGAACTTGGACAACAATTCCTCCAATCTCGAATTATCTATCTCGGCTCTGGAATACATGTATTGAGGACCATGAGTTGTATTGGAGATGAGTTGTTCCATATGGTGCTGAAAATTGTGGCTCGATATTTCTTGACTCATCCTCCTCTCCTCTTGGTTTGCTATGACCTTTAACAGTAATTCCTCCAACTTTGACTTTTCTTCTTTTAATGGAGGTTGATATGAGAATTCCGGCGTGTATGTTGGATTTGGAGTAGAGTATTGGTCTTGATAGTTGTAGCTCCATGAAGAATCCGGGTGATACCCCCAAACTTGATGATAATTAGCATATGTATAATCATTGAGGTATGCACCACCATGTTGTCCCGGCCCAAAACTAACGGTGCATCGATGACTCGGATGATTAACAGCACAATAATTGCAAGTAACTGCTATCCTTCGATTACGTTGGGCTGCAACAACGTCCAACTTTGTCAAAAGTATCTCAAGTTGTGCTGATATTGCGAAAAATGCATTAAGTCCATCAATCCCCGTTTCTCTTGGTTGAGTCATGTTCGTGTATGGCCATTGATATGCAAAGTCATCCATGGTACCTGAAAAGAGAGAAATATAGGAAAAGAATTAAAAATAAAAATAAAAATGTTTAAATTAAGACTAATTTGATTGAAATTAATATTGGTAAATAATTATTAAATTAATTCCCCGGCAATGGCGCCAAAAACTTGTTGGGTAAAATCTAATTATGCACAACACGCAAGTATACGTGGTCAACAAGTAATAAAGTGAAAGTAGAGTATCGTTCCCACGGAGAATTATTTAATAATAATCACCAAGTACTAACTCGTAATCAACTCAATCTTATTTAAACGAATGAATTTCAATTTATAATTAAACTAATTCTAATTACCACTAGTTAAATTAAGATTACGGAGATTTAAGATCACAACTTCACCTATTGCTTCATTTAAGTTAACACACTTCTCATCAATTATTCTCTATCCTGAATTGTTAATCAAGAACACTAAAGCAGATAAAACCACCTCTCGATGCATAATACACATACTCACTTAAATCCACAAATGATAGAATTAAGCAAGACACCCTAATTAACTAATCCACTATATCTCTATGTGAATTACAATTAAAAAGGATTTAAAGCACAAGTTCTCTATAAGATAACATATGGCGTAGGCATATCTCTATCCTAAACACGAATTATGAATTCCATCTATGCAGAAATCACAAACATATGCTATCATGATCAGATCTAAATCTAAACTTCATCTCTCGAGTTCATATAGATTATCACGGTAATTAATGGCCAATCAATTAGACAATCCAAATCACAATAGACAATTCTCACAATAGAACATAATAATTGATAACGAAGCATATTAAAATAAACTACACAATAAGATCCATTGTAATCTCAAACAAAGAATTAGTTCATTGAATTAAAACTAACAATCCACACTTGAAATAACATTAAAAGATAAGAATAAGAGTAGAGTAAAGAATAAATCTGTTGTCAACAAATCTCCATCTTCCTCAAGCTCCTGCTCTTGATCTTCAATGGCTCCAAGTTGATTCAATCTCCAATTCTAATCCAATCTAGGGTTCCTAATCTAAGAAAGAAAGTAAAGAATTAGATAATAGAAATCTATCCCAAGAGGGATTTTATAAAGTCTTAGAATTAACCTCCCAATCCAAGTTAAACTCAAGTATTTAAAGTTCTAATGGATATCCTAGCAAGTTAGGCAACTAAGAATCCTATTCTAGCTCAATTTGGACATCAAATAACCCAATTTGACTCAATTCCCGCCGCCTAGCGCTCTCAGCGCTATTGCTAAGCCATTTCTGGCGCGCTCCGCGCTACAGGGTCCGACATTCTGTGGCCTAGCACGCTCCGCGCTAGGCATAGCGCGGTCTGCGCTACTCTGTTTTATGCTGCGACGTCCTTTGGTAAAATAGGAATAACTTTTGATCCGCTTAGAGTTACGGGGCCTGCCACCTATCAAATCGAAGATATCGACGAGATCTATAACCTTTCTTCTTTGAGCTTTGAGATATTCAGATTGGATCAAGGTGGAAATCGGGCTTTAAGTATATGCTATGCAAATGGCAAATATGACAACTCTTAGCTTTGACCTTCATTGATAAAAAAGCCATAACTCTCGCATCCGAGCTCCGATTGGGATGATTAAAGATATTCCGGAAAGCTAAGAAGTAGAGCTTCCATAAAATCCAAGTTTCAAGCCAAGAACATGCATCTAACGTGGTGTCAAAAGTCCTTCAATATTCCCTTCTTGCATTTGCTTGCTTATTTTAGTCCAAAAGATATCCGAATTGCTTATCCTTGCTTCTTCATGCCAATGTCATGTCATAGCCTACAAAATAACATAAAATGTATGAAAAAGTAACTAAGAACATGAATATAAGCAACTAATTCAAGTAATAGATACCGGATAAGTAGGTATAAAACCTACTTATCAAATACCCCCAAACTTAAACATTTGTATGTCCTCAAGCAAAAGCACAAATCAGACAGATTCATCCTCTAGCAAAGATCCACCCAAATAATGAATCAATATGAATTTGATCAATGGCCTCAAAGGTTACAACAGATAATAACCCGTAGAAAGTTTTTGGCAACGGCGCCAAAAACTTGTTGGGTAAAATCTAATTACGCACAACACGTAAGTATACGTGATCAACAAGTAATAAAGTGAAAGTAGAGTATCGTTCCCACAGAGAATTATTTAATAAAAATCACCAAGTACTAACTCGTAATCAACTCAATCTTATTTAAACGAATGAATTTTAATTTATAATTAAACTAATTTTAATTACCACTAGTTAAATTAAGATTACGGAGATTTAAGATCACAACTTCACCTATTGCTTCATTTAAGTTAACACACTTCTCATCAATTATTCTCTATCCTGAATTGTTAATCAAGAACACTAAAGTAGATAAAACCACCTCTCGATGCATAATACCCATACTCACTTAAATCCACAGATGATAGAATTAAGCAAGACACCCTAATTAACTAATCCACTATATCTCTATGTGAATTACAATTAAAAAGGATTTAAAGCACAAGTTCTCTATAAGATTACATATGGCGTAGGCATATCTCTATCCTAAACACGAATTATGAATTCCATCTATGCAGAAATCACAAACATATGCTATCATGATCAGATCTAAATCTAAACTTCATCTCTCGAGTTCATATAGATTATCACGGTAATTAATGGCCAATCAATTAGACAATTAAGTCCAAATCACAATAGACAATTCTCACAATAGAACATAATAATTGATAACGAAGCATATTAAAATAAACTACACAATAAGATCCATTGTAATCTTAAACAAAGAATTAGTTCATTGAATTAAAGCTAAGAATCCACACTTGAAATAACATTAAAAGATAAGAATAAGAGTAGAGTAAAGAATAAATCTGTTGTCAGCAAATCTCCATCTTCCTCAAGCTCCTGCTCTTGATCTTCAATGGCTCCAAGTTGCTTCAATCTCCAATTCTAATCTAATCTAGGGTTCCTAATCTAAGAAAGAAAGTAAAGAATTAGATAATAGAAATCTATCCCAAGAGGGATTTTATAAAGTCTTAGAATTAGCCTCCCAATCCAAGTTAAACTCAAGTATTTAAAGTTCTAATGGATATCCTAGCAAGTTAGGCAACTAAGAATCCTATTCTAGCTCAATTTGGACATCAAATAACCCAATTTGACTCAATTCCCGCCTCCTAGCGCACTCAGCGCTACTGCTAAGCCATTTTTGGCGCGCTCCGCACTACAGGGTCCGACATTCTGCTGGCCTAGCGCGCTCCACGCTAGGCGTAGCGCGGTCCGCGCTACTCTATTTTTTGCTGCGACGTCCTTTGGTAAAACAGGCATAACCTTTGATCCACTTAGAGTTACAGGGCCTGCCACCTATCAAATCGAAGATATCGACGAGATCTATAACTTTCCTTCTTTGAGCTTTGACAAATTCAGATTGAATCAAGGCGGAAATCGGGCTTGAAGTAGATGTTATGCAAATTGCAAATATAACAACTCTTAGCTTTGACCTTCATTGATAAAAAAGTCATAACTCTCGCATCCGAGCTCCGATTGGGATGATTCAAGATGTTCCGAAAAGCTAAGAAGTAGAGCTTCCATAAAATCTAAGTTTCAAGCCAAGAACAGGCATCTAACTTGGTGTCAAAAGTCCTTCAATACTCCCTTCTTGCATTTGCTTGCGTATTTTAGTCCAAAAGATATCCGAATTGCTTATCCTTGCTTCTTCATGCCAATGTCATGTCATAGCCTACAAAATAACATAAAATGTATGAAAAGTAACTAATAACATGAATATAAGCAACTAATTCAAGTAACAGATACCGAATAAGTAGGTATAAAACCTACTTATCATCCCCTCTTCCTGACTTCGTGCAACCTCTAATCCCATGTCATTGTGTCACTCTCGACAAAAGCAGTCCGAAGATGGTCTTGTACACCTCGTTCGGATGCTCGGATTTAAGTTCTGCAAGTTCGAGCGGACATCACGAAGACACAAGTGCACGCATCTTGAGATTTACAGGGACCTCTACGAGCCCGAGACACCCCGGCAAATACCAGTAGGTGGATCTCATGGTACGCCACAGTACACTGTGGCTCCCAGCTCTATAAATATAGAGCTTGGGGTGGCCATTTGTAAGAGAAAAAGAGGCAAGGAAGCCCTATCCAATTTGTTCTGTACAAACCCCATATTGAGTGCTTTCTCATTTTTAACACATGTTAGCCCACATATAGCTATATTTTACTGGCAGGAGCTGAGTGTTTATCCATCTAGAGTCATAAAAGCCTGCATTTGCAGCCCGCTATAAGCCTTCTCACACTCTATAAAGCCTTTCTCTTCATCTTTGGACACACTATTCTTCACATTGAGAGTCATGTTGTGTGTGTATGCCTGGACTTCGGTCCATGGTTTTCATTTCTGTCTGTATATATATAATTATATATGTATACATTTTTATATGTGGACTAACATTATCGAGTTATGCCTCGATTGAGCCTAGACATATGTCTGGAGCGTTTACTTTTATATATATATATATATATATATATATATATATATATATATATATAAACTGTTGTCGGATTATATCCGATGAGCCCGGATTTTATATCCGGTGCTATCGCTTTGCTATATATATATATATAGCGACAAATCGCTATAATGATAAACCGAGTAAATGATTGAGAAACATCACATGCGTTTATCTATATATATATATATATATATATATATATATATATATATATATATATATATATTTACATTTCAGACACGATTTTACTTATGTGGCCTTTTTACTGCTTTATTTATATTTCGTCTCGCTTGGAGTTTACTTCGTGGCGGTTGATCGTCTTTACTGCTTTATTTACATTTAGTTCCACCTGGAGTTTACTTCATGGCGGTTGATCGAATTTACTGCTTTATTTACATTTCTGATCCCCAATGGAGGTGCTTCGTGGTGGTTGATCATGTCTCTAAATATATATTTACCGCTTTTATATATTTACATTTCCGATCCCCCATGGAGATGCTTCGTGGTGGTTGATCATGTTTGTATATATATATTTACAACTTTTATATATATAACTATTTATCGCTTTTCATATAAATCATGGCATCATGTGAGCCTAGAAATCATGTGATCACAGATTCATCCATCAATCTAGATTCGTTCCTCGTGATGGACTTTTTTTCAAATTGTAAGAAATTTTGTACATTATTTACTGATGTTTGAATTTTCTTAGATGGTCATCATGCCCATGAGGAGTTCTAAGATCACAGTATATTATTTTCTCAAAGATTCTTCACATTTCAAAAATAAAAGCAAACAAACCGAACATTTAATAATAAAATGGAAGTATGAAAAGGTCTCAATTACTATTGAGCACAGGGTTTGAAAAATCTCTTTTACAAAACTTCATTGCTTTATCATGTTTAAAACTGAATTTTCATATAAATTCAAACCCTTTGTATATAGGTGCGAACGAGGCCTCGCACTACTTCCAAATAAATTACACATTGATCCACACACACACACACATTCATATAACAGTTTCTTGAAAAGTGCCGGTCACCGTGGCAACACAGATGTCGGGGAGTGCCTAATACCTTCCCTCCGCATAATCAAACCATAGAACCCAAGTGAATCTCGGTTTCACAGACCCGTTTAGCAGTGTCACATCAGTGGGTCAATGTGCAAACCTTTTCTCGGTTGCGTTGGTGCAACCAATTAAAAACACCAACTGACGACTCCTACAGTCAAATCGTCGACATTATACATGTCGGACCTTTTTTACTTATTTTTTCAAACAAATCTCACATAACATGAGAACACCAAAGAACAAGAATCGAAAAGGGATAAATAAAAATCCTGACGTCGACAGGTGGCGACTCCGCTGGGGACTCCAATAAGAGGGTTTAAGCCGCTACTACAAGATTTTTAAAACTGTTATATGCTTGTATGTGAATGTTGCATTTACATTTATGATGAATGTGTACAAATGCATTTTACTTACTGCACTGCAATATATCTATCTGTGATATTAGTGCTTCGCACATGTTATCATTTTCATAAATGGTGAGACACGTTGTATGTAAATGTATGTTGTGTGGTTCCTCCACCAGGAGGCTATCCTGTCGGTGTTTGATTACTGGACTCGTAGGGAGACTAATTCCAACGAGGCTCAGGAAAGGCACCACCCAGATTCGCTCCAGTTGAAAGACCGGAATAACTTCCCGTCAAGTAGATTGCGATAATCTGGGGACCTTCTTGCCAAAAAGCCGCGAGAGTAACCCTAAGATTGGTTAACCTCTGATAAACCAAACGCGGAGGGAAGTCTCTTCATACTTTACGCTTTTAATTGCTTGTAAAACCATTTACTTGTAATTTTATTCCATGTCCATCTTTATGTAATGGAAAATATGAAGAATATTTATGCATACATGACATGCTATCAAATAACACCCATTTTTGCAAGATTATATTCCTAAAATGGACACATTATGATAGCATTTACATTATCCCTGAGACTAAACTACATAAGTCTTTTGTAGGGAAACAATTGGGCTTATTACCCGCTCAAAATCCAAAAAGGCCATGAGCCTACAGCCAATCATGTCTTCTTCTGACCAGTCTAATGTCGTTTCTCAAGAAGAATTTGATGGATTAAGTAAATAAATTACAGATTTGGTTGTTCTGCTAAAAGAATTGCATCAGTCTACTCAGAGTACAAAGATGCCTACACATACAGAATCCTCTACACAAGGAGGAACACAAGGTTTGGATAAAACAAATCAAGAACCTCAGTTGGATACGACTAACAAAGACCTTGAAAACACCCATCTCAAAGGAAATCCAGACATCAGTGATATCAGGAAAAAGGTTCTTCAAATGGAAGAAACTATCCGTTCTCTCAAAGGGATTGGAACACATGGAAATGTGTCATATGCTGACCTTTGCATATTCCCTGGTGTTCATTATCCAGAGAAATTTAAAACCCCTGACTTTGAAAAGTACGATGGATTAGGGGATCCTTACACACATTTGAAGGTGTTCATTGGAGAACTTGGATCTTATGCGGAAAATGAGAAGATCAAAATGCAGCTGTTCCAGAAGAGTCTGACTGGAAAAGCCCGTTCATGGTATAACAGATTAGACAACTCAAAGATCCATAGTTGGGAAGAGCTAGCTCACGCCTTCCTTACTCAGTACAGTTTTCAATCTCAGATGGCTTCTGACCGGTAACAGATTACCAAGGTTAAGAAATAGTCTAATGAGTCTTTCAGAGAGTACGCTCAAAGGTGGAGGCGCCTTTTTGCTCAAGTTATTCCTTCTATGACAGAGTCAGAAATGGTCATGACTTTCATAGACATACAAGAAGCTCCTTTCTATGAGAGAGTCTTAGCTGGTATTGGCAAACCATTTTCTGAAATGATCAAGCACGGAGAAATGGCTGAGATGGGATTGAAGTCAGGAAAGATTCAAGACCTAGCCGCTCTTAAAGCAATTGTCGAGCACATCCAATCCGGATCTTATGGAAACAACCCCTGGAGGGTCCATAAAAAGAAAGAGAAGGATGTTTCCTTGATACTGCAAGGTCAAAAAGGCTGTCAAAACATGCCTATACAGAGGAGAAACTACTCCCCTTTCCAAGCAGAGTCTTTAAACCCTCCACTGCCTAAAGGTGGAGATGCAAAACGCCCTCGAACGTTCACACCCTTAGGGGACTCACTCGAGAATATTCTTGCTCTTCTGACTACTCAGAAGAAAATCACGCATCTTTTTCCACCAGCCAACCCTAGTGGGAGGGGTTTCAATGTTACTCGGAAGTGTACTTAACATGGCGGAGCACCTGGACATGATACTCAAGATTGTTGGGCCTTAAAACACAAGACCCGAGATTTGATAGACAACGGTGAGATCGTGGTTACCAAACCAGATCAACCTCAAGTGCAAGATAACCCTCTTCCTCAACATAAAGAAGAAGAGGTCAACATGATTAGTTGGTGCACTGGACAGAGTTCCAATTTTAATAGTGAATCATCCCAAACCATCAAAGACGGTGTTAACAGATGGGATTATGTAAAGTTCCAATTTGCTATGGAACGAAAGATGAAAGCTCTTTGTAAGCAAATTGAATAATTGGCAGAACTGGTGACCCATCAGCATCAAGTCACATGCCAGTTAGTCAGTTAGGAGCATGCATGTCTCCTTCCTTTTGTTATGAATGCTCCACCATCACCTTTAGAAAGCAAAGCTATGGAGGATAAGGTTGCGAAGAGAGCAAGTGCTAAATCCCGTCGGGATTTTGCCAATAAAAGGGAATTTACATACTTGGGCCAACTTATGGAGGAGATATTTCAGATGCTAATCAACGAAGGAAGAATTACCTCCCTTCTACCTCCAATCAATCCCCGTTCAAGACGGTTCAACTCCGATGGAGTATGTCAATATCATTCACATTCTCGCGGTCACGGCACAGAAGAATGCTGGGCACTCCGCCACCTTATTCAGAATCTAATTGATAGCGGTGTCCTGCAATTGGCAGACGATGACGCTGTGTTAATCGAGAGTGGGAATATATGTCCTACCAAATGGAAGGGGCTAGTAGCAATTATATCCGCTGAGGCTGATGAGACTGTCAAACCATTTCCCATACAAGCAATTCAACTCAAAGGAGCTGACAATGCTTTGAAAGTGGCTGCACCAGAGCCAATTTCTTTACCCTTCAGGACACAATATCCTATTGTCATCTTACACAAAGTCCCATGGAATTATGGAGAAGCTGAAGGATCCACATCTCATACTACTGCTACAGTAGGAAAATTCATTGTATCTTCCTCAAAGGGTGATGAAGCCCGCCTTGAAAGCAAAGGGGAAGATTCCCATGGAGAAAATTGAGAAATTCCTCCACACTTCCCGTACCTAAGATTTCTGCCGAGGTTATGTCAGCCACTTAAGAAATGATGTCATTGGGTCATCATCCTGGACAAGGGCTTGGTAAAGATCACCAGGGTATTAAGCACCCAATTCAAGTGTCCAGTCAAACTGGGACATTCAGACTAGGCTATTCTGCCAGTTCCAGTCATAGGAATCCTCATAAGTACAAGTAGATTCCTCAAACTTCCGCCACACGGCGATTTTCTCCACCCGCACCTCATGAGATGATATAGTCTCTGGTAAAGGTGCCAGCCCATGTTATGGCTATGCTATTTTCCAAACCAGTACCATTCAAAGAGAATCCTGAAGTGGAAGAAAGGGAACGAAAACGTAAACATGAGATCACCTTGATGATGTCAGGCATACACATCATTGTCCATGATGAACATACAAACAGATACACCCCTGCATTTATGATTGTCCGGATGTTATGGTCATCATTCGGGAAAAGGAGGACAATGACAATTCTCCATCATCGCGAGTTCATCGTAACTTTACCTCGACAATTGGAGCAAAGACTCATGAATCGGTCGACGAGGGTAAAACGATGTAAAATCCTTCTACCAGAGTAGATAACTTTAATTACTTACTTTTCTCATACAAAGATTAGCGCTTATTTTATCAAGACATGCTAACACTTTTGTATGATTAAACAGCTTTTATATATTAAGTGAAAGAATATTTTGTTTCAGAGACTCAATTTAGATGTGCTGTGTATTGCCGATGAGGTGCCTTTTCTCCACAAGGATCAGAACTTTGATGAAAAGTTGACTCAGATTTGATGGAAATCCAAGAGGACATTGAGACACCTCGGAGATTAAGGAATGGGTCAAGACAAACCTAAACCCAATCTTGATCAAACCATTCTTTCAATCTTGGAACCTTAGAAAGCCCTAAGCTAATCCAGATTGGTTCGCACTCTAACCCCAAACCAACGGAATGACATGGTTGTACTTATTAACCCAATTCCAGGATGTGTTTGCATGGTCTCATGAAGACATGGTGGGTTTGTCCAATCGACATTGTCCTTCATCGCCTTCCCCATTAAAGAGGGATTTAAGCTAGTCAGGCAGAAGCTTAGGCGATTGAAACCTGAGTGGAGTTTAAAGGTGAAAGAAGAAATTGTGAAATAATTTTAAGCTGGCATTATCATGGTGTCCACATATTCAGAATAGATATCCAACATTTTTCCCGTGCCTAAGGAGGAAAGGTACGACTTTGCATGGATTATCGGGATTTGAAAAAAGCTTGCCTTAAAGATAGCTTTCTCGTGCCATTTATCCACATTCTTATTGACAATACTACTCAATATGGCATGTACTCCTTTGCTGATTGCTTTACGGGGTATCATCAGATTATGGTTGCTGAGGAGGATCATAAGAAAACTTCTTTCATCATGCCTTGGGGAACCTTCTGCTATAGACGGTTGTCATTCGGCCTCATCAATGTTGGGCCAACCTATCAACGAGCTATTATGGCTCTTTTCCATGACTTAATGCATAAAGAGATAGAGATCTACGTGGATGACATCATTGTCAAGTCCTGAAGGGAAGAAGACCACTTAGACCATCTCAAAAAGCTCTTCAACAGGTTGTGTAAGTACAACTTGAAGTTGAATCTAGCCAAATGCAACTTTGGCGTTAAATCAGACAAGTTACTAGGTTTCCTAGTCAGCCACAAAGGGATTGAGCTGGATCCCACCAAAATCCAGGCCATCAAGGAAATGCCCATTCCTCGATGCAGAAGGAAATACAGGATTTTTTGGAAGAATCAACTTCATTAAGCGGTTTATTTCTCAACTCACAAAAACTCGTGAGCCCATTTTCAAATTATTAAGGAAGAACTCCTCCATGAAATGGAATGATGAGTGTCGAAAAGCCTTCCTTACAATCAAAGAGCAAACCGTTAACGCTCCTATTTTGGTACCTCCTGTGGATGATGTTCCCTGCTCATGTACCGCCCATTAATGACAATGCTATGGGTCAGATGTCAGCAAAAAAGACGATAGAGGCCAAGAACGAGCTATCTATTACCTCAAAGAAAGATTCAAAGAAGAAGGAACACAAGTACACTCGATTGAGAAGACTTGTTGTGCTTTTAGCATGGGCTTCCATGAGGTTACAACATTACCTCCATGGTCACACAACCCATCTCATATCCCGCGTGGATCCTCTCAAGTACGTGTTCAAGAAGCCCATATCAATTTTTGGTCGCCCAGATGGCGCTTAATCCTACAGTAAATTTGACATCGCTACGTGACGCAAAAAGTCTCATCAAAGGTCAAGGAATTGCGGATCAACTGCCACCGCACTCGCAGGGATTACAAACCCTTGAAACATATTTCCCGATGAAGGGGTAATGGCGATTCAAAGAACACCATCAAGATGATGCATGCCACACATGGAAAATGTATTTTTATGGAGCTTTTAACACGTAAGGTTCTGAGCCGAGCAGCTTCTAGTATCCCAGACGGGAGCAGATCCCGTCATTCAAAAATTGCGCTTTGTCAAAGACCAAAACACAAATGAGTATAAAGGCTATATCATGGGGCTAAAACTTTCCCGCTCAATGGGCATCGAAGTGTTAACTATCTTTGGGGATTCAGAGTTGGTAATCAAATAATCCACAGAATCTATCAAACCAAAGAATTACATTTGTCGCCTTTACCATCGAAAGTTTTACAGGCTTTGGCTTTGAGTTCAAGAAATCTCCTTTCTACACATTCCTCGTAATAGAATGATTTTGCGAGATGCATTAGCAATGTCGGCCTCCTCGATTCACATACCGACAAGGAAAACATGCCAAGCATCACATTTGCCTTCTACAAAAGGCCCCATCTTATGGGAACTATGTTGAGAAGTATCGATGAGCTACCTCCCATCCACAACCCTTGGTATCAACATATCAAGGAGTATCTACGAGAGATGGATCTACACCACCGAGGCGAGCCCGACCGAAAAGAGGCGGATCCATCGACTTGCTATGAAATTCTACCCGAGCGAGATGCACTCTACAAAGAGAGATGCAGGATTAGGTCTCCTCGATGTCCGGACAAAGACCAAGCTCGAGAGGCTCATGGATGAGATCCATGGTGGAGTATGTGGCCCACACACGAGCGGACCCCTACTTGTTAAGAAGATCCTCGTAATAGGGCATTATCGGCTTACGCTCAAAGTCGATTATCATGATGATCACGCCAAGAGGTGCTATCAATGCCAAATTCATGGAATGCTATCCACGCCTCCAAGGAACTCCACAATATGAGTTCACCACGGCCCTTCTCAATGTGGGGAATGGACGGATCGGGCCCATCGAGCCCAAAGCCAAGAATGGACATCGATTCATATTCACCATGATCGACTATTTCACCAAATGGGTAGAAGCGCCCTCCTTCCCTGTGGTTACCAAATAAGTCATCATTGCTTTCATCAGAAGTAATATCGTCTGTCGATATGGACAACCAGAGGTCATTGTGTCAGACAATGCTAAGAACCTCAACAACAAAAATGATGGAGGAGTTATGCAAGAAATTCCACATCAAACACCTTAACTCCATCATCTACCATCCAAAGATGAATGGTGCATTGAAGCGGCTAATAAAAATCATCAAGAAGATCATGCGTAAAAAATGTCCGCCAATCACAAAGGATGGCCCGACCTCTTGCCTCCTCGACTTTATTAGCCTACGTAACTTCAATGCGCATTTCCACCGGGGCAACACCCTACTACTCATTAGCCTATGGATGGAAGCAAAGGTTCCCCATAGAGGTGGAAATGGAATCCTCAGAGTGTCGATGGATGCTCAATTTAGATGAAGACCAATGGGTACAAGACAGTATCACCAATTGTCTCTAATAGATTTAAAGGCGAACCGCCGCTATCTTTCCATGGTCATTATATCAACAAAGGATCGCAAGATCCTACAACAAAAAAGTCCTGCTACGGCATTTTAAATAACACGACTTGGTTTTTGAAGAAGATCATCGACAACCAAGATCAATCTAAGGAAAAATTCGCCCCTAACGGAAGGCCCGCTTTGTTGTCAAGGAGGTATCGATAGAGGCGCCTCGCATTACACGAAAATGGATGGTGATGAATTTCCACAACTTATCAACTCGACACCGTGAAACGGTACTATGTCTGAAGTTACCATTAAACAAACATCCTGGTTTTTTATCATCAAATCATCAGTCATTCCGGTTTTCTAACCCTTTTTACATACTCTTCTGCCCCTCAGGGAAACATACACTTCAAACCAATAGCCTGGTTTCACCTCATTTCAAACCTTTCACACAATTTTGGTTATCCCCCCAGGGATTGAACCTTTCACACCTGCAGTTTATCCTGAAGACAAGATTAAACTTTTCTACGCTTGCAGTTTGTCCTAAAGACGGGATCACACTTTTTCCACACCTATAATTTGTCCCAATCATGGGATCAAACTTTCTTCTCCCCACAGTATAGCCTGCGCATGGGATTCATACTTCTTCTTCTACAACTCATTCATCCCGAGGGCGAAACTACGCCGACCGATCTCCCCGATACCGGAGTACGAGGGCAACCATATTCTATATGGCCCTATCGTAATAAAAAAAAACAACAAAACATTTCTACCCTTTCTACTAAAAAAAAAAACCACAAAAACACTTCTACACCCTTCTTCATCAATAAAGCTTCTACACCCATCTCGGCTTTTCACATTCAAAGATTGAACCTCTTACACCAAAGTTCAAACTACGCAGAACTCGATCTCCTCTTCAATAGAGTACGTAGGTACCATTTATGGTTCTCGTCTAACCCCTACCGTAACAAAAAAAAACTTGTCACACTGATCGGGATCAAACTTCAATCCACCACATTTCATCGGCTTCGCACCAAAGGGATGGAACTACCTAACCTCTCCTCACAAATAGAGAGATTCTCACACCATCTAAGTCATGGTTGTGCCTCAAAGAGCAACACCAATCCATAAGAGATGGAATTAACTAGGCTTCTCACAAATAGAGTACTCAAGCACCATCTCGTGGTGCGGTCAATCTCAGAGAGAAAAGCCACACTCCTCTCCACATTTCCATACGTAAACCAAATCCCAAGACACCAAAGATGGTAGGATACACACATCATCAATGATCCATTCTCAAAGATCCTCGCGACGCCTCAATGTCCACACATCAAGGATGAAGTTCGTAATGCATCAAGATCACAAGCCCCAAGAAGAAACAGGAAAATATCAAGCAAGTATCAAGGCACAACCGAAAGGGAAGTAAATCAAAATATATTTCTCCGCCATATATATATACTGTTTGATATATACATATGTGTTGTATATGACAAAATGGCTAAGCTTAGTCTATGCAGAGAAAATACAAGTCTATCTACGGATCGGATCTGTGTATATGGACTATCGATCTAACATAGCATCCCTCTCTCAAGAAGAAGGAGGTAACGCCGCAAGCTCTCGCCCAATGGTATCTACACGAGCTAGCGATCCGAGGCTAACTGCATGGTGGCATGATGCTCATCAATATATGCACTCATATCGGCAAGGATGCTAATCGTAGGGATCTCACCAAGTACTTGCTCGTGACGGCCACATCCCGGCAGATAGGCAAAGATCCCGCTCTACAATCAATGCATCTCTTGGCGATCTAGCCTCGCCTCTCTAAATAGAGCTACGCCTCTCCCATCAAGAGTCACAACATCAAGGCCCTAGCCCGATCTCTCTCAAAGGTCATCAGATGTAGACTTTGCTCCAAATACTCAGGTTAATGTCAATCACAAGCACTCGTAGTGGGAGAATCCATCACAAATGCCGGCAACCCAAAGAATCAAATCCTCCTCGATGGGAATATCAACCTCCTCCATAGTTCTCATCGTCGAAATCAATCCCTCAGACTGTGGATACTACCACAGCCGATGCAGTCTCTATCCCCATCCATGCGAAATACTCTGCAAAACAACCCGGATGACTAACAAAAAACTCAACTAGCTCTCGTTGATCCCAACAGTATACAACCCGGATCTATCCTCTCACGATAAGTGGCGAGAAGCGAAGCGCACGACTCGATGCCCCTCAAAAGGATGGAAGTCCTTGAACCGTCAAACCGACACATCACTACAATGGGTGGTAAGTGATCATGCCTCTCAAACCAAATTAAGAGGAGATAATCCATGCCCGGAGCATGAGTAATGAAGTCAGAGGGTGAGCTAAGCCCAGACACGACAATAATATAGCAAACGGATCTCCGATCCCTCGCCAGAAAAGCGACCAAGATGCAACATCTATACACTCACAGTCCGAAAAAGAGTACGACATGGCTATATCATGGGTGAAACAATACCCATGCCATCCGAAAGTGCCAATCGGCCTCAAGTGTGATATAAACCACACGCACAAAGATGACCGAAGCACCTGTAAACACTCCCTCATCGGATAAGTGCAAGATTATGTAGCCGACCTCGTAGTCTCTCGCTATAATCATCATCATGATGGTGGTGTGACCTCCCGAGCTCTCACTTTGCCATGATGACTCCTATGTCCAACTCATCCATGTACCATGGCATGTAGACATACAACAGTACGCACAATAGCAGTACATCTACTCTGGCCAAACGCCAATGATTCTCCAGTGTGGTGAAGTCCCCGGAATGACATGCATAACTATCCTAAGAGCCAAATCAGTCAAACAGAAAACACTGGAATATAACGTGGCCAGATGTGAGCTCATCCTGCACCACCCTACGCCTCAAGCCAGTAAGGGTCATGAACTGCCTACTCATGTCTCCAATCGCCATATGTACATAAGGTTTATCCAATGGAAACAACATCAAACGTGCATACTCCTCCAGAGTAGGAGTCAACCCCTGGGTCCCAAATTAAAAAACCTACCTCTCCGATACCCAGTGCTCCAGCATGCCCTCCACGAATCCTGTGGGAACCTGAAACATCAACAGGGTCATAGTATGCTGCAATAGATGATCTACAATCACCACCGTTCGATCGATGGTGACATGCTATCATACCACGATCGATACCGATGCCACCAATAATGGTGGGGTATGATCAATACGGCTAACTATCGTCAAGAAGACATCCAGACGGCCGCCGTGTCATAAGACCATCCAGGGTCAATGTCAATATCTCTCGACATACATACATATGCATAACATAATAACATGCATGATACAATAGATGGCAATATGATATAGGAATGGAAAACTATAGTATACATTCCTAAGTATATCATCATCTAATACATCTCTCAGATAACTAAAATATAGGGAATGGGGCAAAACTACCCTACATCTAATGTAGAGGCCTATCAAAAGATATAGCGAGAATGGGGCAAAGCTACCCAATGTCTAACAGAGGCCTATCAAAAGAGATAACGAGAATATACATCGTAAGAAGATAATGGTGTCAATGTTCACATCATCAATCCTGCCCCACCGATGTAACTCCTCCCGAGTCACCGGATCTCTATCCACAGGGGATGTCGTGCCTATACAAGGGAGGATCTGCACCGCAAAAAAACATATATGGTCACCCCGAGGGGCCAAAGCCAGAGCCGAAAGGATCAAAAGTATTCGCCTCAAGGATCTCTCTACCCAAGTGCCGGATAAAGAAATGTGCCTGGTCAACTCACCGTCAAATCATTAATCTGCGGTCACATGAGTCGATCTCTACACAAAGCTAGCCAATCCATCATCATCACGGATCCTGAACCCATATCCCCATGAAACGAGTGGCGCGGTCCGGCTCCAATGGTACGAGGGAACCACCAATGCTGGAACATCTCCTGAGTGTAGGGACCCTCTGATAATGTGAAACCGTCAATCCCCAACAATGGGATATCAATGATAAGTGATCGCAAAATAGCCAATAACGCTGGCAGAGGCAAGATCGGCATACGAATCTCTCCTATAGTGCTCCTGATAGCACGCTCTCCTAAGTAGAGCTCCCATCCTCCATCTGTGAAGAGAGGAATCCTACGGGTGGAAATCACGTGCTCGACACCAGTCGGGTACCCATCCTCAAATCCAATGCTCAAATGCTCCCCAGAGTAGGGAACCCACATGATGACATCCGCGGTCAACAACTCCAAATAGAAGAAGAATGAGTAAAACCTCAAAGAATGTGGACCTCCGCCAAGATGGAATGATGCCATCTCCGTCCTCGTGGATAGGTGTCTAAACCTAACACACTCACAGATTTAAACATGGAAGCCTCTCATAGCCCCAAAATCGCCAACACAAAGGCAAACATCCGCTGTCAACAACACTCTTAACCTATATATGGGAAAAGATAAGAGAAATACTCACCAAAGAAAAATGGGTAGAATCCTAACCAAGCCTCTTGGCCAAGCCCTCGCGATCGCATGCATTATTCCCCGAGGAAATAGGCAAAGGTATAGAACCCCAATCATAATCTCTCCTACAATCCACGTGTCGAGTGGCGCCGATCAAAGCGAAGGACACCGTAGAAGAGTTATCTCGCATAAAGAAGCCCTCTAATGATCATCGTGAATAATCGCCAAGAATGCGATCCCCGACTCTCACATCATCTGCATGGGCTCACTCAATACCTCGCTTATAAAGATCTACGCCAAAGGACCTCAGACGAATAGTCCCGCCTCGAGCGCCTCCACCGAACTCCTAACAAGGATCTGACGGCAGTAGGGGTGATATCCGCCATACAAGGCACTGGCACCCCTCCAAACTCCATACCTGTGATAAACCGCCAGTCCATCGGCGTTATCATCACCTCACAGTCCAGCAATGGAGTGACTGAGTCTGGTGAAACCAACGCTCAGATAATGTCCTGAGGTAACCCCAGGGACATCGACGGGGAAGAATGAAAAAGAACGTCCCGAATCCCCAACACCATGTATAATCGCTTCTATAGTCATCATGCAAAGCCCGATACATAGAGTGGATGTTGAACCAATTTCCTCGAGGTCAGTAAAAGCCGGAACCTACATCAAATGCAGATCAACATCGTAACCCTTTACTCCTCATCAATAGGAAATAAGGAAGATTAAGATCTAACTTTATACCTCATTTTTCAAGCAAGGCAGTAAATCAAGGGTGTCGACTCAAGTCACCTAGAAGCTCTGGGTTCACCACTCAATGCTCGCAAATCCCTACGGGGAACACGTGCAAGCAGAGAGCGGGGTCCATCAACCGGACATCCTCCTCCTCGCCCCTCGACGTCCCAAGCACTTCAACCCGGATAGACGATCATCACCGCCTCCACCAAACGATGAGGTCAGTTTAATGTAATCTGGGTCGAGGCACTTCGTAAGCCCTTCTCCATACACCGTAAGTGGTCCTCATGGAACTACTCTACCGATCCGGATCCATAATATCCGGACAACAAGTCTCCAAATCACCTCGTAAAGGGTGTGTAAATGTTTAACCTGGAGCTTTTCAAAATGCATTTTATGACTACACGCATGCATGCATTATTTTAACATACATCTACAAAGAGAGTTAAAAATGCATAACTACCCAATGCCTACGCTTTTGAAAAATTTTGCCATAGTCCCCTTTGTAAATAGGGACTATCCACATGCACATATAGTATGACTAGGTGGCCATTCAAGAGCACACCTACCCACAAATATATACATCCTACATGATTAATACATCACAAGAAAAAATCCGTAAGTGTAGTCTAATTACTGTGATTATTTTTCTTTTCTACCTTTACTCATTTGTCCTCAAATAGATAAGAAATGACAAGAAAAGGTGCCAATTGACTGCTTTCAAAAGTCAAATTTTTTCACATCATTATGTTCAACATGGTTTAATACTAACATTTACTATGTTGAATATTTTTATCAAGTCATATCAAGCATGCATATTCACTACTATGTGTCTAAATGCATTTTATGTGATAAGTCATTTTCCAACGGATAGAAACTGAAAAAGAATACATACATATGTTACCGTGATGATGTGTAAACACTTGTACGGTGAGCGTAATTGCATAAAAAGTCGCCCAAAATCAAGAGATCTCAAGAAGAGCTCTCGATTTCCTTCACAAGTAACTTGAAAGTGACTTATGAAAGCAACTGCATAGGCTTTACATTCAAGAGGCCAAATCAGGAATAAAAACGCTACGTGATTGAGCAAAATAGCCTGGAATCCTGGTTTTCACGGGCCAAACTCTGGCTCCGCACATCACTCATTGGTATTCGCCTGAATGCAAGGTATACTATACCGATGAGCTCGGCTTTTGAAAATCATGCTCAGCATTTACCCGTCTCTTCCCTCCTAGTTCTAGTCTCACATCTTAGCGAGTGATCATATCCCTAGGCTTTGATACCAATTGTGATGCCCCTTAAATAGGTATATATCACCCATTCAAAGGCGCCAAACTTAATTATACAACTGTCGTGTAAAATATGAGAAAATATAACTGAGAGTTTTGACACGAGTATTGACTTCTAGTTAATATCCAAACTCAAATGGAGTCCTTATTATATTTATTATCACACTATTTTCTAGAATAGTGAGGACTGCTATAGCCACCATCTCAGACCATCACTCCATTCCCCGACTAGTCCCTGATATATTCTCATTTCCTGTAGAGAACAATGAAAGCAAAGGGTGAGCTCAACTAGCCCAATAAGAAATATTATGACTAAGATAATGCAGAATAAATTATCGTTAGCCTTCAACAGTGTTAAACAGATAGAATACAATAAATAACAAGTTTAACTGCAGCGGAACAAGTAATCCATTAGAAGAGTCAAGTAGAGCATGATATCTACTATCTTCTATGATTTAAAAAGTTTATCATCAATTTTATCGCTGAGACTCAGCTCAATAAATAATCCACATCACTGAATTATCCATGCCCTACTAGCCAAGGAGATTCATTAGTATCACGTCCACGAATTATCCATACACTATGAGCCAATGATATTCGTGTTATCACCAATGGTCATGATCATGCCAACAACTTTCCATCAATGCACTACGGGCTAATGAGGACTTTTACCACATCATTTGTAACATTACGGGTCATGATTATATCGAATAATCCCTGGTCATAATCATCCCAATCAACAGTCCATCTATGCACTACAGGCCAAAGATGACTTTCATCACAATATAAGCATGAAGATGATGACAATGATATAAGAATTCAATTAAATGAAAGCAAAGGATAAATTCTAAAGATTTATAATTTAATTTATTCAGAATTCAATAATGTCCAAATTGTCAACATGATACTGCTTCGTGGAGTAAAATTCAAGAATAATATTGTATCAAAAATGATTTGGACCGAAAAAAAAATAATTTTTGTCATGAATAGTACCCCGGGTGAATAGTACCCGAGTGAATAGTATCATTTGAATAGTACTTTGGGAATAGTACCCCATGAATAGTACCCCGACATGAAAATATTAAAAATTATCAAGAATGCTCAGAATAATATTTTCATGAAAAGATACTAGATAAAACACAAATTTCAAGGATATTTTACTAATTTCAAGGAGTATATAAGCCATACTTTAACAAAATAAGTGTAGAATTCAGAATCTGAAACGAAATAATATTACTTGCATACTACAGAGCATGGAAGGAAATATTATTTCATACGAATATTGAACAAAAATAATATTCTTTACAATTGTTGAACAAAAATAATATTCCTTACGAATATTGAACGAAGATAATATTCCTTACTAATATTAAACGAAAATAATATTTCTTGCGAATATTGAACGAAATAAAATTTCTTACGAATACAAAAATAATATCGTAAGCGAATATAAAATAAATAATACCCCTTACCTTAAAAAGAGAGTACTTCTGACTGGTAGGGTGGGGATATTCTTGAAGAAAACTTATACTATTTTCTACGCTCAAATCTTCCTTAAACTCTAAAGAAATACGCTCAATATTATAGAAGAAGAAATTTCTGATTTTGGTGTGATTTTCAATTCTAAACTAAGCATCCTATTTATAGGAGAATGGAAGGATACTATTTAGAAAATAAAATCACGGATTGCACAGTAAAAATTTCGATTTAAATCACCAAGCGTCTTACGGCTAAATTTTCTCGATTTTACTATACAAACACTATCTGCAAGAATCATTATGCAAATACTATGCGTAATAAAATATAACATATTTTTTTCATAAAAATAAAAACTTATTATAATATATATATATATATATATATATATATATATATATATATATATAAATAAAAAATTGAGATGACTTCTACCAACAGTTTTAAAAATGGGTAAGTAGGGGTCCAAATAATAAGCCAAATTTACAACAAATAAATACTTCATAAAAATTTTCTCAATATTTTTAACAACATTTATTTATCAATAATATAACTTGCAATATTAACAACCGTGATCATTCCTAGGAAAGAGGGGCTTTCAGATAAGATTTCTCCCTATCATGCCATGATTAGGTGACCAAGCCTCTTTCCTCGACAGAACTTTATAGACATTGTCAATAATGCAAATAATAATACGAATAACTTTTCATCTCAATTATAGATTTAATAATATAAAATATTGTGCAGATGATACTGTGACAATAATAGAATAAATAATGTGAGATACTATGCAACAATTACTGTAGCAATAATTGAGTATAATTGAGTGACTTCTCACATAAGCATCAAATACTGTGTGCTACTATGCAACCACGCGTATTATTGTATTTTTATCACCGGATATTTCAACAGTTAACGGTATAACTTTCGCCGTTATTTTATAAAAAATTATTTCTATCATTTTCTAACTCCGACAGTAATTCTGTTGTGGGATCCTCCAATGATTGTGCCGTCGTACAAATATTTCCTATTAAAACGAATATTCTCCGACCAATCAAATATTTTATAACAACTTGCTTACTCTGTAAAATTTATAATTATTACCCACAACTATAACATTATAACGAATTTACACTTTAATATTCAAAAATGATATTTAAAGAAAATTTCATCTTTATTCATAAAAATTGGGGTCTTATATTACTCATCGTAAGATTTTTTATTTCACAATATTTAATAAATTATTTTAATTTTTAATATTAAAAATATTTCAAATTAACTTTTAAATGTTCCGAGATAGTATTTAGTTTATATTCATACCTCCATTAAATTAAATTCAATAAAGTTAAAAAAATAGTTAATCGACAAATGAGCTGAATCATAATAAGTTCAATGAGAAAAGATTGAAATGGCATTGATTATGACTCCAACAATCCATTTAAGTACATATCTCTTTTGTGCCCATCCAATGACCCTACCAAATTGATTAGAGAAATGACAATATAAAGGTAAACGGTCAGAAGTCCAGACAAATTTTTGGTCACAAATCTCAATCATTGTATAATATCCTTTCCACTTTAGTAACCCAAGTTTGTCTAACCTTAGCTAATTGAAGATTGTTTGTACCTCAAAGATAAGTTTATGCATGTGGATTTTTCTCATGATTGTAGAGAAGATAATACAACAATTTAGGTAAGAAAATTGATATTTCCATAATTGTAAAATTTATATTTTTATATAATTTCTTACATAGAAATGTAACTTATTCACAATTCATGTGAGAGAGATTAAGTGGAAATATTAATTTTTTATGTGAAAATATTACTTTTCCTTGTGTAATAGCAAGTTTAGTAATGAGTGAAAACGCCATTCATTTTAGCTAAATTACTCCTATTAATTTTACTTACCATCTTTCCAGGAGTAAAAAGTTTACTTACCTAAATTACTCCTATTAATTTTAGGTTTCCTAAAGTTTACGGCAATAATAATGAAAGAGAGATGCAATAATAAAGGGCAAAATTTAAAAGTCACATTAAAATTAACCATTAGTTATTACTATTAATGAAGATCTTAATATGTGTACTTTTCTCCAAAATATCTATTAAAATGGAATGGAGGGATGCATCATCATTATTACAATTTTAAAAACTAATCAAATCTTACTAAAACAGGGAAAAAAAATCTCACAAACCAAAGTTTTTTACACTCTAAATGTGCTTTTAATTGTAAAACTCATATTAATATACACGCCATATAGAGGCAGTCAGACAGGTGAAGGTGGCGAATTTTTCGGGTTTAAACCATTATGATATTCTATCCGTTCTTAAATAATTGTCGTTTAAAGTTTTTGTATTTAGATTAAGAAAATTATTTAATATTATTATTTAATAATTAAAATTTGTTTAAAATTTCATCACTATCACTTTATGAGAAGTTAAAAATTATTAATACAAGAGAAAAAATTTCTTGAAAAGTAAATAATTTATTTTTCTGAAAGTTGTAAACAACAAATAAATTTTTTTCTTTTAAACGCGTCGACTTATTTAGGAATTTAGGAGTACAAGGAATAATAGTATCTAATTTAATTTTGGTCTAAAATAATAAATTATGATTTGATCTACTAATTTTTGCTGTGAATAAATATTACAAAACGATATTTTACAAGTAAATATTTTCAATCTTCCTCTTATTGAGTGTGATGTATTAAATTATCAATTTTATTCGTGAAATTACTAATTCTCAAAATATTATTAATAACCTTATTTAAAAATTTGTACAATATAGTGACATTTTTTTTGGTCATATCTTCACATTACAAGCGCCAAAGGCTCAAGGAAGCGTGATTCTTTTTTTCCTCCATTTTTTCGAGAAAGAAAAAGGGAATAATATTTTCGGCAAAATTAATGATTTAATCACTATAATTGGTACCTTTTATTTATTGTATCACTAAATTTTTAATTTTTCAAAGTAATCCACTAAACTAATTAAAAAAAAAGCAATTGGGTCATTCTATTAAATTGATTAAACTTCAGTTAAATTGTTTCATTTTTTTCCTACGTGGTTGGTAAAAGAAAAAGGAAAAGAAAAGAAAATATGAAGAATAATATTTTTTGTAAATATTGTTATTATGAGGTCGAAAAAGTAATAACACAAATATAAAAAAGTAAAACATAAAATTAAAAATACTTTCCTTTTCTAATTGCAATCTAACTAAAATATAAAAATTAATCACCCAAACAAATTCCAGCAAGAAAATTCCCAATTCTACCTTCTTCACCTCAAAATTAAAAGGATTAATTACATATTTTAGTACATTTTTAGAAATAATTACAATAATGATGCATAGATAAAATAATTATAAAAGTAATACATTTTTCCATATTTATTTACAAAATTAATACATTTACGTATCTTTTAATCGTGGCCCACGATTATCTCCCTTATCTCTTTCCGTTAATTATTATTTTCTTATTCAAATACAGCAGACCTCTTCCTTCATCCACTGAATTCTTATACCGGCTTACAACTAAGTGCAACGCACTGTCTTCCCTCCCCCTCTCTTCATCGCAATCTAAACTCCACATAAGCTAATTACACATAGGGTTTAATTCAGATTTAAAGTTCGATCGAGAAATCGAGAAAAGGCATTGCTTCTTAGGAAATCGAATGGTGTGTGTTTATATTCCAAGAGAACTCAGGAGGAGATCGAGTTGCTCTCGATCGACTTCCCGTAGATGCTACTTGATATTTTGGACATCCTCAAGGTAGAACAAGCTCCGCCGATCTCGGCACATTATTGTGATTCCCCCGTCTCCCTATCACGAACAATTACTTTACTGCATGTTCTTAGTTCTAGAGTTTTAGTTATAAATTTATTTGCTTTTTAAGTTTTTTATTAGTGATAAATTGGTTGGAAATGTTTGATTTTTCTTCATGTAGTTTGAAATTTGGGCTGGTGCTTTGTGACTGTTGAAATTTTTGATATTTGATAAATTATAAGTTCATTCGAAGATTTTTGATAAATTATAAGTTCAGTCGAAGTGGTACCAAGGGGTGCCATCCAATACTCCAAGTAAAAATAAAGAAGCAACAAATTAGAGGACCAAACCTTCACATCAAGGTAATCAAACATTCACATTAAGGTAACCAAACCTTCACATTAAGGTAACCAAACCTTCATACCAAGGTTACCAATCCACCTCCACACCTGCAGTTTTTTCATAGTGCAGTTGGTAACCAAACTTCCATACCAAGGTAACCAAACTGTCACACCAAGGTAACCAATCTTCCTCCACACTTGCAGTTTTTTCATAGTGCAGTTGGTAACCAAACTTTTATACCAAGGTAACCAAACTGCCATACAAAGGTTACTAATTCACCTCCACACTTGCAGTTTTTTCATAGTGCAGTTGGTAACCAAACTTTCATACCAAGGTAACCAAACTGTCATACCAAGGCAACCAAACTGTCATACCAAGGTAACCAATCCACCTCCACACCTTTAGTTTTTTCATAGTGCAGTTGGTAACCAAACATTCACACCAAGGTAACCAAACCTTCATACTAAGGTAACAAAACCTTCATACTAAGGTAACCAATCCACATCTACACCTGCAGTTTTTTCATAGTGCAGTTGGTCGCCAAATATTCATACCAAGGTGACAAATTCAGTGTTAGTAGGTTACCAATTTATTTTGAATGTGATGCAGTTGGTAGCCAAACTTTTATGCAGTGGGTAACCAAACCTTCATACCAAGGTAACCAATTCAGTTTTATTAAGTTACCAATTTATGGTCCTTAATAATAATATACAACAATTATAAAATAATTACAAAAATAAAACACACAAAACATAATTACAAAAATAAAACAACACAATAATAAAGTTACCAAATATGTCCTATCTAACAATAACCGCCTCCTAAAATCAAGCAAAATCCGAACAACATTCAACTTTGATATCGAAAAAGGCCAAATCTTCTTTGATATCGTCGAATGATTGTCAAGTATACTCACATCCGAGATCGCACAAAAATATCAACCGAGAAGACGAAATTGTATACAAAATCAACATCTACTTCAAGATCAAGAACTATAAACAATCACAACAACTCGATCACGACAAACATCTAAGATCTAAGATCTTCTACGACGATTGCAAATCTTCTACGACGATCGCCTTTCCACTCACCTCCGATATCGCGACAAACATCTAAGATCAAGAAGACGAAATAGTATACAAAATCATCATTTACTTTCAAGAGCAAAGAACTAAAAACAATCACAAAGAATATCGATACAATTCTCGAGCAATCGAGGTATGTGTGTTTCAATTTCAGATGCATATAGTTACCGTGGTTACTACTTGTTCATATGGTTACCGAAATCACACTTAAAATGGTTACTATGATGTTTTGGTTACTTTGTAACATTATATTGCATATTGATTTCTTACTTACTATACGACAAGATGTCATATCGCCTAATAATATTTCAAGTTACTTTGCAACATCATACTATATACCGATTTATTAGTTACTATCTAATGCTTCATAGTTTACTATGTAACAATATAATCGTATACGCCTAATAATTATATGTATATAGTTTCCTATGTATGAACATTTATATGCATATGTTTACTAACTAATGCCGAAGTCAAGTTATCGATTAACATTATATCAAGTTATCAATAATACTTATTTAGATATTATATACAAATAAAATGGATACTTATTAATTTCGATCTCGTTATCAATTAATCTAATTATGCTTATAATTATATTTTTATATTAATAGTCACTTGTTAACCACATTGCTTACATTCTTACAACAATTAGCATTTAAATGCCCACAAACCCATTATACTGGTTGTTTTTTAATATAACAAGTAAATTGAAAATGTTTTTTATCCTATGGTTACTAAATAAATATGTGTAGTTTATCGCTTTACATTAAATTTTGTTATCAGATAATGTTGATATTATTAATGTGCAATATTTGATTAATTTATATTGGTTTGTTTTATTATAATGGAAATTAATTGCTACATCAAGTTACCTTCATACAACTGTTATAATTTAATTGCTAACAAAAAATTTAAACTTGTTGTTTCAATTGTAGAATGATAGTACAAATGTATTTCATTTTATGGTTACCGACATTATATAGTTTGTTATCGATTAACATTGATTTTGTTACTACGCAATGCATATTTTGTTTTCGCATAATGGAAATGATTCCTGCTTTTGCTTTATTTCAATCTAAGACATGGATCGATAAGAATCAAAGACACCAACTTTGAAGTTACCGCATACTAGTTCCCTCAACTTGTTCGTTCGTAGAAATGCAAAACATGATATGCATCAGATTACTTGATGGACACAAACACAACAACATTATCTATCAAATCTCACATCAAAAAAACGACATTCCACCAATCAGAGCATCGATGAAGCAACATCGAGATTCTTTATCAAGTCAAGAAAAATCAATGAACAAGGAAAATTCCCAATCGATTATAGATATTGAAAAGGAAGCGCCACAGACAAAGAATCTTCACAGAATTTCGACAAATATATAAAGAATCATTTGTTCACAATGTAACGCCAATCGATCAACACAAGGAATTCAAAGACTAGTTACAAAGAAGAACACAAGATTCCCAAATCGTAACGCAATATGCCGATCACCAGCAATGAAAATTATGGAACAACAACAAGATGCATAACATGACAAATCATACACGTAAGAACGATATGATGATGTAATAACAGATCCGAATGAACGTGACGAAAATTACATCAAACCTACAAAGACAAAAAAAATCCTATCACAATCAATGAGGTCGCATTCAATCAAGAAAATAGACAACACAAAGTTCAACGAACAGTCATAGAGACTTTGTGCTAGTAGCGTGCGAGATGATGAAAATTGCAAAATGGAAGATGAGAGCATCAAGTATTCAAAAACCAAATTGCTCAAGGTGAGGGAATTCAATGACATTCACACGTGTTCACCAACGAACGATTGTCGGAGACCACAGACATGTGCAAATAGTGAGTTGGTCAATCAATGCATAATGCGAAATTAACAAATTTGAAGAAAATATACACACCAACCGATATTTGTCGAGGACATGATGACGTAATATAATGTGTCTATCTCTTACCAAAAAGCATGGAGATCAAGGAGAAAGCGTTAGAAAAGGTAAGAGGAAATCCACACGACTACTCATCGATCCCATCATGGTTACACATGCCGCAGAAAACAAATCGAGGTAACAATTTAAAATACATTATTATTTTTCATGATTAGTTGATTACTCAATTCAACCGATTTGGTCATATAATGTGCATTGCTTACCTACCTCATATTTATAATTTTAAATGAGTTCTACCGATTTTTATATTAATGTTTACTCAAAGAAATACATCAAGTTATCGTAATGCAACCGCTTATTACCGCTTAATGATATCTTCGTTATCAGATATCAATATGTTGTTTATCGTGATAATGTCAGTTTTTGTTATCGAAAACATTATACTATCTAATGTCAGTTTCGTACATGTAAGACAATATGTTGGTTATCGCTTAATGCTATCTTGGTTACTATCTCACGTAACTCTTGGTTATCAGATAGAAAATGTTGCCATCAGATAATGTTGTCTTGTTATCAAAAACATTATACTATCTAATGTCAGATTGCTATCAGAAGAAATATGTTGGTTACTTTGTAATCGCTTATTATTATCGCTTAATGATATCTTCGTTATCAGATATCAATATGTTGTTTATCGATAATGTCAGTTTTTGTTATCGAAAACATTATACTATCTAATGTCGTTTCGTACATGTAAGACAATATGTTGGTTATCGCCTAATGCTATCTTGGTTACTATCTCACGTAACTCTTGGTTATCGTATAGAAAATGTCACATCGATAATGTTGTCTTGGTTATCAAAAACATTATACTATCTAATGTCAGATTGTATCAGAACAAATATGTTGGTTACTTTGTAACATTATACCGCCTAATGTTTTATTGACATCGACTAATGTCAGATTAGTTACTATGTAATAAAGATATTGTTATCGATCAGGTAACAATATATTGGTTATCGATTGTTATCAGATAACAATATATTCCTTATCGCTTTTGGTTATCGCCTAATGTTTGATAATTGTTGTCATTTATTTAATGTCGATTTGATACCGACATTAAATACATCGTTACCGCTTCACTTTTTTTGTTTATCGATATAAAATTATATTGTCCAATGTCGCCTTCGTTATCGTATTTACAATAATTTGCTTACCGCCTAATGTCAGTTTTGTTACTTTGTAAAGATTATACTACTTATAATTCTATTGATAATGTTGATGTTTCATAACAGTTCCACACACTTTCGAAAGTTAGAAACAAATGCTCGTTTAAATATTTGTTCTTTCGCCATCGAGCATCCATTCAAGCATGGCATCATTGCTTTCCAATTATTGTAATCGATGGCACATTCATACAATCAACTTACTTGAGGGACAATATCGATAAAGAAGTTAATAATAAGATGCAAACCAAACATTGTTCCGATTGCTTTTGGCAAAGGTCGACAAATAAAAATGAATTATCTTGAGATGGTTTTTCATGAATTTAAGAACCGCTTGGAGTAAGGGAAGGCCAATGCATTGTTTCGTATAGACATGAAGCAATAATACAAGGATCAATTATGTGTTTCAGATGTCATGATGCTTCCCTCGCATATACCATATATACTTAAAAATATAAAAATAGATTCAAAAGAGAGGAGAAGAACTTAAACAAGCTTACAACGGGTATGTAGAGCATACAACATCGAACAATTCAACAAACACACGGTCAACTTGATGCAATTGATCCTCGAATAAGGACATATTCGAGGAAGAGGTCAAGTTGGAAAAGTGCACCAGTGCTCCATGGACCGTAAAGCAGACACTCAACAATGACTTCAAACACCGCCAATCTATTAACAACGCAATTAATATGATTAGGATCTTCCAACAGCATCAATGATTGAATGCCTACGCTGCTTGGTTCAAAGATGGTATTTCACAAACAAACAAGCAAATTTCTATCAACATTCACAACACTTTCCACAACAAATTAAGAAAGATTGCAATCTAATATCATTAAATCAAGGAAACTTAAGGTAACAAATACAAATTATAATTTATTACATTAATTTTTATATCAGATTTGTTATCGACTAATGCTTTCTTGATTACGCATAATATTACTAATTAATGTCAATTGTTTATCGACTAATGCCGACTTAGTTACTCGTTAAACTTTAATGTTTATCGACTAATACCGACTTTGTTTATCGATTAATGATAACTTGTCATATGTAATATTATATTGGTTACTAACCAATACCTAATTGCTTATCGCAAAACATTATAATGGTTACTCGACACTTTGATTTGGTTATCGTATCATTATATCGGTTACTTATTAATACCGCTTTCTTACCGCATAATATTACAAATTAATATCAATTGTTTATCGCCTAATGCCGATTTGGTTATCGTATACACTATAATATTTACTAACTAATAATAACTTGTGTAATCGCTAATGGTAACTCGTTACTATGAAATATTATATCGGTTGTCAATTAATACTTAATTGCTTAATACATATCATTACAATGGTTACCGACTATCATCGCTGAGTCAAGTTACTATGTATCATTATATTAGTTACTAAGTGATACTTGTTTGGTTACTCTTAATAATTAAAATGTTACCGCTTAAGTCAAGTTATTAATAAGATCATTATATTGGTTACTAACTCGATGCTTATTTGGTTACTCAGATAATTATAATGTTACCGCTAAGTCAAGTTAATGCTTAGTTACTTGTTTTGTAATTATAACATCGAGTTGTTTGATTTAATATGTATTCTTTTTTCGATAATGAAAATGATTCCAATTGTACTTTTATTCTAACAAAAGTTAATTTGTGATGTAGGTCGAGACATCAAACTTGGTGATTTTTATCGCTTACGATGTCGCCAAACAATATATTGTGGACATCGACCAAAGAACATGCACATGTGGAAAATTTCAAGACTACGAGATGCCATGTCCGCATGTCAGTCATTAAGTATGAAAGCAAGCTTAAACTTGAGTCATATGATTTTTGCTCAAAAAATACTATAAAACAACTTTGGTCGATTACATATTCAAATTTCAATCATGCCGTTAGATGACAAAGAAAAACCGGATGTACCGTAAGAAGTAAGAAATATGGTCAGAAACCACCGAACACAAGAAGACCAAATTGAAGACCAAAAGTAGGGAGGTACAAACACGGATCCAAATCAAAATTCAAAACAAATGCAAAGAAAAGCAAGAGAAAGGACACAACAGAAAACTCTCGCAATAATCCCCCTGCTTTAAGACCAAAAACCCGATATAATGCATTTACATTAAGAGTGTAGATACATGTATATATAATTGTTTACTATCATTAACCATAAACCACATAGATGGTAACATTTTTTGATTTTGTACAATATCAAACATTTTATCGATTAAAGCATTTGATTTCTCATTCATTATGAAGTTACCAATACAATTGGGAACCCACAAAAGTACAATCGCTTACTTGACAATTATTCCAAATATAAATTGTAAATTATTTGGTTACTAACATAAAAGTCAAATGGTTACTCTTATATAACAATTTGATACCAACCTAACATCTCAAAATATATTTAATTTAATATGATAGTTATACAAATGACAATCATATATAAAATGAAATTCTTAATTAAAATTAATGTGTTTCCATCATGATGATACACTAAAAAAAACACATACATTTAACAATTCATAACATTCGTGATACAAATTTATAACCGCTTTGATACAAAAACTAAAATAAATATTGTTAATATATATTTATGTTAATGATATATAATGATTTTATCAAATTTTATTACAATTTGTTTACTTGATAAACATAATATGGTGACTATAAGAGAAAACTATTTGGTTACTTATTTGTTATAACAATAAACAAAATATAACAAATAGGTAACCAAATATTTAGATAACAATCACCAAAACAATTTTTTTTTGTTAATCGATGTATAATCTCACCTATACATTTAACAATAATTATATGTCCTCAAACATTTAACAACATTTATATGTCCCAAACAATATCAGACATCTCTCTCGCATACTATCAAAACATTAGTCGTTACCCTTTTTTATATATATTTGGTTACCAACTCGACATTTCAATATAATGTAGCAAACACAAACCTAAAAACGAATCAAATACCAACAACACACAAAATTAATTCCAAAAATGATATTATAATAACATATGAAATCCCATCTATATAAGATTCAAGAATCATCCTTAATGAACCATACAAAATTGCCGTATATTAAAAAATAAAAATACAAAACACAATTCATAATCGACAACACAACAATATCTCGAACTAATCAAAATCGAACAAATCTTCCCGAAATTCTCCGTCACCTCATATCCCTCCAATTGTTTGTTCCTTCCATGCATATATAGGTTTGTGCATAACTTCTTCCGATATCACAAGAATGGGGAATGGAATAGGATTTCATCAATCTTCCGATGAATGACATGCTCTAAGAAAACAAATTGTAAACAACCCGCAATCACCGTATACAAATGCACAAAAGATAACCAAAATCAATACTAGAAACAACCTATATATAACACATCACTTTATATAAAGAACTAAAACATTTACAACATAGTAACCAAACAAATTATACGACAAGAACTAAAATAATTAAATATAATAATTCAAAATTGAAAACAATGTAACCCTTACCCATCCACTTGTTCAGAACCGACTCGCAAATTCTAACTCAATTATGTCATCTTCCCGCTTATCATGATACTTGTCATTGCTAAAGTCAATGTCACTCCTATCCCTCCAAAATCCAATTCATCAATAAAGTGGGAAGAATAAATATATAAGGTTCACAAACATCCATGATTTTTGTTTGCATGGATTTTCTTTTAGGTCAGCAGAGAATTATAAATAAGCTAGACGCTCACGATGCACATCAAACGTTAACAAAAACCAATGGTCCTGATGATGACATATGTATGGGGAACAAAACATAGTCAACATTTTTCCATGGTGTGTTTACATCCATAAATGTACCCATGAATGTACTCAAATGACATCACCCCGCCTGCATAACACACGCTTATCTCGCATTTTTATTTGTATACTCTTCAAAAGAGAGGTCATCTTGAAATGGAACCAACAATCCGTAGTCGTCGCCTCTTATATGCACAAAGATCGTAATGTCCGCCAATTTACTAAGTAATATAATGCAACATCGATATGTCAACAAAAAAAAAATATTAATAAGTGTTGAAAAATATCATTATGTAATCAATGTAACCAACACCGTTAACGCTTAGTTAATTAAACATCTAAATAATGTAACCGTAATTATAAAAAACATAATTTAAAAAAAAAATATAAACATGTATGATGCTAACTAACACACACACACACACATATATATATATATATATATATATATGATAAGAATCCAAACAATTATATAATAGTAATCAAACAAATTGTAATATAATAACCAAACAAAGAATATGATAGTAATAAAATCAAGTATGACATCAACAAAATAAATTATATAATAAGAACCAACAACTTTTGTCATAATAACCAAAACATGTTTATATATCAAAATATCGCTTTATATGATGGTAACAAAAAATATATATTGAGCATACATGATAAGAACCAAACAATTATATAATAGTAACCAAACAATTGTAACATAAGAAACTAAAAACAAAATATAATATAACAAAAACAAATATATACGACAAGAATAAAAACAAATATATATGACAAAGAATCAACCACTTATATCATAACAACCAAAACATGTTTATATAAGAATATATCAATTTATATGTCGCAACCAAAACATATATAAAACATATATCATAGTAACTGCATAATTATATAATAGTAAACAAATAGTCGATACTAGTAACCAAACAAAGAATATAATAATAACAAAAAACATATATATGACATTAACCAACCACTCATATCATAAAGAACCAAAACATGCTTAAATATTAACATATCATTTTATATGATGGTAACCAACATATATATAAAATATTTATGATAAGAACTAAACAATTATATAATAAGAACCAAATAGTTGTATGATAAGAATAAAACAAAGAATATAATAGTAACAAAAAGTCATACGACAAAGAATAAAATGTATATATAACAAGAATCAACACCAAGTAAAGCTATTTACATAAACAAATAAATAATGTAACCATAAATATAGAAAATAAATTTAAAAAAAAGAACTCACATCATCGCTCAACCATTGCCTGTGAGTCTTTAATTTATAAAACCACATTTTAGATGAAATCGATAGACCCAAATACAAAAGCGTGTTCGATAATGTCATTCTTCCCAGTGAAATTTGTCCGTCCTTCAATATAAAAACATATTAGTATACACGCTGACATTAACAATCACCATGTTAATATACACACTACCCAAAAGCAAATTTATTTGTTTCATAAAAAACTATAACATTGTTAATAAAAAAAACAAACCTTTTCCGTTGTTAAGTCCTATTTTAAACCACTCGCTCAAACAACGCCTTCAAATTTGGACGGCATATTCATGCAAACCTCGGGAAATGCAGTAAATAATAAAGAACTCTTTTCGACTAGCACCATGCATTGAGACGATAACCCAAATTGACCCAAATGTTCTCAGATATGGAGACAGAGAACAAAGACTTTTAAATGTTCACGCATTGTGTCCGCCAATCGACTTTATCGACACTCTTCTCCAATTCATCACACCGACTATATCCTCGGTAGTCAAAACCATCTCATCCAATACAGATTTGCTTTCCGCCTCAAACTTTTTCCCCTTTACAAATGTGAGAAAATGTAAAAGAAAACAATTATATTTTCACATAAAATCATTTGTCAGATTGGTTATCGCCTAATGTCAGAATGGTTACTATGAAACATTATACTTGTTACTAACTAATTATGTATAGTAATATTATACCGCCTAATGCTATATTAGTTATCGCCTAATGCATTATCGTTACTATAAAACATTATAGTTATTACTAACTAATGCTCTTTTTAGTTACTATGATACATTATAATGGTTACTATATATTTATGAGTTGATATATCGAGTAAAATTGAAACAATAACCAAAACCTTAAGCATGTAATGGTAAAACAAGAACTCAAAACCTAAAGCATGTAAAAAAAAAAAAAGTAGTATGTCGAATAACACTAACCTCAAAGAAGAAAGATAAAACAACAATTTCTTTCCCCGTGACATCGCTTAAAAATGTCAAAAGTCAGTATGTCAACATCATTCTTAATAAATTGTTAAAAATACAAAACAATCAATCGATCTTTAAAAAATGAAAAAAAGACATCTAACACAAAACAAAACAAACAAAAAAAAAAAGTCTAACCTCGACAATTTCTCGAACAACATTACTTATTATTTCATGATGTTCTTCAACCATACCATCAAGTTCAACTTCATTACCATAATCGATTCATTACCATCCTTCTTCTTAACAAAATCACACATCACCAACATCCTCAACAACATCTTCAACAAAATGACAAAGCTTCAACCATAACATCCTCAACAACATCCTCAACAACACGACGGCTTTCAACCATAACATCCATAACATCTCAATAACACGACGGCCTTCAAGCATAACATCATCACCTTCATTTCCAACTTCATTTACAAATTCATCCTTCTTCTCATCATCTTCAAACCATCATCACCAACCCCATCACCTTTCAAACCATCATCACTAACCTCACCAAAGATGTCGATCAACAACATCATCACCTTCATCGTAATCATCTATTCATCATCATCATCAAAGATCACCACCCCTCATCGTAATCGTAATCGTAATCGTAATCATCATCAAAATCACTATCAACTTCTTTAACCCCACCATCTTTGAACCCGCCAGAAACTCATCTCTAATAATTAACCTAAAGTCTCCGTGATATCCGAACGTAAAAAATCAGATCTCATCCTTAATATCACCGCAATTTTATAACGCCTTTCTTAATTTCAAAACTTTTTTCTCCAACTACCGAATCTGTATCAATCAGATCTTTAATGACCGATATATCAAATCCAATGTTGTCATCCTTCACCTTTTGTCAAGATCCTTCCCATTGAAAAAGTGAAACCCGCCAAATCAAGTCGTTTCATTCTCCTCACCGTGGAATCAAACTTTTACCTCAACCTCAAAAAACAATAAGTACACTTCAAAGATAACATCCGACAAACATTATAAAATTACAATAACAAAAAGATAAAATAAATAATCATAAAACATAATCAAGAAAACAAAAACATATATACCGGTAACCAAATATATGTAAATCAAGAACTAACTAAATGTATAAAGGTAACCAAATTTATATGTTCTAGTAACCAACAACATTTTTATTGTTAACATACACATAATATAATCAAGAATCTCAATTAGTATATAAAGGTAACTAACTACTATGTTAATAGTAAACTTCACAAAAATAATCAAGAATCAAATCATTAACTAAAGGTAACCAATCGCATTCTTAGTAATACACCGTGATACCGCCCGTAACAAAATACCGTATCATTCAACTTGTCATTCAAGGGGCTTCACTAGCTCCTTCCATCTACATAAACGACATCCCGATGATGCTCGTTGTTGTATATACCGCAAGCTTTGAAAGTTGAAATGGTTTCAAACATAAATACTTGAAATACATACGGAAGACCATTCAACTTATACAATTTAATATAATGGTCTTTGTAGAAATTATATGTTGAACCACCACCTTCCTTTCTTTATATACGCCTTCAAAGCATTTGACAAAGAGTACTTTGTCATTTCAAATGCAACTTTCCCCAAGGAAAACCGCTAACATCGCCATAACATAAAAAATCGACCATCGCCCCATCAACAAAATTTTCGTAAACTGCTGAAAGAATAAAATTAAACACCAAAAAATCAATGACATCCTAATAGCCTCATCATCGCTATCAAAACTACCTTCCTAATATCCTACCTATACTACTACGAGTAACAACTTCTCGCCCCAAAATATTTTTCAATAATCGATTTTGCATACCTTTATACGCACTTATATCATCATCATTTCCCATCTCAACCCGTAAATCGATAAAACTCAGCAAATCCAAACCTAACCCTTTTCTCCCCAAACAAAAACCACATCTCACCATCATCCCTTTGGTGAACCTCCTTACAAGAGCATGGTGAATAATCTGTGAATACATTTGATGCTTACCAAACTCCAAAAATTTCCAAAACATGTCATTTCTAAACTTCTCCAAATTGACTTTCATTCAATTTCTTGGCAATAATTATGGGGACATCCATGTCACACCAATATATTACTTTTCCAAAGGAATTTTCTATTGCATTCCTCATAAGAAAAGATCCCATAACTCAGAAATACACAAAACCATAATCAAATGTATATTAGTAACCAATATAACAAAATTTATACAAAAAATAGTGTTATACACTAAATTCAAGAACCAAATACATACTAACAAGTAACCAAATAATTCTATGATGGTACCCAAACCATCTTTTAATGGTAACCAATACATAAACAACCTATACACTAAACTCAATTTATTAAAACACGATACTAGGAGGAAAAACATATTAAGCATAAAAATACAAAATAAGAAATAAAACCGTAATACGACATTAACCAAAAATCTAATATAACAAGAATCAAAATATAAAATGACAAGAACTACAAGCATACTAAATAAGTAACCAAAACATTAAAAGTTTACAAGAACTAAATACATAAAAAATAAGTAACCAAATAATTATTATTTTACAAAGAACTAAATACACACTAATAAAAATTCACAAGAACTAATTACATACTAATAAGTAACCAACCCATAAAATTAACACAAGAATATAATATCACAAGAACTAAATACATACTAATAAGTAACCAACCCATAACAAGAATACATTAATATAATATCACAAGAAACCAAATACATACTAACAAGTAACCAAATAATTCTATGATGGTACCCAAACCATCTTTTAATGCTAACCAATACATAAACAACCTATACACTAAACTCAATTTATTAAAACATGATACTAGGCAAAAACATATTAAGCATAAAAAATACAAAATAGTAAATAAAATTGTAATACGACAAGACTAAAATATGATATAACAAAGAACTAAAACTATAAAATCACAATAACCACAAACATACTAATAAGTAACCAAAACATTAAAAGTTTACAAAGAGCTAAATACATACTAATAAAAAAAATTCACAAAGAACTAAATACATACTAATAAGTAACCAACCCATAACAAAGAATACATTAATATAATATCACAAGAAACCAAATACATACTAACAAGTAACCAAATAATTCTATGATGGGTACCCAAACCATCTTTTAATGGTAACCAATACATAAACAACCTATACACTAAACTCAATTTATTAAAACATGATACTAGGCAAAAACATATTAAGCATAAAAATACAAAATAGTAAAAAATTGTAATACGACAAGAACTAAAATATGATATAACAAAGAACTAAAACTATAAAATCACAATAACCACAAACATACTAATAAGTAACCAAAACATTAAAAGTTTACAAGAGCTAAATACATACTAATAATAATTCACAAAGAACTAAATACATACTAATAAGTAACCAACCCATAAAAGTAACACAAGAATAAAAATTTACAAAGAACTAAATATATACTAATAAGTAACAAACCCATAAAAGTAACACAAGAATATAATATCACAAAGAACTAAATACATACAAATAAGTAACTAAATAATTCTATGATGGTACTCAAACCATCTTTTAATGGTAACCAATACATAAACAACCTATACACTAAACTCAATTTATTAAAACATGATACCAGTAAAAAAACATATTAAGCATAAAATACAAAATAGTAATAAAACTGTAATACGACAATAACCAAAATCATATAACAAGAACTAAACTATAAAATGACAAGAACTACAAGCATACTAATAAGTAACCAAAACATTAAAAAGTTTACAAAGAACTAAATACATAAAAAAAGTAACCAAATAATTATTATTTTACATTAACCAAATACATACTAATAAAATTCACAAAGAACTAAATACATACTAATAAGTAACCAACCCATAAAAGTAACACAATAATATAATAATATCACAAAGAACTAAATACATACTAATAAGTAACCAATCCATAAAAGTAACACAAGAATATAATTCACAATAACCAAATATATACTAATAAGTAACCAAATAATTCTATGATGGTAACCATAAGTAAATTAAAAATAACACACCTTTAAATTTCTCTCAGTTTGAAATTATATTCGATAAGCACTTGACCTTTGGCCTTAACTATAGGAACGCCAAGCTCGTAATCTAATCGCACTTGAGAATGCTTGATATCATCACAGATCACCAAATTTATTTTCATTCTTACTCGATTTTCGACATGCATCCTTTTCCTTCCCTTCCTATCCACAAAGAAACTTCTTCTCGCTATCGCTGCACTCACACTCAGATATTCTCTTCCTCTTCCCATCTTTCTTCTTTTCAGATCGACCATTTTATACATAACATAAAAAATAACACAAACCCACACCGTAATGAAAGAGAACACGTAATACGTAATCTAAATCTATGAACTAAATGGCTATGAACACGTAACAAAACACGTAATCTAAATGGCACGTAACGCAGAATCTAAACACGTAACGCAGAATCTAACACGTAATCTAAAACGAAATGGCTATGAACTTCGATAACAAACAATGAAGAATACCAAACACGAATGAAAGAGAAGAGGCGTAGAAGACTGAATGACAGAAAAAGGGTTTCAAAGGTAAAAAGGGAATTATACGAAACGAAGAGTCCTACATGATGCATATTAGCATTATCATATTTTAAAAAAACATGCCCCATTAAAATTAAAAAAAAATACGCCCATTAAAAAAAAAAGTTATTAATCCTTTTAATTAAGGACTCATAATTAATATAATATTGTAAATAAAATTAAAAAGTGTAATATTTTGTAATTATGTTTTGTGTGTTTTATTTTGTAATTATTTTAAAAAATGTACTAATATATGTAATTAATCCAAAAGTTAGTTCAAAAGAATACTTTTTCTATTATTAGGTTCCTATTAAATAAATATACTTAATTATTCTAATAGCATTAATTATTGCTACATGGATACAAGTTTTGAACTCTTTCACCAACTTTTTGGGAATATTATATATATATATATGACAAATTTAAAACATAACTCTTAAATAACATACCACTATTAAAATTACGTCGTTTTAAAAAAAAATTAAAAAAATAAGTGGTTTTAAGAGAGATAGTATAATTTACGATAAACTCGAACTCTGATTTTACTATTTCGATAAAACTCTCAAAATATCAGACTTTGTATTTTAAGGTATCTGTCACTCCTTTATCTCCTACCCTGTCTCCATTTTTGGCTCAATTACTACTGTATTTTTAAAGAACAAAAAGGTTAGTGTTCTTCTTTTTCAGTTTGTCTGATCATTCTATTATTAAAGTGACTCTATTTCCCCATATGTTTCTTGTTGTTTTATTTATTGCGAGGTTTGATATGGCCTTTTGTAATAATAGAATATTGGTCTGGTATGTTATATTCATTGATGTTTCACTAGTTTAATATCAAAACCAATATACATGTTATTGCCACCCTATTTCTGATATAATTAGACTGATACCATACAAAAACACAGCTTAGTATCCATAATATAATTTTAAATTATAGTGTGATATTTGGTATTATAATTTGAGTATAAATAGTATAGTATAGATGGTAGTAATATATTAAATATTAAATTGAAGAGTTATATGTATATCAAAATCAATATATATATATTTTGATACATGCATGCATGTATTATCTTTGAAACAATAAAGTTTGATATCATTATGAACATGGCATATAAAACAAGTTTGGTATTTACTAATCATTTTTAAACATATATATCAAATTTTAATACATATATAATTGGTCGAAGTTTGGTATCATTATGAACAAGACATATATGATATGAAAAGTTTGGTATTATTATGGTCAAACTGGTCTTTTTAAAATTAATAATTAAAAATATTTATATGAAGTTTTATATATCGGAACTTTGACATTAGTAGTAAATTTTTCATAATTTGTTATGATTATATCTCTTGACATAAATTTTGAATATTTTGAATATTTATTAATTTTAAAATGGTCAATTTGATTATAAAAGTCAAATTATATATGTTTATTATAGGACGGAAAAAGTATCAATAAAAGATAATAAATTCGGGAATAACTCGATATTAAATTATTGACTGCCCAAAATGATTTAGTTAAATTAGATAAGATATCCAATAGCGTTGGTATATATAGTAATAGATAGATGGGCAAATTTTTTATCGAAACAATATGAGTAAATGTAATTTATTTTACTTCTGATTCAAGTTAAATTTTGTGAGATGAAATGGACAATTGCAAATACACAATACATGCTATAACTTATTATTGGTTACTTTTTATATAGACTTTTTATTCATGCAACACATACAATATTTTCCCCAAAAGTTAATCATGTGTAGAAAAATAATTTTAAAATAACTTTTAGTTTCAAAAATTTTATTTTATTTAAAAAAAAAAAAAGATTCCAACCATCCAAAATTCTAAGGAGTCAGTGTTCCAAGTTCGATGTGGAATTTGATTTCATATAAAATTAAAGTTTGATGCACAGTCACTATATATATAAACAATGTTAGAATTTAAGATATATATATATATATATATATATATAATTATTCTTATTTTAATAAAGTATCATGATGATAACATTATACAGTCTATCAAATTTAATATTTTTTTCATATATTTGGCAATACATTTTGACACCGATAAAATTGAGTTGCATGTGTGTAGCGTTTATTTTATATTTGTATTACAAATCTCTTCTTAAATATAACTTCATGTTACACAAATATAATTCAAACGGTTTAAAATAGACTACTTATTTTAAAACTATTTAAAAATTAAAATTTGATACATTATATTTATGTTAAATAACATTATTTTTATTTTATATTTATAATGTCTTATAATTATAAGACCAATTATATATACATTATCAGAATATCAAAATTGAACTCCCCAATCAATCATCCAAATCCATATATTTTTTCTTTTTCCTTTTTTTAAATTTTTTTTTGGAGGATTGACTTTCTGACTGAAGTTTGAATTTAAAAACAGTAGTATTTTATACCAAGTGGATCTCCTGACAGTTACTCTCTCTCTCCGCTATTTCCTTCCCCTATTCCCAACGTCTATATATACACACATATAACAAACACAAAAAAGCCACCAAAGATGCCTGCCACAGTGACCATACTCACCTATCCAGCAAAAAACCTGCATTTCTTAACGTCTATCTCTTTTCCCCTCATATGCAAAATGCATATAAACTGATACTATTTCTGTATTCTCTATATACAGCAAATTATCCCCTTTTATTTTTTTTATATATTTTAAATCTTGAGATAATCATTTCTGTTAGTTAAAGCTACCCCAGTATTCACGTGCTAGCTCTTTCACATTAAACCCCAGAAGCAGAATATATGGATCTTTAAGTATTTTTAGCTTTTTCCCACTTTCTATTTATTAACCTATATTGTGAAGAAAATTGAATACTGAGAATTAGAAAGGAATTTGGCAGGAATATGAATTTTTCTGAAATGGGTTTTAGCACGTGGTGGTTGGTGGTGCTGGGGTTTTTGGTGGTGGCCGGAAATGGGTATCCGGAGGAGGATCTGGTGGTGAAATTGCCTGGACAACCTAAAGTGGGATTCAAGCAGTATGCTGGGTATATTGATGTGGATGTCAAGGCTGGGAGGAGTTTGTTTTACTATTTTGTTGAGGCTGAACATGACCCTGATCATAAACCCCTTACTCTCTGGCTCAATGGAGGTTGGTTTCCTTTCTTCTTCTTTTTTAATAATTTTTTGAAGTCGGTTATTTGGATCTTTCTCTGTCTCACACAAAAGTACTGAAGTGGGTTTTTTTCTTCCTTTTTTTTAAAAAAAAATTATTTCTTTGGTGAGGTGATATTGTACTTGATGGATTCTTTATACTGTTAACCATTTGACCTTTGTTCTTAGTTTTGTTTATGGGTTTTGTGCCTCCTTTAATTTTTGTGGTTTAAATTATGCTCCAGGCTGCTGCTTTTTGTAGGGCATTAAGAACAGTTTTTGTTCCACATGTACTGAGTTAATTATTAGTCCTTTATCTGTTCATTAAAAAAAGATATTAATGAGTTCATGAAAGTTGTCATTACTTTCCACCACAATAAAGAAGTGAATGGATGCAGAGCATTCCTTAGATATCCGCCATGAGTTTCTATGGTTCATTGTATGTTAATGGTATTCATTAAATTATTCACATGTTTTTCATATGTAACTTTTGTATTCAGGCCCAGGTTGCTCCTCAATTGGTGGGGGTGCCTTCACTGAGTTGGGTCCATTCTTTCCTAGAGGAGATGGCCGAGGCCTTCGAAGAAATTCAAAATCTTGGAATAAAGGTATATCCTAATAAGTTTTATAATCAAGAAAACTTAAGCCAAAAATATTGAATAGTAGGAAATTAAATTGTTTTTGTGGCTGATACCCGATTATACTGTCTTGATTACGTGTAATGTTGATGTACTTACCAGTTGTATTTAATTTTTCTTCTAAATCTATTGTAGCATCAAATCTTCTATTTGTTGAGTCTCCAGCTGGTGTAGGATGGTCATACTCAAACACCACTTCAGATTATACTTGTGGCGATGCCTCTGCTGGTAAGAGAATTGTCGGTGAGCTTAGTTTATGTCAGTGTATTGAGCTACTCACTGATTTGCGATGATATCAGTAACAAAGTGACATAAATGTTATTTTGCAGTAAGCCAAATATTAGTATATTTGTATGATAATTGTTATATACTCATTTATGATGGCTTAATCTGGTTTGATGCAATCTGTTCTTAATCTTATTGTTTTTGGCAGCCATGGATATGCACATTTTTATGATGAAGTGGTTGGAGAAATTTCCAGCTTTCAAATCCAGAGATTTATTTCTTACTGGAGAAAGCTATGCAGGTGAGATATAAGAAACTTGTACTCGAGTTCGAGTCTGGCAGTATACTTTGTCAATTGAATAGGAATTTCTTAGGGCTACAAGTAAAGAAAGTAGATCCAGAAAGTTCAATTAGAATATATGACATAAGATTCTCTTCATTTTAAAATGGCTTCTTTCATTATCTTTGGATTAAATTTGCAGAGAATAGGCTGGATGTACCAGCATTATAAAGTTGACCAAAATAAAATGGTCATTTCATCATTGGAGATATTTTATCTTTCAATTTAGAGATGTAAAAAGAAAATAATGTGTAGCTAGAATTTTATCCTTCTTATTTTTATCTTTATTTATTAGGAAGAAAATTAATGCTCCCATTCAAGGAATTCTTCACTGCGATATTATACACTGTCATACATTCAGGATTTATCTTGTTCGAGTAAAAAAAACATTAATTACATTTAGTTCACCATGATTATGCTTAATGTTGTTGCAACTTCACTTCTGATTTCATCTCTTTTCCTCTCCTAGAATAACAATTTCAGAAATCTGATTATACTTCACTTACAAATAATCAGTTTTAGAAGTGTGATGTGTATACACGTCCTCATGCAGGGCATTACATTCCGCAGTTAACTGTTGCTCTTCTGGACCATAATGAACATTCAAAAAGTTACAAGTTCAACATCAAAGGAGTTGCTGTAAGAAAACACTTACTTTTATGTATTATTTTTCGTGTTTCCTGTTTGAATTAAAAATATTAGCAGTTGTTTAGCATTTCTCTAATACTCTATATGATGTTATCGGGTTAGATTGGGAATCCACTTCTCCGATTAGATCGTGATGTTCCAGCAACATACGAGTACTTCTGGTCACATGGAATGATCTCCGATGAGATTGGCCTTACTATCATGAATGAATGTGACTTTGACGATTATACGTTTGGTAGTCCACACAATGTATCCGATGCATGCAACCATGCTATATCTCAAGCAAACGTCATAGTTGGCAAGTATATTAACAATTATGATGTGATTCTTGATGTATGCTATCCATCCCTGGTAGAGCAAGAGTTGCGATTGCGGAAAATGGTACCTTCCTTATCTTCTTTATCTTTTTTCATTCCATCATTTTACGATTTTACTGAGTAATCCTGACAATTGATCCATTGCAGGCTACTAAAATTAGTGTTGGCATAGATGTGTGCATGAGCTATGAAAGACGCTTCTATTTCAACCTTCCGGAGGTTCAGAAAGCTCTTCATGCAAATAGGACCAGTTTAAATTATAGCTGGTCTATGTGCAGTAGGTAAAGTCTCTATCCAAGCATTATTTACAATTAAAAAACAATCAATTTTAGTATTATTGGTATAAAAAGATATGCAGAAAACAATTTTCATTCAATTATTCTTCATGTACATACAGTAAGATTAAATTGCTAGACCTGTAATGTGGCCCCTTTTGGCTTGTTTATGACATTGCCAAATTTGGCCATTTGAATATGCCTGGCATTATCAAATAAAATACAATAGTATTAGATATGTGTAAGATATGTGTAACAGTGTGACTGTTAGTTAACTCCAAAAGATGATTCTGGATTTGAATTAGATCAATTACTTGCTCTTTTTTTTTTTTTTAAGATTTAACCAGTAAATATTTGGCTTAAAAGCATTTTGATCCTGCATATAAAAGCAGGTGGTTTAATTCCAAGAAATTAATGTAGTTTGGGTTTTTAGTGTGTCAAACTTAAATTCTCTTTGTCTTCCTTGCGAAGTTGTCAGTTTAAAATATACCCGACATTATCAAATAAAAACATGATATAAGATTTGGGTGAGTGTGATTCTCAACTCGAGAGATGATTCTGGAGTTGAATTAGATCAACTTCCTTTACTTTTATCCCATAAAAAGTTGGCTTTAAATAGCCATTTTGATCCTAAGCTTAAAAGCTTGTGTATATTTTTGTACCGCCTATCCGTTAATATAACTACAGATCTCGATTTGCATATATGAAAACAACTGACTTTGTTGTGTTGTTCTATTGCATAGTGTTCTGAATTACAGTGACACTGAAGGCAACATCAACATTCTCCCCTTGCTTAAAAGGATAACCCAAAATCACATCCGCATTTGGGTTTTCAGGTAAATTCTAAATAAAAACAATAATTAATAAAAAAAAAATTTTAAAAAAAACAGTCCATTATGTAGCATAGTAGATTAACGATACAATGCGTTCATTTTCCAAATTGTAGTGGGGATCAAGACTCTGTTGTACCATTGCTTGGCTCTCGGACACTAGTCCATGAACTGGCTCAAGATCTGCAGTTCCAGGTTACAGTGCCATATGGCGCTTGGTTTCACCAAAAACAGGTACTTTTTTTCCTGACTTTTAGGCCTCGTAATTTGTGTAAGTTTAATGTTGAACTTTGATAAAATGCAATCACATTTATTGTTTGTACATTTTTATTTTTTGGTGAAAAAAACATAGGTGGGAGGTTGGGCAACTGAGTATGGAAATCTATTGACCTTTGCCACAGTAAGAGGTGCATCTCATATGGTGCCTTATGCACAGCCATCAAGAGCTTTGCATCTGTTCAGTTCATTTGTTAGAGGCAGGAGATTGCCAAATAATACAAGGCCTTCTATTGATGACTGAGGGACAAAAAAGAATAGGCTGATTATATACTTTTCTTGGTGATTCTTCTAGTTCATCTACTTTGTTTAGTTATCTATTATAGTGCCAAAGGCAGTAAAATATTGACGGCCAAAAGGGTGAAAAATATAAATAAAGAGCCTATGGTTCCTAAGGTAGAATTAAGGGTTTCATTTTTCTTGTTTTGTTTGGTTTATATGGGGATCGAATATGAATTGCAACTAATGTAAAATTGAAAACGTTAAAATAGATAATAATGTGTGAACTATCTCCTGTTCCGACTATGCTTCAAAGTGTATTCAATTCAATTTTTTCATGAAAAAGAAAGATTACACACAAGAGAGTTGCTTCAAATGTGAAAAAATAATGTTAAAATTTGATGAACACATGAGGGTGAGAATTAGTAAATTTTCAACACATAAAATAGTTAATATCATTGGGATTCACATTAATATATGAAATATATGGTTAAAATATATCTATTATTTTGAGAAGACTATTATTCATTTGTTAGTCTTTTAATTCAAAATAAGAATCTTTTCTCTTAATCATAGTATAAATTAACTTAATATTATTTAAGTTATCATCATAATTCTATTATCTTGTTCCAACTAATAAATTAAACACTCATTATTGCTCAAAACAAAACATGAATTAAGAATATAAATTTTAAATTTTATAAATACCACTCTTATTATAAATAAATAGAGGAGAATATTAAAATGATGAATATGCAACATATTTTACTAACGCATTAGTCAATTATCTAAATACATAAAGTTGGATCAAGTTTAATAAGTGAATTGAGTATTATTATAAGTAAAATCGTGCCCATCAAACTTTATTGTTTTTATTTTTCAAATTTTATTAGTTTGGTGTCCCGTACCAAACACGTGATTTACAATTATATTTTATTTATTAGTTATAATTTATACAGAACGGATTTAAGCATATCTTTTAAATAACATATTTTTATTAAAACTACGTCGTTTCAGAGATTTTTTTAAAAAATAAGTGTAGCCGCGAGAGGTTTTTTTTTGTAAATAAAAGAAAAGCAGGTAGGATCACTATCTTTTAATACTATTTTAATTTTCAGTTTAATAAGTTATTATCCAGTTTATCTATATTAATTTGTGTTTGGATTTATGAATTGTCTGATCAACAATTCTTTGTGGACTTGTATGAATTCGAGAGAGGAAATACGAGTATAGACTTGCTTAATATAGCATGTGTTCTTGAATTCTGTGAATGAATAGAATCTTAATGAATGTTAGGGTAGAGATATGATTAACATCGCATGTAATCGGGTAGAGAACTTGAACTTAAACCTTCTTTAATTGTAATTCACATAAAGATATAGTGAGTTAGTTAATTAAGGTGTTTAACTTAATTCTATCTTAATTGTGGATTTAAGTTAATATGGTGTTAGTGCATCGAGAAGTAACTAATTCTATTTTAGTGTTCTTGATTAATAAACTAGGATAGTAAATTAAACTGGAACAAAGGATAATAACCAGAGTGACGCTTAGGGTGAAGTTGTAAGCCAATTCTCCGATACTTGTTTAGAAATTTAGTTTTTGCGATTTGTGATTGTTTTGCATTTTTAGTATTTTTAATAATTGAGACTTTATAATTTTAATCATTAATTTGGATAGTTTAATAAAATTGGGATTAATAGAAAACTGATAATTGTGAGGGTTAAATTCTTACTAAATTTCTCTATGGGAACGATACTCTACTTACTATTATATTACTTGTTGACCACGTATACTTGCGTGTTGTACGTAACTAGATTTTGGCGCCGTTGCCGGGGAATTATTAGTATAGATTTTAATATTTTAGAATATCAATTTAATTAGTCCAGTTTTACTTAAACATTTTTTATTTTTGTTTTGCTCGTCTTATTTCAAGTTTTTGAAGTTGGTTTATGCAAACGCGGTCTAAAAATCCAGACTTGCTTCCTTTTGAGGACGACATTGAGAAACGGTTTCAAAGGCTAAGTAAGTGGATCAAGGAAACAAGAGAAGACTTCAAAAACTCTAAAAAAGAAGAAGCAATGGCTGCTGAAGATCTGAAAGCATTGAGGGACTTTGATATACCCAAGGTGACCGAGTTGCAGTCGAGTATCACCAGGCCTGCTATAGTCGCGAACACATTTGAAATCAAGCCTGGGACTATTCAGATGATTCAAAATTCAGTGCAGTTTGGGGGTTTGGAAAATGATGATCCGAACGAGCATTTAGTCAGTTTTCTGGAGATTTGTGACACTTTTAGGTATAATGGGGTGTCAGATGACACAGTTAGGCTTCGCTTGTTCCCATTTACTTTACGGGACAAGGCGAAGAGTTGGTTACACTCTCTACCACCGGGATCAATAACTACATGGGAAGACCTCGCTCAGAAATTTCTTGCAAAATTTTTCCCACCAGCGAAAACTGCAAAAAATGAGGAATGAGATAACTATGTTTGAACAACAGCATGGGGAATCACTGTATGAGGCATGGAAAAGATATAAGGAATTGCTTAGAAAGTGCCCGCATCATGGATTGCCTAAGTGGTTGCAGATGAACACATTCTACAACGGGTTGAACGGAAATCTCAGGACTAGTATTGATGCAGCTTCGGGTGGGGCATTTATGACAAAAAGTTATGAAGAGGCATATCAGTTGATAGAGACAATGGCAGCTAACAACTACCAGTGGCCCATGACAAGAATGACACAGGCGAAGGCAACTGGAGTGTTAGAGTTAGATGGAGTGACGGCGATAACAGTGCAGATTTCAGCACTCTCTAAGAAGTTGGATGCTTTATCAGGGGTACAGACACAGCAAGTTGCAGTTATTTGTGAATTATGCGCGGGTGAACATCCTACAAATCAATGTACAATCAACCCAGCGTCAGTGCAATTTGTTGGGAGCTACAACAGGATTCCATAGAATATGTATCAAAATATATATAATCCGGGGAATATGAATCACCAAAATTTTTCGTGGAGTAATAATCAGCATCAGCAAGCTCCACGATAATCTTATCCCCTAGGATTTCATAATCAACAACAACCAACTCAACATCAAGAGAGGAAATCAGATTTAGAGGAGTTGTTGTCAAAGTATATAACAAGCAACGAGACAGCTATGAAAAACCAAGCAATGGCCATGAAATCGCAAGAAATAACCATCAAGAATTTAGAAAATCAGATGGGACAAATTGCCTTAGCATTGAACAATAGACCACAAGGGACTCTACCGAATGACACCGAAAGAAATCCAAAGGGAAATCACGAACAGTGTCAGGCAATCACATTGAGAAGTGGAAAACATATAGATGGGAAAAGTGCAGAAAATTCAATTAAACAAGATGACAATGTGGTTGAAGAAAAACAAGGTGAGGAAAAAAAAATCGAACAAACAAAGTTAGATGACAAGCCAGTTGTGTATCCTCCACCGCCGTTTCAGCAGAGAGTCCAAAAGAAGAAATCAGATAAGCAGTTTGCAAAATTTTTGGAAGTGTTTAAGAAACTTCAGATTAACATCCCTTTTGTAGAAGACTTAGAGCAGATGCCAAGTTATGAGAAATTTATGAAAGGTATTCTGTCTAGGAAAAAGAAGTTGGAAGATTTTGAAACAGTGGCATTAATAGAGGAGGAGTGTAGTGCGCCTTTATAAATGAAAATTGCCACCAAAGTTGAAAGATCCAGGGAGTTTTACCATTCCATGCACAATTGGGAACACGGTGTTCAACAAGTGTTTATGTGATTTGGGAGCAAGTGTAAACCTTATGCCATTATTAGTGTATACAGAATTAGGTCTACCTGTTCCAAAGCCTACGAACATCTCATTGCAGTTAGCAGATAGGTCAGTCACATACCCGAGAGGCATTATGGAGGACATATTGGTCAAGGTTGACAAATTTATATTCCCTGAGGATTTCATAGTTCTTGATTTTGAGGAAGATAAGAACATCCCAATTATCCTACAGAGACCATTTTTGGCTACGGGTAGGACATTCATCGATGTACAAAAAGGTGAACTAACTATGAGGGTCCAAGATCAAGAAGTAAAGTTCAATGTTTTTAAGGCCATGAAATTCCCTATGGATGAAGAAAAGTGTTTTAGGATGGATATCATTGACCAGATAATCAGCGAAGACATGGGTAAAAGTTTGGCTAATGATCCATTAGAAATAAAATTATTGGGAGATGAAGAGTTGGATGATCCGGAATTTGTGGATTACTTGCAGATGTTAGTCTCCCTGCCACGAGTTAGCAGATTTAAAACACCATTCAAACCATTGCACAGGGAGGAAAGAGCCGCAACAAGAATGAAACAATCATTGGAGGAGCCACCTGCCCTTGAGCTAAAACCACTACCTAAACACCTCAGGTATGAGTATTTACGCAATTCTAATACATTACCTGTTATTATTTCTACTGCGCTTAACGAATTGCAGAAAAGTAAGTTACTGAGGGTGCTTAGAGAAAATCAATCGGCGATAAGATGGATAATTGCGGATATCAAGGGAATCAGCCCATCCTTTTGCATGCATAAAATTCTGATGGAAGAGGATGCAAAGCCAACGGTGGAGCAACATAGACGACTCGACCCAATTATGAAGAAAGTTGTGAAGAAAGAAATACTGAAATGGTTGGATGCTGGTATCATCTACCCAATTTCTATGATGAAGTGGGTCACCCAAGGCAAAGTGTGTCAAGAAGAAGGAGAAATGACCGTGGTACAAAATGATGATAACGAGCTAATTCCGACGAGGACAGTGACTGGTTGGAGGGTTTGCATGGATTACAGGAAATTGAATAAGGCAACCCAAAAAGACCATTTTCCTTTGCCTTTTATCGATCAGATGTTGGATAGATTGGCAAGCCACGAATTTTACTGCTTATTGGATGGGTATTTAGGGTATAATCAGATAGTCATTGCTCCTGAAGATCAAGAGAAGACAACTTTCACGTGCCCATACGGTACATTCGCATTCAGGAGAATGTCCTTCGGCTTATGTAATGCACCCGCTACCTTCTAATGGTGTATGATGGCCATCTTCTCGGACATGGTGGAGAAAAACGTGGAAGTCTTCATGGATGACTTTTCTGTCTATGGAGACGATTTTGATGCATGTTTGGAGAACTTGGTGATGGTGTTAAAGAGATGCATAGAAACGAATTTGGTACTTAATTGGGAAAAGTGCCACTTCACGGTTGAGGAAGGAATAATTTTGGGTCACAAGGTTTCAGTAAAAGGACTAAAGGTTGATATAGCAAAGCTGGAAACGATTGAAAAGCTTCCCCCACCGACTTCAGTAAAAGGAATCTGAATTTTTTTGGGACATGCCGGGTTCTACAGGAGATTTATAAAAGACTTCTCTAAGATTGCAAAACCACTATGCAGTCTTTTAGAGAAGGATTCAGTTTTTAAGTTTGATGAGGGTTATAAGTTAGAATTCGAGCTATTGAAGAAGAAATTGACTACAACTCCAGTTATCATCGCACCGGATTGGACAATGCCATTTGAGTTAATATGTGACGCAAGTGACTATGCGGTTGGGGCTGTTTTGGGCCAACGATGAGAGAAGGTATTTCATGCTATATACTATGAAAGTAAGACACTCACAGAGACCCAAATGAATTACACAACTACAGAAAAGGAATTGCTTGCAGTAGTTTATGCCTTCGATAAATTTCGGGCATATTTGATCGGAACAAAGGTTGTAGTTTATACGGATCACTTAGCCATTCGATATCTAATCTCAAAGAAAGATGCTAAGCCACGCCTTATCAGATGGATTCTTCTTCTACAGGAATTTGACTTGGAGATAAAAGATAGAAAGGGGACGGAGAATCAAGTTGCAGATCATTTATCAAGGCTAGAAAATCAGGGTAAAAATGAAGAGGATAAATGTGTAATTAATGAATCATTTCCAGATGAGCAGCTGTTTGGAGTCTATGCCGAATTCCCATGGTACGCGGACTTCGCCAACTATCTATTGAGAAATATACTTCCCCTTGATCTTACACGTCAATAGAAAAAGAAATTCCTACATGACGTCAAGTGGTATATGTGGGATGAACCATACCTACAAGATGATTAGAAGTTGTGTGCCCTATAGCGAGGTGAATAATGTATTGCATGAATGTCATTCTTCTGCATACAGGGGACATTACGAGAGTGAGAGAACAACAACGAAAGTTCTTCAAGCCGGGTTTTATTGGCCTACATTATATAAGGACGCCCACCAGTTTGTTAAAAGTTGTGATAGATGTCAAAATGTGGGCAACATATCGAAAAGGAATGAGATGCCACTACAAACAATCTTAGAAGTTGAGATTTTTGATGTATGGGGAATGGATTTCATGGGACCATTCCCTTCCTCGTTCAACAATCAGTACATATTGCTTGCGGTTGATTATGTATCAAAATGGGTTGAAGCCGTTGCACTCCCAACTAACGATGCCAAAGTGGTTCTCAAATTCTTGCAGAAGAATATTTTTACGAGATTTGGCACGCCAAGAACTATTATAAGTGATGAAGGTAGTCACTTCTGCAACAGATCATTTACAGCTCTCTTGGCGAAGTATGGGGTCAACCATAAGGTGGCGACGACATATCATCCCCAAACAAGTGGGCAAGCTGAAGTTTCAAACAGGGAGGTGAAGAGAATCTTAGAAAAGGTGGTGAACCCGAATAGAAAGGATTGGTCTCTCAGGTTGGACGATGCACTATGGGCCTATCGAACTGCATACAAAACACCAATTGGTATGTCACCATATCAATTGGTTTATGGGAAAGCATGTCACCTGCCTATGGAGTTACAACCCAAAGCCTACTGGGCTATTCAGAAACTAAATTTTGATCAAGCAACTGTGGGTGAAAAGAGACTACTTCAGTTAAATGAGCTCGATGAATTCTGACTTCAAGCTTAGGAGATCTCGAAGTTATACAAAGAAAAGGTTAAGAAATGGCATGACCAGAAAATCATGCAAAGAACGTTCGAACCGGAGCAATCAATACTACTTTTCAACTCAAGGTTGAGGTTGTTCCCAGGGAAGCTAAAATCAAGGTGGTCGGGTCGATTTACCATTAAAAGAGTTTCTCACATGGCGCTGTTGAGCTCTACAGTAGGAATCCATTGGAAACGTTCAAGGTCAATGGTCAAAGGCTAAAGCATTATTGGGGTGGCAATTCAAACATGGATGTCATCACAATCACACTAGCCGACACACCATAAACAGGGAGTAGTCAGGCTGAACGACTTAAAATCAAGCGCTAATTGGGAGGCAACCCAATCATACTTTTATTCTTCATATTTTTATTTATAATCGTCAAATTATATTTTAGAATAATTAGTAGTATATAATAAGTTCATTTACTAATTAGTTAAGTTGCATGTTCTTGATAATCTCTCCATCATGTTTAAAATTGCTAAAAATCTACTCACATTTATGTTTCATTGTATTGCAGGATCTTAAAATGATCATGGTTTGGAGTTGAAGGGAAGAAATAAGAAAAACAGACCCAATTAATAGAAGGCATGCCCGTCGGGGCGGGCCCCTTCAAGCCCAACATGCCCGCCGTGCGCGGGGGTATCCCAAGTTGGTTAACAAAGTGTATACACCAGTAAGGATCCCTAAAGCATAACACCTTCACTGAGGTGAGGTCCCTAGTCCTTTAATAGAAGCTATGCTTGCACGAATGTCTTTTAGGCTTACTACCTTCACGTAGGGGGTCCCGAATTGAATTGAACAGACAGTTTTCGGCAGTTGCATCTTTAATTACCCACTTCCCCACTAATTCATTCCACTACTACTTCTTCCTCACATACAATTCCCACTCCCATTTATACTCTCCCATGTTTTAGAAAAGTAAACTCCATCATACCACTTCATTAGTACAACACACCACCTCCCCACTACTTTACTCTATTACTTCAACTTATATCTCTCCATCTCTATAAAACCTCTCCCCCATAACCCAATTTCACTACTCAAACTCAGAATGCTATGAATTAGGGTTCTTTGTGGAAGGAAATTATACAGCAATTGAGAGTGAGCACTTTGTCTCCCAATTCATCCTCTCCTATCACTATTTGGTAAGCAAAAATCATTAAGTTTGGGGGATAAACCACTGTGCACACCAAGTGTTCGACAGATTGTGTGAGTGAAGTTTGGGGGGGGGGGGAATAGTGTGATAAGGCTTCCAAAATATAATGGCATCTAAACCCACATCAAAGAGGCAACGGGGAGAGAGTTCCGGAACAACACCACCATCACGAACCTTCAATCGACGCAAATTTATAAGTGCCGCCGTCGCCGACCATTATGATTACATGGTGTCCAAAGCTCTCACACCGGAGCGGGGGTTGGCACTGGACCACGTTGACGCTGAAATGATGCAACAGATATATCAAAAGGGCTGGAATAAGTTCACGGAGGAACCCGAGGTCGCTGTTGTAAGTGTGGTCAAAGAATTTTATGCTAACGACAAGGACAAGGCCCTTTTCAACGCTTTTGTGCGAGGAAGATTAGTCCCATTCAGTGCCGATGCCATCAACGCATACTATCAGTTAAGGGTGCCTAGAGATTGCCAGTATGCTCATTTATATGATCATGATCCGGATTACGAGGTTATTATGAAGGAAATGACAAAACTGGGTACCACATGGATTAAAGGTCATAAATGAGGCACAGTTTTTCACAACAAGGATCTTAGCAGATATGGCAAAATATGGTATGCATTCTTGTGCGCTAAATTATTTCCATCCACACACACGTCCGACGTGAACATGGAGAAGGCAATGCTCTTGTATGCCATTGTACAAGATTTCATCATCGACGTCGGGGTGATAATCAGTTTTTCAATCCGACGGTGCTTACGAGGACAATTCTCGGGCGGCTTGCCACACCCATCACTCATTTGTGGGTTATGTAGGTAAGCGGGAGTTCGATGGTAGGATGATGAGATCACTCAAATGCCACTTCAGACACTGGATTCAAGAATGATTGCACGTTATGCAGTATGGCCCGGAGGCGAGTCACGTCCTAGAGGATTAGGCTTTACATTTCCATCCGCTTCGGAGGATGAGGCTGATGCTTTCGACAGCTCGGAGGATGAGGAGTTCCAGGAGGCAGAACCAATGGGCAAGGAAGGAATAGAGGCACCACAGGCCGAATCTATATCTAGCCAGCAGTTCCTCAACTTTCAACGTCACGTGGATGAGCAAAATAAGATAGCACGTAGAGAGATGCGGTGACTTGCAGCGAGGTAGGACCACATGTTTGATGCCATGAACCTATCGTTCGCCTCATTGATCGCGATGCTCCAAAGCTTCAATCCCACTGCTCAATTCCCGTACCAACAACCAGCCCCAATGCCCCGATTTCCACCAAGTGACTCCGATGAAGAAGAACACACACCACCACCCCAGGCTTAATGGATTACAAGGAAGTCCTCATATTTTTATTGTTATATCTGTACAATGAGGGCATTGTAACTTTTAAGTTTGGGGGGTTTTAATTTCATGTTTGCATTCTTTAGTTAGGATTGCATATAGTAGTTCATTGTTAGTTTTAGGATTATCAAATGTTGCATTCATGTAATCATATAGTTGCATAGTAGCTTAGGAGCATAAATAGTGTTTAATTATTGTTGCATAAATAGTTCTTATTTATTATTGCACGCATGTTATGTTACCATACATATAAAAAAAAATTTAGTTAAACATTGTGTTAATTTTGCATATGTTCAACAGTTGTTGTAGTTCATGTTATTTTGGCCAATGATGAGATTGAGGTTAAGTCGACAATTACAGTACTGATTATTAGAACCTTGACGTTATTTCTGTTATGAATTAGATCTTATTCTTATTTGAAACTGATATAAAAAGGGTAGCACGTTAATAACATCTGTGTCGACTGATTAGTTCAAATTGATACATAAAGGGTTTCTAAAGGATAATGTTAGTGTAAATGAGAAAATGACAAGGATAGGCGGTGAAGACTGAGAATTAGGCAAAAACCTAAGTTTGGGGGGATAAATGTTGGGTACATGAGCTTTAAAAAAAATAATATATATATATATATATATAAATAAATTCGTGGCTAGTCTTGTTTCGGGGCCTTTGTTACTTGAGCAAGTACGCCCGAGGGGATTGTCTCTACAACTAGCGCCCTAAGGTCTTATATGGTCTGGGAGTCGTTGGTCGAAAGCTTGCTAAGGGGTAGCACTGTTAGCCTAATAGAATGAGACATTGCACAGTTATGGATATAAAAAAAAGAGAATATATATATATAATAAAACGGGAAATAAGTGCAAAAAACCCCCGTGGATAATTATATGAATAAAAAAATAAAGCGTAAGTACCCTATGTGAGCCCTTGAAAGTGGTGAGTGCTTAGTTTTAGTTGAAACTTGTCTGCATTTGAACTTTTTGAGTTTACTCTGTATGATTCCTTATAAGAAATTGGTTATGTATTGAATTTGATTACGTATTAGTTAGAACGGATGTTGTTCACACACACACTATACCAGTGATAATGGCTTAAGATTCAAGGATTAACAAGGAATTATCGATGGGTTTTGATATGAAGTGTCGTAACGTTTGCTTGATTTCTCTTAGGCTGGAGGAATAATTTGAATATATGACACTGTTGGATTTATAAGCATTTTAGATTAGATGCATTACACGTCATTGCATTTCATTGTATAGCATATTTGTGTTATTTTATGCTCGGGGACTAGCACGGTTTAAGTTTGGAGGATTTTGATAGGTGGTTTTATACCCGTGAATCGGTTCCTAATTCAAGCTTAATCGGTGTTAATTCCTTGTGTTTATGTCTTATTTTACTTGTTTATTGTTATTTGATGTGTAGGTTTGGTGGTGTGGCATTTGAGCATAAAAGGAGTGCATTTGTAGCTAGAATGTGGCAATCAAAGAAGTAAAACTAACCAACTAGTTAGAACACTTAGCCATGCAAATGACATGTTTTTCTTTTAACACCACGGGCTAAAGTGGTTAGTTAATTAGCGAGAATACTATCCCATTGGGCGGCTCATTGCAGGCTAAACCCGATTGGGGCAGAAGTCTGAAAAAGAGATATCCTATTGTTTTGAATTTGCTTGATGCAACAAAGAGACTAGTATTTGGCTTGGAGTAGAGTTCGTTTTGGACGGGGAATGAGAGTCAGATTACGTGTTGTGGCTAGATATATTACAACAAATAAGAAAAACACAAGAGGATGAACAGAGAACAAATATACAGATTTTTCAGAGCAAGCAATGGAGAGAAGATTTGAAGGATTTTTCATATCAGTTGCAAACTAAGCTTAAGAAAAGGGTGGTTCTGGATTTATTCTTTTCCTTTAGTTTATTTGTAATTAAAAGGATGATATCTTTAATTTATTCAGTGTTTATTTCATTTATGATGAGCTAAATTACTTTTTAGGCTTATGATGGATCTTTAAGTGGAACGATGGTTATGTAACTTTGATTTTTAGTTTAATAAGCTATTATCCAGTTTATCTATATTAATTTGTGTTTGAATTTATGAATTGTCTGATCAACAATTCTTTGTGGACTTGTATGGATTCAAGAGAGGAAATACGAGTCTAGACTTAGTTAATATAGCATGTGTTTTTGAATTCTGTGAATGAATAGAATCTTGATGAATGTTAGGGTAAAGATATGCTTAACAACGCATGTAATCGGGTAGAGGACTTGAACTTAAACCTTCTTTAATTGTAATTCACATAGAGATATAGTGAGTTAGTTAATTAAGGTGTTTAACTTAATTTTATCTTAATTGTGGATTTGAGTTAATATGGTGTTAGTGCATCGAGAGGTGGCTAATTCTACTTTAGTGTTCTTGATTAATAAACTAGGATAGTAAATTAAACTAGAACAAAGGATAATAACCAGAGTGATGCTTAGGGTGAAGTTGTAAGCCTAATTCTCCGATACTTGTTTAGAAATTCAGTTTTTGTGATTTGTGATTGTTTTGCATTTTTAGTATTTATAATAATTGAGACTTTATAATTTTAATCATTAATTTGGATAGTTTAATAAAATTGGGATTAATAAAAAACTGGTAATTATGAGGGTTAAATTCTTAGTAAATTTCTTTGTGGGAATGATACTCTACTTACTATTATATTGCTTGTTGACCACGTATACTTGCGTGTTGTACGTAACTAGATTTTACCCAACATAGTGTAGTGATGATGAATTGGTAGAGGCTAGGAGAAAAGCTAGGGAATTTAAGATGGATATGAGAAAGAATGTGGATGAGGAAGGTGGAACTGAGGGAGAGGAATGAGGTAATAATATAGAGAAAGGAGGAAATCAAGGAGACAATATGGAAGATAAAACTGTAGATGCAGAGTATGTGGGAACAGATACTGCTAGATGCAATGAAAGGAAAGTGCAAGGTGAGGGTGATGGCAACCAACCTGCTAGTGAAAGAACCAATTCAGACATTGAAGAAGATGAGAAAGAATGGCGTAGTGATTATGACAATAGTGATGTCCTCAGGTCACTTTCTGAGATCAGTGAAAAAGAAGAAGATGTGTGCTATGTAGTGACTTTTCGTAGTAAGAAAAAAGAGAAAATAGTTGAGGCTTACAACCCTAAGATAAAAAAGAAGTTGATTAAGTTCAAATAGTACATGACATTTTGCAGCATTAGGGAGTTTAAAGATGCCATAAGAGACTACTCTATTGCTAATGGTAGGAAGTTGTGGTATCCAGTTAATGACTCCATAAGATGTCAAGTGAGGTGTGAGAAAGGATGTCCGTAGAGGTTGTGAGCTAGTTAAATGCAAGGGACTGATACATTGCAAGTGAAGTCTATTTTGGACACTCACAATTGCTGCAAGAACTTCAAAAACAAGTTGGATATAGTTAAGTACTTGGCAGAGTACTATGACAGTAGAATTAGGAGGAATCCCAGCTGGAAACTAAGGGAAATGCAAGAAAAAATAAAACTTAAACTAAAGTTGGATGTAACAGAGCTTAAGTGTATGAAGGTTAGACAATTGGCATTGCAAGGGATTCAACAGGTGATGAAGGACCTTTATGCAAGGGTGTGGGACTTAGGTGGTGAGATAGTAAAGAGTAATAAAAACAATATAGTTGATATCAAGACAACTCGATTGAATCCAGAAGATGTGCCTAGATTTAAAAGGTTTTATGTGTGTTATGATACATTGAAAAAGGATTGGAAAGAAGGATGTAGACATGTTCTTGGATTGGATGGTTGCTTTCTGAAAATAGTTTGTGGTGGTCACCTTTTGTCTGCCGTTGGTAGGGATGGAAACAATTAAATGTTTCCAATAGCTATGGGGGTGGTAGAAAGTGAAAATTTGGATAGCTGGAATTGGTTCATACAATTGTTGGTGACTGACTTGGATTTGGGGGATGGTTATGGAATCACTCTCATATCTGATCAACAAAAGGTGACTGCTAACATTTTTTAATTGCATTCATTTTTTGTTTTAACAAGTTGGCATTTTTTAACAATCTTATATGATGACTGTTGCAGGGACTGAAATCAGCTATTCAGAACCTTCTTCCTCATGCAGAGCATAGAAACTGTACAAGGCACATCTATGCAAATTGGAGGAAAAAATATCCCTCACAAGCATTAAAACAAGCATTCTGGGAGGCATCCATGGATACACACCCTGTGGCTTTTAAAAAATCAATGAAAGAGGTAAAAATATTATATACTCCTGCACATGACAAGCTAGCTAAGCAAGATCAAAAGGTATGTTCTAAAGTATTATTGAGACTCATTCAAAAACTGACAGTGTAGAGAACAACATGAATGAGTGCTTTAATGCATGGATAATTAAGATAAGATATATGCCAGTTCTTCAAATGATAGCAGAAATTTATGACCAACTTATGGTGAGGTTGCATTAAAAGAGAGATACAATGCTAAAGACCGAGGAGTTAATTTGCCCAAGAATTAAAAAGAAACTAGATGCTAACATTTTAAAATTTGTAGACTGTGATGCTCTATGGGATGGACAATCCAAGTTCCAAGTGAAGGAGAGAGGAAAAGGAGGGTACACTGTCAACCTAGAGCAGAGAAGTTGTGTATGCAGGGTGTGGGATTTAACCGGAATCCCTTGTGCTCATGCAGTTAGAGCCATTCATTCTATATATGGAAACCCTGTAGAATATGTTGCTAAGTGGTACACTAGGGATACATATATTAAGACTTATTCTCACACAATAGAAGTTCTAAACAGGGAAGACTTTTGGGATTTTACTGAGTGTGATATAATGTTGCCACCACCAATGAAGAAAAGGTTGAAGGGAAGGCCACAAAGATTGAGAAGGAAGGAACACTTAGAAGATGGGACTACTAGCAATAATGTGGCTAGGGTGTCAAGGAAAGGGAGGAAGATGCATTGTAACTTGTGCAAAGAAGAGGGTCACAATCGAGTTAAATGTCCAAAGCACCCAACTCTGCCTGGACACAGAAAGGAGAAGGAGGTAATTCACAATATATACCTATTATATGTTTCTATGTTTCTAAATATATGCTTGCCACAATAAAATTTGATATACCTATTATATGTTATTTTATAGGCTACTGCCATTGGAAAGGGAAAAGAGATAATGGTCCAAAGCATTGCTCAGGGCAAGGAGGAAGATGCAAGTGGCAATCTAAGTTTTTAAAAATGTATGCATCCATGTCAGAATTTGATATATCTATTAACTCTATTTTTGACATGTTGCTTTATATAGGTTACTAACATTGAAAAGGGAAAAGAGATGGTGGTTTACACTGCTAAGGGAAAGGAAAATGTGGTTGACTCAAGAAAAAAAGGAAAAATTTATATTTGTAAGTAATATTTCATTCATTCAAAAAGCAATGTAAGTTTTTAAAAATGGGCCCATCAATTTCAGGATTTGATATAGTTATTAACTCTGTTTTTGATATGTTTCTTTATATAGATTACTGACATTGAAAAGGGAAAAGAGATGGTGGTTGACTCGGGAAAAGAGAAGGAAAAATTTATATTTGTAAGTACAATTTCATTCATTCAAAAACTTGTATTAATTTCACTTAGGGTAACTAATAATGAGTTGTATTATAGATGCCAACTCCTAGACTTGTAAGGAACAAACAGTCTTCACAAACAATAGTCTAAGGATGCACTCCACCTGTTTCTACACCACCAACCTAGATAAATACAAGAAAAAGACAAGCAAGTCAACAAACTTCACAGAATTCAACTAGTAGGTCATTCAAGGCACCAAGGAAAAAGGGTGGAACCCCTGCTAAATAGTTGAATTTAAGTTATTTTGTAGCCCACTAGTAGTTCATGGCATGGTAGTTTAGTAGGTATTTGATATAACTCTATTTTGGTATAGGTATCTTAACTTTGGTATTTGGTATAACTTCTGATTTGGTGTACCTTGACTGCTGGAATATGAGGAATACTCTTAGGGGGATAAATTTGTATAGTTTTGATATAATTATGGGCTACTTAATGTGCCAAGAAATACAGGGAGTTTGTAAAAAGCGCTTGATACTGATTGAAGTTATGTTATAACAAGAATGATTTACTTTTTGGATAAAATAGTTTTACTTTAATGTTTTGTTGTTGGTTACCTTTTATTTTTTTATGGTTATGGTTTCAAAAACACTTGATATTATTTTTTGTCATTCTCTTTTCACTGGTTAAAGTTAAACTGGTATATGCTCTGATTTGGGTTTTTGAATACATTGATGCATGGTAAATGGTACTTGCTCTGTTTTGGGTTTGTGAATATCAAGAGTTCCCTGCTGCTTCATTTAGTTCCATACAAGAGTCTTGTTTCTAACAAAAAAATAGAGCTAAAAATGTGCTCATGTTTCATTTCCTTTAACACATGACAACACAAGAACCATTACTCAATTAACAAAAAATTGAGATGTTGTCACCATTAAGTCAAAAATAACAACAATAACACAAAAAGAGCTAAATGTTCTGCTTCTTCATTTCCTTTAATCCATAAACACAACCATAAATGATTTACAATCATCCACTCTTAGATATCTCTGAATTCACAACAAAAATAACAAAACAAAAAGTGTTTCCCCAATATTGTTCTACATTACTATTACTAAAACATACAGAAAAATGAACCATGAACAAATTAAAATTATCCACATTTTCATGAGTTTTCCAGCTTACTGAACATTTTCCATAATCAACTTTTTTACCACTTTTAACTCACTTCCATCTTCAATAAAGCTACGCCTTTGTACTTCTTCATTAATAATTATGAGCTCATTCCTCAATTTTTTGATAACGTCCCTTGATCTTTTAATGAATGGAGGATCACACCATTTGAAAAATCCACAATACCTATTTTTATCCTTGTCAACAAAACAATAAAACAATTTTTGTGAGGAAAAATTAGCTAAAACAAACGAATCTGGTGAGGGAAAATTAGCTACAATCAAGAGAGAAAATATCTTACTCATTGACTTACCTTGTATCTGCTACAACCAATGAATCTTCTACCTGGATCTAGGGTTCCTTCTTTCCAAGCATCCCATATGGGTGCAATGATTCCACAATGACAAACGGTTGGAGAAGAAAACGTGGACTCGCGTTCAAAATCTAAAGATTTACTCACAGATTTCCTTTTGAAGAAGTGTCTACTCCACTTGAGGTAGTCATCTCAAGAAACGCAACAACGGATTGTTAGTAGCAATTGATTTTTTGTTTGACTGAATGCAAGAACAACCATGAACCCTTAATTTTCCCCCCTTCTAAATCTAGTCGTTATTTATTTGGAATGATTTGTTGGGGTGGATCGGATCTTTGTTGGGTAGGTTAGTTTTACATGGGTGGGTTATAGCTTTGGTGTTAAAATCAGTTACAGGTAGGCTCCAACTAGGATTAAATGGGACCCTTTATTTTACACGTCATCATTTTTCCGTTCAATTAATTAACGTCTGTTACAAAAATTCAAATTTCTGTTAGTAAAAAGTATTTCAATGAGTTGACTGTAAGAAAAAAATTTAGTGACGCATTTGTAAGTTGACATAAAGTATAGTGACTTAGAAAGTATATAACTAGTTATAAGTGATAGTAAAAAGATAATGACAAATTAAGACTATCATATCACTTTATTATTCTAAAATAAGAATATATCTCTAATTTTGGGCAGATTAAAAAAAATAAACATTTTTTGAAAAATAGCTACTCCCTCTGTCCCTTAATATAAGTCGTTTTAGAGAAGTGTTTTTGTCCCTTAATATAAGTCGTTTGAAAATTTCGAGTAAGCAATAATTGCTTAGTTTTCAATATTACCCCAAATATTAAATTAATTTTGGTTATCTCACTATTTTTTGACCAATAAATAACACTATCTTTTTCCAATATATAGACAATTGATATTATATTTAATACTATACAATTATTTTCTTAGTACTTGTGCACAGCTTTAAAACGACGTATATCAAGGGAGGGATGTAGTATTGTTTAATGAGCCTTAATTCAAGTTTAACACCAATAACATGTTATTTCATATCATTTTCAAATACTAATTTATCAAATGTGTTGAGCTTAATTAATTAATTTTTGAATTAATAAAATATAAAAAAGATGATTGTTTCAAAACTTTTGGTCTATTTTGTTTATTTCAATTATGGTAGCAATCTGGAGTGGTGTATAATAGACCAACACAATACTTAACTACTGATATGAGAATGTTGTGATTTGAAAGGAAAAATAAAGAAAAGGGAGTATTACTTCTATGTAATAGAAGAAGAAAAAAGAATAGAAAAAACAAGTAGGGAAGAATCAATTCGAGGTGTTGGGATGTGATTATTTGAGTTTAGCTAATTTGTAGTTCAATTTATTTAATGGACCAGATTTGGTATTGGCCCATATATATATTTATTTTGACAATGGGAGAGTCCTTATTAAAGTAAAATTGTGTTTTCATATTTGGTGGGATAAGGAGATCTAATTTTGGAATGAATTGATCAACCATTAATTGCAGTTATAAGGTGATTCTAAAAAGGGCTCCTACTCTTAATTGGATTTGGGTGGACATGACTTCTATAGAAAGAGCAACAAGAAAGGGTTGGAGAAGACAATAACAGATGAGACAAACAAACAATTTGTACTCTCTATATTATTTTAGTGGATTTCTTATCTCTCTCCGCGGTTTTTTCCCAATTGGGTTTCCACATAAATTCTTGTGTCCATATTTTATATCACTTACAATGATGTGTGTATATTTATCTGTGTGTAATTCATGAGTTTGATTTAACATAAATTCAATCAACCGTTAGCGTTGTTTTGGTGATTTCGGTAGGCGTACAAAATCATGTGTTAACATTGGCGCCGTCTATGGGAAACCAAAATTATGTTAAAAAAATCATCAACACAATTAATTTATCTCTGTGTCGGCTTATTAAGATAAGTGTGAACCCAAATACAAAATTAGGGCTTACATGTGATCTAAAGAATTAAATGAACCGGGAGAAGTTCCACGTGTCCTGAGGTAGAAGGCTTGTGGAGGCGACTCATTTTGGGAATTGATTGAGGGATTGGATTTCTGGCCAGAAGGACAGGATGATTTAGGCATTATTTAAGTAACTAACGGTATTTCTAGAATTTTTTTGAAATCACATGCCATGCACAAGACCCAGACATGTGCCAGGCACGTGACCATTTTCTAGAAACTCTATAAATACCCCTTTCATTTCAATAGAAGAGGACTTTTTGATTCTCTCTGAACTGAAGACTTTTAAGAAGGCTCTTGAATTCTAAGAGTTCTGCCACGTGTTACTCAAGTAATCGCTTACCTGTTCTTCTCCCCTCTTCAACCACTCAATCACTACCGTACTCTTTGTGGATTTCTCTCCTCCTCAGCCAACACAAAACCCTAACCCTAGTAAGGTACGATTTCCTTACCCACATTTATTTGGCGAATCTGCTGGGGAGGTGTTGAATTCGTGAAGGCATGCCCATGACTCGAAACGGGAGAACTATAGGAAGAGTTCCACCAACACCTAGCATTACTTCACCGAATCCGGTTCTGAGGAAGACAAATCAACATTTCTAAGGCACGAATCTGGATCTCGATCAACACCTCGTAGAAGACGCTTCTAAAGGAAGTTCAACATCACCACATATGGCTTATCAACAACAAACCAATGTCAGGCAGATAGGCACAGGAAGACAAGGTGAGGAAGCAAGTGGAGAACAAATAACCACGAATGTTGTGCAGTTGGAGATGCTCAAGGCCTTAAAGGAGGCAAGAGAAGGACAAGGGACGATGATGTCCATGATGTCAGAAATGCGAAAGCAACAGGAAGAGATGGAAATTTTGTCAGTAGTTAATGTAGATTCCAACCTTCAAAGCTATGTTTCCAGGAAGTTCGCAGGTAGAATGAGCAATAGTGGATGTCAACAAGGAAAATCAGAATGTGCCTCCAGCAATGGAGAGTCAGCCGATTCCAATCATCCATTTAGAGCCCCAAACCAGTGGTGATGTACCACAACACAGAGTGGAAACAAGCCAGCCTTAACCAACCGTCATTCCCACCACACTCCCAGCATTTTCATAAGTGCAGATACCGACTATACCAAGCCATTCCCAACGAATAAGCCAACAAGTACAAGCAATGCAACCTTTGCATGATGCCAGTGTACACCAGCCGATCTCTTTACCATATACACCGCCAGCATAACAATACATTTCAACCCCTCAGAAAGCTCATACAACAAGTCAGTTTGTGACAAAGGATGATATGCTTGACGTAATCAATCAACTCCGAAGACAAACAACCAAACCATCAGAATTGGACTTCACTCCACCATACCTGACACATATACGGAGATAGCCTTACCTAACAAGGTATATTAAGCACCCGCCATAATTCCTGAAGTACAATGGAGAGAAAGGGAATGCAAGAGAACATATAACCAGGTTTGTAGAGTCAATTTCTCCCTGGTTGGGTTATAATGAAGTAATCAACCATAACCTCTTGCTCCGTGAGTTCAGTAAAACGTTAACAGATAGTGCCTTCAGTTGGTACTGCAATCTAGAGAAAGGGTTAGTCCAAGATTGGGACGATTTGAAGTTACAATATTTTAAGAAGTTTTTCTATATGCAAAAATAGGTGACCATCGTGGAGTTAATGAGATTCAAACAAAAGCCAAATGAGGAGCTGTCAGATTACGTAGGCAGATTCAGGGCTCAGGCACAAAAATGTGTGGAGCCGATTGAGGAGAAGAATCTAGTGAACATATGCAACAATGGTGCCCTAGATACCTTTAAGCCCCACTTGGTCACTAAAGCATGTGATTCCTTTGCAACACTCTCAACATTTGCACAAGTCTTGGGCGAAATTATGACTTTGCCCGCAAGCCATGCGACTGTTACATGGAAGGGCAAAAGAAGCACTCTTGTGGCTTTGGCGATTCTCTGCAAAAAAGCCACAAATGAAGAGGAAAAGAATGGAAAGAATGAAAGGAACCATGGAAAACCAGGAGACAAGTTTTCCAGATTGCCAATCCCAGGGGCTATTACGTGCAGTGAAAAGGCATTCAGGGGTTTGTACGAGCAATGGGTAGAACATGGAGTTGTAAAACCTTCAAGGCCTAGATTTGTTGTAACAAAAGAGATAAAGAGGATACCAGACTTCTGTTTATACCACCAGTACGCCAGATATTCCACTATAGATTGTTACAGTCTACGAAGGATTTACCATGAGAAATTGGCGACAGGAGAAATCGAACTGGAAGGAGGAAACAACATACTGGACAAGCCACTTTCTAACCACAAGGGGAAAGAAACTTAAAACACTATTACTCATAGTGAATCATCAGAAGGAAGAGAAGTGGAGATGATGGAGAACATAAAAAGGATGGAGGAAGATTCTAATCCAGGTCTGCAGGTGACCGCATTGATGAACGGAGCAAAGTTCAGGAATTTTTTTGATTATATCAGATTGACCAAGGAAGCAAGGATAGAAGTGACCAAGGCAATCATCAAAGCTGCCGAAACACAAGAGACTTTCATGGCAATCAGCAAAGGGTTTGTGAAGACGATGGAGGAGGAAGAGAACAAAATCACTTTCTCTAAGGCTGATAGAGAGGTGAGATATCCACATAATAGGCCACTATATGTGACAACAATAATTAATGGCATAGAAGTGCGGAGAGCATTCATCGATAATGGAGCATTTGAAATATCATGCCCTACACCGTCTTTAAACATTTGGGTATACTAGAGAAAAAAATCGTGAAGGAAAAGACAAACATCACTGGGTTCGTTAATCAAAGCACGAGAACCCTCAGATACATCAAGGTGGATTTTCAAGTGGGGAAGATCCGAGGACCTGTGATATTCCATGTAGCAGAGGTTAACACAACATATCATGTGTTGCTAGGAAGAGCTTTGCAGAATTACTATGGGGTGGTACCATCAGTTTTTCACTAGTGCATAAAGGCAATTTGGAAAGGCAAGGAGGTTAAGGTGCTAGTCACAAGGAACCCTTTTGGGCCAGAGGAGGCACATATCACCGAAGCAGCTTTCTTCGATGATGTTGCCAAAGAAAGAGAAAACCATATTGCTAAGCCTGATTCTTTGAAACTAGCAAGCTGGGAGGAGGTACAGGAGGACAAGTTTGTGCTTGTAAAAAAGGAAAAGAAGTTGACCTTAGAACAAGGTAAATGTTTCAAAAATAAGAAACCTATATTAGTAGATGTAGAGAAAGAAGAAAAAGACCAAAGGAAGCAGGCAGTAGACTCAGAGGATGACTGAAATATAATCAATACCAAACGGACAGCCCAATCGGAAGCTGACAAAGTTAATAAAAGAAAAGAAGAACAAAAGACAAAGTGGGAAAGAGTAATCAAATCTAATTGAAAGATAGTGTTTTGCCTGTGACGGTGCAAGGGGGAGGAGCTCGAAGGTACACTCAAACTTGAGGGCTCAAGAGGGGCCCCCCACTCCAGTAGCAACAAAAAGGAAGAAATCGTGCAGCAGAAGGTGGAACTAGCTCCAGAATGTTTCGAGGACCGACCAAAACCTCAGCAAAATGAATTGGAGGAAGTCGATCTGGCAATAAGAGAAGGAACGCCAAAGCCGACTTACATTAACAAGGAGCTGAACGTCAACCAAAAGGAAGAGCTGGTGAAGCTAATACGAAAGTATGGGGATGTGTTTTCTTGGAACTATAATGAGATGCCCGGGATTGACAAGGAGTTGGTAGAGCATAATCTGAACATAAGCCCGGGAGCTAAACAAGTGAAGCAAACGTTTCGCACCTATGCACCAGAAGTTGAAACACAAATAAAAGAAGAGATAAAGAAGTTGTTAGATGTAGGATTCATCAAACCAATTCAACATCCAATATGGTTATCCAGCATAGTACCAGTAAATAAATCTAATGGGCAGTTATGAATATGCATGGATTTCAGAGACTTGAACAAGGCATGCCCAAAGGACATGTATCCGCTACCCAATATAGACACTTTGGTGGTTGCAACAACCAATCATGAGATGATGTCATTCATGGATTGGTTCATAGGCTACAATCAGATAAAGATGTCAATAGAGGATGCGGAGATGACTGCCTTCCGTACCCCGTTTGGGAATATCTACTATGTAGTAATTCCATTTGGGTTAAAGAACGCGGGAGCAACTTACCAAAGGGCAATGCATGTCATCTTTAACGACATGATTCATGACATTGTGGAGGACTACGTGGATGATATAGCAGTGAAATCTTAAAAAAAGATAACCCACGTAGAGGATTTAAGAAAGGTGTTTGAACGTTGTCACAAGTATAAGTTAAAGATGAATCCGAAAAAGTGCGCCTTTAGGATGACAGCTGGAAAATTTTTGGGCTTCTTGGTGCACAGTAGAGGTTTGCAGGTATACCCAAACAAGGAAAAGGCTATTACAGATATGCCCCCACCAAAAACACAGAAATAGTGGAAAAGCTTTCTAGGGAAAGTTTCCTACATGAGAAGATTCATGCCAGCATTAAGAGAAGTCATGGAACCTTTCAGAAAGTTACTAAAGGGAAAGACAGAATGGGACTGGGGGAAGGACCTTCATGAAAGTAAAAGAAATTTTTTCCTTGGCAAAAAATATGGCAGTACCACAGAGAGAAATACCATTGCAGCTGTATATCACATCTACCGTAAAGTCTGTAGGAGGATTGATCACATAAGAGGTAGATGGGGGAAGAAAAGCCTGTATACTACATCAGCCGAATAATCAGGGGACCAGAAACCATATACTCACAGTTAGAAAGACATTGTCTGGAATTGGTGTTTGTCGCATAGAAAATGCGTTATTATTTTTTGGCACACGAAGTGAAACTTGCAACGAGAATTGACCCAATCAGATACATGCTAACCAGGCCAGCATTGGTAGGAAGACCTGCAAGATGGATGATGATCCTTTCAGAATATGACATCAAGTGTGTAACACCGAAGGTAATCAGATGTCAGGCATTAGCATACCTGCTTGCTCAGTTTCTGAATGGAGAATATGAACCTCCCTTAGAGGATCTTCCAAGGGGAGAAGTAGAAAAAATTGATGTGGTGGATGAAGATTCGGAGTGGTGGAACTTGGCCTTTGACGGGTCATCCGCAGAAGGAAAAGGAGGAGCAGAAGTGGTATTAACTACTAAGGTAGGAAAGGAAGTGGCCTTGTCATACAAACTGGATTTTTTTTACACGAACAATGAAGCAGAATATGAGGCATTTATATTAGGATTATTAGCGGCTAGAGATTTGGGAGCCAAGTGCCTCAGAGTAAAGGGAGATTCAAATTTGATAGTTCAACAAGTAAGAGGTCAATTCATAGTAAAGGAACCTATCTTGGCACCATACCGAACCGTATCATAATGTGATGGAAGCCTTCAAGAAGGTAGTGATTGAGTACATGCCAAGATTACAAAACAGACAACCTGATGCATTAGCCACGGTAGCATCTAGAGTGTATGTCAAAGGAGAAGACTTGGATGTGAAGGTAATCAAAAGGATCCTCCCAACCACGGTGCTGGAATTATTCCCCAAAGATTTGATAGAAGATTGGAGACATGCCATCTCTCATCAATTACAAACAAAAGAAGGGAACATATCACCGGCGGAGCTTCAGAAGTACCGCATCATTAAAGGAGTATTGTACCATAAAGAAGTAGATGGTGTATTGACAAGATGCTTGGGAAAGGATGAAGCAAATAGGATTTTATATGAGGTACATGAAGAAAACTACAGATTGGCAGATATTGGATTGTATCGAATGTTGCAATGCCAAGGGTATTATTGACCCGAAATGAAGAAAGAAGCAGATGCACTTCAACGACAATGTCTTTCGTGCCAAGAATACCCCAGGGAGGAAGAATGTGCCTTCATCGACGATATAGCAAACTGGCGAAACCCATATATGGAGTTTTTACAAAGCGGTAGTCTTCTAGCTGAAAAGAAGGATGCATTCACGATAAAGAAAAAAGCACAACGATTCTTCTTACAAAACAGAGAGTTATTTAGAAGAGGGTTTAATGGCAAGCCCTTACGATGTTTAGAATTAGGAGAGGCCAATGATTTGGTCTACCAAATGCATAAAGATGAACACCAAGGAGGAGCCAAGTTGTATAAACAATTGATTGATCATGGTTACTATTGGCCTAGAATGGAAGGGATTGCTTAGAATTTGCCAAGCAGTGTCATGTTTGCCAAATTCATGAAAACTTGATTCATGCTCTCGCTATGGATTTATGGACCTTAGCAACACCATGGCCATTTCATACATGGGGAATGGATCTTATAGGTCCTATTCATCCCAATTCAAAGGGAAACATCTGGACCTTAACTGCCATTGAGATGTACATAAAGTGGGTAGAAGCAATACCCTTAAAGAGGGCTACAGGACCAATAGTGACAAATTTCATCAAGGAGCATATTATTTGTCGTTTTGGGATCCCGAATGTCATTTTATCAGGCAATGGAACTCCCTTCATCAATAGGGACGTTAAGAGCCTGATAGATAGATACAGGGTAAAACATTGAAAATCATCTCCTTACTACCCTAAAGGCAACGGACAAGCAGAGGCCACAAACAAAACTTTGATCAAGATTCTCTCGAAAACCCTGGACGATCACCCAAAAATATGGGTTGAACAGTTACCAATAGCACTATGGGCTTATCGAACTTCAAAAAGAAAGCCTACAGATGAAACCCCATACGCTCAAGTATATGGTAAAGAAGCTGTCTTCCTGTTGAAATAGAAATCCCTTCGGCAAGGATGAGACTCCGAAGCTTAGTCGAGGAAGAGAACCGACCAGCTGCTCTAGAAGCCTTAGCTGACTTCCAAGACAAAGCTAAAGAAAAATTAGAACGGTACCATGAAAAACTATGATAATAATATAATACTGCAGTGGTACCTTGATAAATTCTAGTAGGGGACTTGGTGCTCAAGACAGCGAATCAAGTTATGAGGGGAACACCAACCACCAATTTTTTCCCCAAATGGGAAGGCCCGTATAGGGTGCGAGAGATCTTCGAAAGCGGATATTGTAAAATATCTCATGTGGGATCAGATGCTATCTCGGGCCCATTGAACCTGAAATGGGTAAAGAAATATTATACATGAGATAGTCATCACAGAAAAGTTATAATTTCAACTTTAAAAATAATTAAGGCACCTGAGTTTAAGTCCTTAAATCCAAGGAAGTTACACTTTATCTCTAAAAGTGGTGAACGTTATGCTTTCACCGATAAAAGCAAGATTTATTATTATAAAAATCTGAAACATTATGCTTTTCATTAAAAGCAACATGATTATCAATAAAATGTCAAACTTTCACTTATACTAGAATATTTTTTTGATTTTAAAAGTATGGATTCAAGTGTTGGTTTGCGAAAATAAACCTAATTTTTTTTTCAAAATTCATGTTTGCCTTTTTATTATTCAAATTGTTGTGTTAAAATATTAATTTGAATAACTTGAGATTCAATGTTAAGCATTGAGTCTTAAAAAAGAAATTCAAATTAAAGACATAATAAGGCTAAAGAAACTCTATTATGATAAAAGGAATATACGTAAAAGAGTTTTTTGATACAGGAATAGAAAAAAAAACTGCAAAAAGTCATGATCTAAGGGCCATGATATATCAAACTGAAGCGGGGGTAAAGCTAGGGCCTCCAATTTAGCAATGGCAGTGCCGCGAGACTTCACATTGGAGGCTTTTAGCTTCTGAAAAGTTTGAATATTTGACTTCAAACCCTGTAGTTGGGTCTCCAGTTTGTTTACAGTTTTCTCAAGATCCGAAATTTGTTCTGAAAACGAGTTATTCTCACATTGATACATAGTAACCTCTGACCATAGTGCAACAATCTGAAAAGTGGAATTAAGAAGATCCAACCAAGAACGAAAGGGAGACATATCAAAGCCAACAATAGAGAAGTCATTAAGCTCACTGTTAAATCTGTCTAAGTCTTCAATTCGCAAAGAATAGAAAGAAAGACTGTGCAACTCAAGAATAAGGCTAGAAGGTCGATCCAAAAAGTAAGTCTGGACGGGGGCCATATAGATAGTCAGACAGTCAAGTGTTTGCAAAAACTGAGTTAAAAGACGATCAAGAATTTCTTGGTTGGAAGAAGATATCTGAAAACCCCTCTAAGATATAAGATCTCCACTTGGATTGAAGGAAGCTCTAGTAGGAGCCACTTTAGAAGCTACCATAAAATCACTCAGGACAAAGGATGAAGAAACAGATGGCTAATATGCTACTGATGACTCCTTAACAGAGGATGAAGAAACAGGTGGCTGTTGTGTTGCTGATAACTCCTTAAACTCTTGGTCAGTAGGTGGATAACCAAGGTCATCACTGGACGAAAATGTGGTAACACCCGGATTGAGAGCATCAAATAAAGTAAGTGACTCGACAGATAAAGGAAAATCTTTCATCTTCCTACTCTAAAAAAAAGAAAAGAAGAAGAATGATAAAACATAATATATTATAGAGGAAGAAAGAAAATATGTGTATGTCAACTAAAGAAAATGCTCACACTGATAGATAAGGAGTCGTGAGATGCCACAGAAAGCGGAATGTCATCAATAAGCTCATACGGATTACCCCTCAAGAAAATAGGAGCCTCACCGGTACCTTCTAGACTCTCATGAGGAGGTGCTATAAGAGGACGTGAAGAGAGAGTTGTATAACCCACAACATGACCCGAACTCACATCAGATAAAGAATCCTCTGCATCAAGACTAATACGATCATCATGCGGTGAAGAAGACTCAATAGCAACAATGATAGGTTAAGGAGGCTCACAAGTAGTGGAAGCCGCGACCGTCTCACTTACAGTACCTGTCGGAAACCCAATAGGAACATCATCATCTTCTTCATCAGCCTCAGCAATCTGAAAAATAAGGAAATAATAACATAGGGAAACACAAAAACAACTATATGAATGGTTGAAAGACAAATGAAAATGCTAAGAGTTTTACCAAAAGTTTGCATTGTTTCTTAACCGGATCCTCAGTTGCCGACATACTAGAGCTAGCGTTATCAAGGGGATGCTTTGCCAAAGGCTTTAAGATAAGTGTTTGCCCATCTTGCATTCATCTAATGATAGAACGACTAACAAGGACCACGATAGAATCTGTAGGGGGCATCATCTCAGAGTTAGTAATAGCATATGCTCTCATTTTAGAGGGAGTAACTTTGATTTCCTCGGCAGCAAAGGATCCCTGGGGAGGAACTAGAGGAGGTATCCGAGATGAAACCCATGATGGAAGATTCTAGGAAGTAGTAGAGACCTGTGTGGGAGGAACATTTGGGTCTGCTGACTGAGGAGGAAGAGACTTGGACATTAAAGCCATACGCTCAATAAGCCGACTACTAGTTGGCCAACGCTCTGAACGAGTATTAGTTCTAGGAGAACATAATATTCTGGCCCATTGAAGATGTTCGGGAGGAGAAATTGGCGGCAAACAAATCATAGTATCATCCTACCATTTTTTAATGTTGACTAGCCAATAGTTACGTTCAAAAGTAGTATATCGCCCTTACTGAGAATCATCTGGTATGACAAAATGAAGAGGGTCATAAGGAGAAGTAGAATGTTTTGGAAACTCCCATGCAAATGAGGAGGATGTGGGGACAAAATTGAGGAGAACACTCTCGTAATCCCTCTGGCAAGAGCAATTGAAAGGTTGATTCTGGTCAAATCCAAACTGCCTCATGACTCTATGAGGAAAGTAAAGTACGGTGCCAAAAACATCGTCCCCAACAAGATAGGGAAGTTCCGCAACTCAGAGGAATATGAACCAAGAAAGTGAAGACCCAATCAATTCTCTAAAATTCAAAAAATAACGGAAGTCTCTCCTATAGAAGTGAGGCAAAAAACCTCCCTCTAGAATAATGGTGTACGGACGGGCAATGAAACAGAAAAAGTCTTCTATATAAAGTCACAAATCTGAAGTAATATTATGATCAATCTAGCGAGCATTGCGGGGAACAATATTGGGTGATGAGAAATGGGGTGGATATTTCCTTCATTTTTGGGAAAAGTTTACAGATGTAGAATGGCCCCAAAAGCGCTTGAAGAGGAAGATCTGAAGAAAGGAACATGGAACGAAGTAATTCACGTCATACCTGAATAAATGAAAGAAATATTGATAAGCAAAAAATAAATAAATAAATATATATATATATAATAATAACAAATGAGTGAAACCGAAAAGGGGTACCTTCCGACAGATTCTCTCATGGCGAGGACAGTTTCATCCAAGCGACGATATAAGGTCCCCAAAAAGAGAGCAGCAAGAGGAACCTCTAGACCCCGAGACAACAAAGCCGCTAAGCTAAACATACAAGTCGAGGGACCGTTCATAGGTAACCCATGGAAGATAAAGTGGGACAACCACATGGCCAGCTAAGCAGCTAAAGGCAAAGGACAAGGTTCCTTGTGAAGAGCAAGAACGAACTCTCTATAAATAGAACTATTCCAGTGGCCAGGCTTGTAATCCTGAAAGAAATAACAGACCCAAGATAGCCAAGAAATCTTTGGATTGTTGGGGGTTGTAGACACTCAAAATTTTCTGCACACCTGTTAATAACATTGCAGGAGGGCAGATTCGTCTTTCAGAGATAACCCTAGAAGACAGCTCATATCCATTTCGGATACCACCAAAAGTTCAATCTTAACCCCATAACACACACCGGGAGTATCAATTCCAACCTCGAAGATAACCCTGAGTGTCATCCTTGGAGATAACCCCAAGGAATGTCATTGCAGTTCCGGCGATAACCCCAGAATGGCTTGTTTTAAATGCATGCAATCAGCTTCTGAAAGTAGTATGCACACAAGCCAATCATATTTGATGATAAAGCATATATTTTATAACAATCTTATTCATTTATTAATAAGAAGTATTAATTTATTAAAGGCTTTTAATTTTCTACATGATGCTATTTTATAATATGTGATAAACCCATAGTTTTAAGCAATGCTTTTAGAATAATAATGATGATCATTCTAATGAGATCTAAATTCTTAGAAAGCTTAAAACTAAAATAGTTCCCAATCGTTGGATTACTAAATTGGCAATTAGTGAATCATGATAGATTGGTACATACGTTGCTTGCTCATTGGATGAGGATGATTGATCTCATGATCATTTATGTGGAGACACTAAAGCAAGTATGTAGGTGCTTATTAGAGAATAAGTTCACTGAACGTGGCTCACTAAGGAATACCTAATGGAGTGTTACTTGTCTGTCAATAGGAATTCCTTTAGTGATAGTAGTACAAGTGATCCTTGGACTTGAGATCATCATAGTATCTTGTGTATAATGAGTTATACTTTGACTTATTCCTTAAGACCCTTAGGGTATATCAAAGGGTATGCTTGGGTATAATAAGTTGTACATGGAGATAATGTATGATCAATAAAGAATCTACCACTTCTAGTAAAAGAAGAGAAATGTCCTATGTGATTTGATAAATGACAACCCAGTAGTCCTTGGCCAAGGCAGATTGAAATTAGAAAAGAGTTTCTAATTTGTATTATTTGGAGTTGGGCATTTAAGAGTCGAAATACATATAATTAAATAAAATAAGACTTGACAGTAATTCCATGTCTTATATTTAATTGGGACATTGTATGGTGGAAGGATTGAATTGTACGGTAACTATTTACTCAAAGGTTCTTTTATGATTATTGTTGAAATCTATATTATCTGGAAAGTCGTTGATCGCTAGGGAGGCTTATCCCTATTGTAGAATAAATATTATTTATTTAAATAAATTAATAGTTTAATTTATTTATTTAAATAAAATTAGAATTGTTCTAATTGATTTATTCACAATCGGTTTAATATGGAGAACCTAAAGGGTCACACCATAAAAAGAAGAATAATTATTAAGAAGTTAATGGCATAATCGTAATAATAAGTTAATTATATTTAATTTAATCTATGGTGATAGAATAAATTAAATAGCTTAATATTTTTATTTAATATTTTGAAAATATTAAATATAAATTAATAAGAGGAGTCTTATTATTATTATTTAATTTCTAAAGGAGTTTGGGAATTAATTAATAAAAGTACTCTCATTGATTCCTAATAAGATTTGGAGGCAAATTAATTAAAAGATTTTAATTAATTATTCCTAATAAGATTGGGAACATAATTAATTAAAAGAATTTAATTAATTAAAATAAGTCTCAATTCCTTAATTGTTAAGGAGAGTTGCCCACATCTATAAATAAGAGAAGTCTTATTATGGGTGGTGGGAGTAGACGTTTTCATAGAATACGTAATTCCAATAGTTGGGAGAGTACGCTCTTTTTCTATAGAGATAGAAAACTAGGGTTTTGCCAAACACCCATCTTCTTGAATTTTTGTTATTCCTTGGTGGATCACCTCTAGAAGCCAAACACTTGCGTGGCTAACGTTGATCAAAGGAAGGAACCAAACCCGGTGGATTCAAGTTGAACGCGAAAGGATTTGGAGGTGAACTCGTACCTGAGGAAGCTCGAATCTTCAAGGGTATGATTCTTGTTATTTATCTTTTCGTTTAATTAATAATTGTGTATAAAGGATGATTCGAGTTTATGGTTTGTAAAATTTTAAACTCTGATTTTTCACGTTTCTGCTTATTTTATGCAATTTGATTGCGTCCATGAATATTACAAACCTAATAGTGGCATCAGAGCCAAACCTTTATGCAAATTATTAATTATTTTAATTTGATATGTATATTGATATGTATTTAGAACAATTTAATTGGGCATAATTTCTTGCATAAAATTTATTTAAAAATAAATAAAAAGATAAAAAAAATAACGCGAAAACACTATAAGTCAAATAAGAGGAACCTGTAGATAGACCTATTGTACCACAACCGAATCGTAAATCTGGAATAGTATCGAAGATACCTGAGAGGTATGGATTCATCATAGATGATGATGATGAGGTACGCATCATAGAAGATGATGATCCAATTACATACGATGAGGTAAGAGTTGTAGACACTCAGAGAAATGGATTGAAGCAAGCTTCTTAAAATGGAACATTCGTTTTGATGAAACAAATCAAAAGAGTTTGATTTTATCACAAACAAGAATAAACCTAATGTGTAAAAAAGGGTCAGTGGGAGCGTCGTGACATTCATAGTATTATATGTTGATATACTACGAGTAAGGAATGACATACCAATGCTACAATTAGTAAAGATAAAGTTGTCTAAACATTCCTCCATGAATGATTTGGGAAGAGTATCGTAATTGGGGATAAAATCTATATAGATAGATTTAAGAGGATGCTCAACTTAAAGAAACATATAATCATTTGATGCTAAAGTCGTTTAACATGGCAAACTCCAAGAGTTGTCTCATGTTGATGAGTCATGGAGTGTATCTCTCTTAATATTCCCCATAGACTCATAAAAGAGAGATCGCATGAGTAACTATCATGTATGCAATGAAATATACGAGACCTGATGTTGATCAGTCATATTCTGGAGAAGTTCATTGTGAGTAAGTGAAAAACATCTTAAAGTACTTAACCGACACTAAGGATGTGATTAAAATTTATGGTGAGTCTAAATTAAAACTAGAGGGCTTAACAAACTCATATTTTTTTAGACAGACCAAGACGATAGAAAATCCACTTTAAGGTAAAGTGTTACCTTGAACGGTGGTGCAGTGAATTGGAAAGGTTCCAAACAGCAAAGAGTTGTTGGTTTAGTGATAAAGACAAAGTATATAGCTGTAAATGAAGCTGCAAGTTGATTGTTTAGATGAAAAAGTTCATTACAAAACTAGGAATAGTTCCTAAGTCTCATCTTGGATCTAAACATGTGTTGCGGCACTTTCATTTGATTAAAGGAATCATTGAAAGATGGGAAATCACTATAGAGATAGTGGAATCTCAAGAACAACATTACATATCCATTAACTAAAGCTTATCCAATAGCATGATAATCGTCACTTAAAGAAGAAGGGTATGAGATACCATGACGATTGGCTTTAGTGCAAGTGGGAGATTGAAAGTAGTATGCACACAAGCCAATTATGTTTGATGATAAAGCATATACTTTGTAACAATCTTATTTATTAATAAAAAAATATTAATTTATTAAAGGCTTTTAATTATCTACATGATGCTAATATGTGATAAACCCATAGTTTTAAGCAATGCTTTTAGAATAATGATGATGATCATTCTAATGAGATCTAAATTCTTAGAAAGCTTAAAACTAAAATAGTTCCCAATCGTTGGATTACTAAATTGGGGATTAGTGAATTCAGATAGATTGGTACATACGTTACTTGCTCATTGGATGAGGATGATTGATCTCATGATCATTTGTGTGGAGACACTAAAAAAAGTATGTAAGTGCTTATTAGAGAATAAGTTCACTGAACGTGGCTCGCTAAGGAATACCTAATGGAGTTCAATAGGAATTCCTGTAATGATAGTAGTACAAGTGATCCTTGGACTTGAGATCATCATAGTATCTTGTGTATGATGAGTTATACTTTGACTTATTCCTTAAGACCCTTAGGGTATATTAAAGGGTATGCTTGGGTATAATAAGTTGTACATGGAGATAATGTATGATCAATAAAGAATCTACCGCTTCTAGTAAAAGAAGAGAAATGTCTTATGTGATTTGATAAATGACAACCCAGTAGTCCTTGGCCAAGGCAGAATGAAATTAGAAAAGAGTTTCTAATTTGCATTATTTAGAGTTGTGCATTTAAGAGTCGAAATACATATAATTAAATAAAATAAGACTTGACAATTCCATGTCTTATATTTAATTAGGACATTGTATGGTGGAAGGATTGAATTATTTATAACTATTTATTCAAAGGTTCTTTTATGATTAATGTTGAAATCTATATTATCTAGAAAGTAAATTGATCATTTAGGGAGGCTTATCCTATTGAAGAATAAATATTATTTATTTAAATAAAGTAATAGTTTAATTTATTTATTTAAATAAGATTAGAATTGTTCTAATTGATTTATTCATTAACTCCGGTTTAATATGGAGAACCTAAAGGGTCACACCATAAAATTAAGAATAATTATTAAGAAGTTAATGGCATAATCGTAATAATAAGTTAAGTATATTTAATTTAATCTATGGTGGTAGAATAAATTAAATAGCTTAATATTTATTATTTAATATTTTAAAAATATTAAATATAAATTAATAAGAGAGTCTTATTATTATTATTATTATTATTACTATTATTATTATTTAATTTCTAAAGGAGTTTGGGAATTAATTAATAAAAGTACTCTCATTGATTCCTAATAAGATTAGGAGGCAAATTAATTAAAAGATTTTAATTAATTATTCCTAATAATATTGGGAGCATAATTAATTAAAAGAATTTAATTAATTAAACTAAAACTCAATTCCTTAATTGTTAAGGAGAGTTGCCCACATCTATAAAGAAGAGGAGTCTTATTATGGGTGGTGGGAGTAGACATTTTCATAGAATACGTAATTCCAATAGTTGAGAGAGTACACTCTTTCTCTATAGAGATAGAAAACTAGAGTTTTGCCAAACACCCATCTTCTTGAATTTTTTTTATTCCTTGGTGGATCACCTCTAGAGGCCAAACACTTGGGTGGCTAACGTTGATCAAAGGAAGGAACCAAACCCAGTGGATTCAAGTTAAACGCGAAAGGATTTGGAGGTGAACTCGTACCTGAAGAAGCTCGAATCTTCAAGGGTATGATTTTTGTTCTTTATCTTTTCGTTTAATTAATAATTGTGCATAAAGGATGATCCGGGTATATGGTTTGTAAAATTTTAAACTCTGATTTTTCATGTTTCTGCTTATTTTATGCAATTTGATTGCGTCCATGAATATTACAAACCTAACAGCTTCAACCTCGAAACTCCTAGCGAGGCACTCATTCTAAAGACCCAGAGATAACACCAGGAAGACATGCACACTTAAAGATGACCCTGAGGAATTCAAACACTTGCAGCAGTCTAATCTCAGAGATAACCCTGAGCAACGTCTGCTATCAGCCCAAATCGGAGATAACCCCGGTGAGGGGAAAAATCATCATCTTGCCACCTCAACCCCATATTGCGTTGTCTCAACACCTCATACATATATTTCTACACAGCAATGTCCCACAAGAGCCAAGGAGTTCCAATCCCGAGTGACAATTACGCAGGGCAGCACAACGGATAGAATTTGAAGCTTGAAGACTATGGGCATGGTCCCCTCTTCCTGACTTCGTACAACCTCTAATCCCATGTCATTGCGTAACTCTCGACAATGGCAGTCTGAAAAAGGTCTTGTACACCTCAATCGGATGCTCGGATTGAAGTTCTGCAAGTTCGAGCGGACATCACACGATCTGCAGTGCACATACTTGAGACTAGCGGACCATGGAGCCCAAGGCACCACAATCACCGCAGTGCATCTATGGCTTCCGTAGATACACCTGCGGCCACCAGCTCTATAAATATAGAGCTTGGGGTGACCATTTTAAAAGAAAAAAAAAGGCGAGAAAGCCCTGTCAAATTTTCTCTGTACACACCCCATATTAAGTGCTCTCTCATTTTAAGCACAAGTTAGCTCATATATAGCTATATTTTTACCGGCAGGAGCCGAGTGTTCATCCACTTAGAGTCATAGAAGTCTTCTTTGGAAGCCCATTGTAAGCTATCTTACACACTATAAAGCCTTTCTCTTCATCTTTGCGCACATTATTCTTCACATTGAGAGTCGTGTTGTGTGCGTATGCCCGAACTTCGGTCTATGGTTTTCATTTCTGCCTGTATATATATAGTTATATATGTATATATTTATATAGATGGACTAACACTATCGAGTTATGCCTCGATTGAGCCTAGACTTATGTCTGGAGCGTTTACTTACTTATATATATATATATATATATATATATATATATATAGCGACAAATCGCTAAAATGATAAACCGAGCCGGGATTGAGAAACATCCTGTGCGTTTATCGCTTATATATATATATACACACATTTCTTTCAGGCCTGTAGTTTATTTCGTGGCCTTTTACTGCTTTCTTTATATTTAGTCCCGCCTGGAGTTTACTTCGTGGTGGTTGATCGTCTTTACTACTTTCTTTACATTTAGTCCCGCCTGGAGTTTACTTCGTGGCAGTTGATCATCTTTTATTGCTATATTTACTTTTCTGATCCCCCACGGAGGTGCTTCGTGGTGGTTGATCATATCTCTATATATATATTTACTGCTTTTATATATTTACATTTCCAAATACATTTCCAATCCCCCATGGAAGTGCTTCGTGGTGGTTGATCATGTCTGTATATATATATATTTACAGCTTTTATATATATAACTGCTTACTGCTTTTCATATAAACTACGGCATCATGTAAGCCTAGGAATCATGTGATCACAGATTCAGTCCACTGAATCTAGATTCGGTTCCCGTGATGGACATTTTTAGCTGTAAGCAGCTTGTAAATTATTCACGTTGTTTGAATTTCCTTAGATGGCTTTCATGCCCATGAGGAGTTCGGTACTATTATATATTATTTTCTCGAAGATGCTTTGCATCTCGAAAATAAAAGCAACCAAGCCGAACATTTTAATAATAAAATGGAAGTATGAAAAGGTCTCAATTACTATTGAGCACAGGGTTTGAAAAACCTCTTTTACAAAACCTCACTGCTATATCCTGTTTAAAAACTAAATTTTTATATAAATTCAAACCCTTGTATATAGGTGCGAACGAGGCCTCGCACTACTTCCAAATAACAACACATTGACCCCCCCCACCCACACACACACATACACACATTCATATAATAGTTTCTAGAAAAGTGGCAGTCACCGTGGCAACACGGATGTTGGGGGGTGCCTAAAACCTTCACTCCACATAATCAAGCCCCCGAACCCAAATGAATCTCAGTTTAACACACCCGTTTAATAGTGTCACATCACTGGGTCAATATGTAAACCTTTTCTCTGTTGCGTTGGTGCAACCAGTTAAAAACACCAACTCTTACATTAAAATCGTCGACATATACATATCGGACCTTTTCACTTATTTTTTCAAATAATTCTCACATAACATGAGAACACCAAAGAACAAGAACAGAAAAGGGACAAATAAAAACCCCGACGTAGACAGGGGTCTCAAAGTCTGAAAAGATTATATTGCCTTGAAACCTCATGGTGTAATTAGAAGATCGCTTGAGGGCTTCTGTAAAGTACGCAACACATTTGGTATCCCTAGGGGACATGCTGGATGAACCGCAAGAAATTGAAGTAGCAGCAGGAAGGCTACAAGATATAGTTTAAAATAAATACATAACCCAATAAAAATGAGGATGAATATACAAAATAGAAGAAAGAATTACTGCTAAATGGCATAGACATCCTCTAGAGTAGGGGTGAACTCCCCCCAAGAGGTGACAAATGTACATGTAGAAAAGCACCAGCGTGAAATCAATGAGGTAAGGGCATCATAGTCCTATTGGATACAAAGATCCCTACATAGTTGAACACAATGCAGAATCCTAGCTTTGTCCAGCAACTTCACATAATCGAAATTCCCGAGGATCTTGTCGGTCCAAGGTTGCCATCCCTGAAGGTGACTAGATGAGTCGGACAGGAAATAAATGGGACTGAAAGGATACTCATATTTTTCGATGCACATGCGAAGAATGTGAGCAGAACATGGAAAGCTATCCGTACTTTCGCCAGCTACAACATATAGAAATATACCCCCTTTTTCAGGTGGATGAAAAGTTGCACGATCAAAATTCTTCATTCATTCCCAGAAATCATCAAAAGGCCCAAAGAAGGGAGCTTTTCCCAACTCGCTAATGAAGGGGATTTCCTTAGTAGTTTTCGAGTCCGCAGAACATTTGTCAGAGTTAGCTTACAACGAGGGGGATTTAATATGAGAATTCTATGAAACAAGAAAACGAATTGGAAATCATTCAAAATATAGTACTTACCATGGTAAAAGTGAAATTATGAATACCGAACAAACGAGGTCACCTTGAAAACAATCTCCTTTTGACAATGTCCAGCGCGAAAAAGTCTAAAATTGAATAAGAAGATTTATCCCAGAAAAGGAGAGATTAAGGACACCTGAAAAGAAGAAGAAACAAAATTATCAAATGACGAAAAATCCTCTAGAGTTCAGTCACCTCGAGATTCGACCACGTTGAGATTCGGCTTCCTAAGGTTCAGCCACCCTGTGATTCGATCCCTACTAGGGTTTGCCCGCTCAGGATGGTCCAAGTATGATAACTTGCTTCCTTTCTTGGTTCGTTGTTTGATTGATCGAAACGAAATGCCGCTTGAAGTTCCTTAAAAGTAAGTCTTTCTTTTATATTTAAAAAAAAAACTACTCTTGATCATGTTTGGGAACAAAAACACCCTTAAATAGGTGGCAGATTTGCAAAATTAGAGAGAACGAATTACAATACATAAATTGATACATCGTGATTCATAAAAGTGGATTAAAAAAATAATAATGATAAAAAAATTGATATATCACGTTTGTGGATTTGCTTTTGCAGGTTGCATTATCACCATTAAGTTAGTATAAGAATTGAACCCGATAAGTGGGTTTTATACCTACTTATTGAATACCAATTCACGCGAACTATGTCCATCTCAAGTACATTTTAGTGTGTTTTTAGTTGCATTTCATGTTATTTTGCATTGCATTTACTTAAAACTCCTTTTGGTGAAAAAAGTCGACTTGACTTAATTTAATTTGGTGGTAATAGAGGGCACAAGGCTAATGGACGCATGAAGCGAGGCACAAGCTGGGAGATGCGTGGTATGAGGATCAAGTGGAGTAGAAGACTAAGCATGGATGGACAAAGGAAAGAGCGTGAGAAGATCGATTCTGCAGTGAGAACTGAATTCAAAGTTGCAGAGGCTATCTTGGTAGTCTGCAGTAGGACAAGCTTGGGGACGCTATACACGAGCACTGGTGGACAACATTACACACTGCAAGTCGCGGCGCTTAAGGCGAGGATTACATCTGGAGGGTCTTGTTGCTGCCTGCGCGATGCCTTAAGCTACTGATTTGTTTTATTTTAATTTTTAATTAAAAGGGTTGTAATTGATTAAAACGATATCTGACTGGTGTCAAACGTATCTTTGATTACTTTTTACGTATTTTCATAGTAGGAACTAGGGTTTACACGTTGAAGGAGATTCCAACGTAGAACGAAGCTTAAAATGCCTACTTCTCAAATTCTTCTTGGGATTTTCTATCAGTGTGGATTATCATTATTATTTTGCTGGATGTATATGAGGATTTGAACGTCAACTTTGGTCTATAATCAACAATTGGGTTTGATCATTTCTATCCTTCATCTTTCAATTGTTTGCTTATTAACCATGTTTAGCTTTGATCCCATAATGACTTTTGGTTCAGTCATTAACTAAACTCTATTATGGGATTCTAACGGATTTTAATATGTAGTTTAGTTGCATGCTTGATTGCTGGAGCTATTTTACATATCATATGGAAATTCTATCATGATTTTTTTGCATGTATGAATGCTTGATCACCATTCATTTCAGTACTTGTATGGAATTGACAATGAACATGCAAGTATGGATTGTAATCATGATAGCATACGTATTTGGGGTCATTTTATATGGCTTGTGTATTTAAGTGAACCGGATAGACATATCTTTGTTTCATAGTATGAGTTAAAATAAGGGCTTGTGCTTAAATTCGATTATGATTGCAATTTCACATGACATATAGTGATTTTGGTTATATTGTTGATTACATGGAGTCTATCGCTTGTGGATGCTGTGTAAGTAGGTCATAGTACATTGAAAAATGGCTATGACTCTATTAGTGCTTTTGGCTACTTTCCTGTGATATATGAATAATTTTTGCATGATAGTGGTAATTGGATGAAATATTAAATGAAGTTAGGATCCCATTATTTTCAGATTTGGTTTATTCCATTATTATTCTTGTTTTAGTTGTTAGTTGCAATTAGATTAATTCACCAATATAGTTATTAGTTTAAGCATATAAATATAGTGATTTAACTGATGCATAGTAGTTTAAATTTGACAACTTTCTCTGTGGGATCGATACTCTACTTACTCTGTATTACTTGTTGACACATGTATGCTTGCATGAGTTAGAGCTCTTTTATCAGAACTGAAAAAGAGGCAACAGAACTTGCATTAAAAAAAAAAGATCCCTGCATTATAAAACCTGCATTAAGAAGAAAAAAAAATCCCTACAAAGCATTAATCATGAAGGGCGGTGAATCAAAAAGGAAGTGTAATCATAAAGTATGTTTTACTTTTGGTATTCATCATTTTTTAATTATATTATCCTTTCCTTCATCCTGCTATCTAGAAACTTCAGCTATGCTCATGAAATTAAAATCACAAATAATGACATCGGGACTTAACAAATCTGGTGAAACCAAGTTATAAAAAAAAGAGAAATCAATTTCAGTTGTGCAATAGGTTCGCGTAGCGATGACCGAGAAATTCTAGTTGTTATTACCAGAACTTGAAAATAAATCTCTTTGATCACACAATTTTTTCTCTCTAAATTAGTTTCTTTAGGCTTCTCTCTAATACAGTATTACTAATATTGTATTCCTTCATCAGTTACAAAGAAGAAACTCAGCCTTTCCTTTCTATATATACACAAATAGTGATAAACCACAAAGTGTCCTAATAAACTTGTTATCCTACAAGAATCAATCTCTGCGAAATTGGTTTGTTTTAGAACTAAAATTATTGGTCAAAAAAATTTGAACCTATTTTCCCAAACTTCTTATCATCTGATTCAAATTGCTAAAAAAACATGTTAAGCATTGTTTTGCTAATGAGTTGCCTAGAAAAGTATACACTTTGTTGAGATGGTACGTACCACAAGTTCCTATGTCTGCAGCAATGAAGACCAATAGTTTCCAAATAGAGTTAGGCTTGTGGTTATATAAGCAAAGAACCAAACTTTAGGCATCAAAACGAAAAAAAAGGTTTCTGTAATTGGCCTATATATACTCATATATCCTAATATATATGTCACTATCATACTTTTTTTTTCATTTTTTAAATTTATGAATAATTAATATATATTATAAATTGTTGCAACTAATCCCCTGATTGACAAGTTTTTAAATTTAATTTGATTGAGCAAGATTTGGAAACAAATTTGATAAATGATTTTCAAGATATTTTGGGAGAGTTCTCTTAAGGTTTCTTTCTCATAAGATTTTTGTTTCTTTTCGAGGCTTGCAAGATTGAGCTTCGCGGATTTTTTAGAAAATTTGAAGCAGGATTCAAAGACTCGAAATATTTTTGCACGATCGTCACTCCGAAGGCGTGACTCACGTGCAGGGGGAAAATGTGAGCCCAAATACAAAATTAGGGCTTACATGTGATCTAAAGAATTAAATGAACCGGGAGAAGTCTTCACGTGGCCCTAGGCAGAAGTCTCGTGGAGATGACTCATTTTGGAAATTGATTGAGGGATTGGATTGGTGGCTAGAAGGACATGATGATTTAGGCATTATTTAAATAACTAAGGGTATTTCTAGATTTTTTTTTTCTGAAATCACATGCCATGCACAAGACCCAGACATGTGCCAGGCACGTGACCATTTTCCAGAAACTCTATAAATACCTCTTTCATTTCAATAGAAGAGGACTTTTTGATTCTTTCTGAACTGAAGACTTTAAAGAAGAGTCTTAAATTCTAAGAGTTCTGCCACGTGTTACTCAAGTAATCACTTACCTGTTCTTCTCCCCGCTTCAACCACTCAATCAAGACCATACTCTTTGTGAATTTATCTCCTCCTAAGTCAACACGAAACCCTAATCATAGTAAGGTATGGTTTCCTTACCCACAATAAGGAAGCAGATCCTACGCATAAAAGCTAAGTTGCTTATCTCACTACAAGAAAATGGCCTATCTACGACCGCATATCGATTGCCGCGTTCGATCATGAGATCCTTATCAATGATCGAATGCGATCGGCGATAAAGGTCAGATAAAAATCTGGTCGCTGGAATGCACATCAGCGACCACTATTAGCGACCGACTTATCTGCAACCGATAGTATCGATCGAATTCATTGCTAAGATGAGTCAGCATGGTTCAGGGCAAAGTCTGACATGGGCCACGTGGCAGCGACCATTATCAACGACCGCATGCGGTCGCTGATACCCTCAAATGCTTAGCAGTCGCTAATAATTATCAGCGACTGCATGAGGTCGCTGATTTTAAAAAAACTGAAACCAGATTTTTGCTGTATTGCAGAATTCCTAAAAAAATGTACCTGTTTTGTACCTGCTTTATCCCAACACACATACACAACAATATAAACAATGTCCACTATAATATAAACATCCATAGTCCACCGACACATACACCAAACTAGTATATATATAAACTATATAAACCTTTAAAAACCAATATAAATTGAATAAATATAAACAAATCTAATGTTTAAGTAACATACAAACATCCAAAGAATGAATATAAAAGTACAAAATTCTCAAATAACTACAAAACAACACTAAATTAGTCGTCAAAAATCATTTTCTTGATTAGGCCCTCCTTGATCACCCTATAATTAACAAAATAATAAATTAAAACAAGTTACATATATAGTATATATATATGTTGATACTGGTATTACGATAATATACAACAAATTGATTACCTCGTCGCCATCCCCATGCTTTGTTTTTTTCATTGTCGCCGCCATCACAAGATCGCCTAACTCATCGGACTCGTGTCGCCAGATGCACCAAAGATCTTTAGAAGATCGCGATCTTGACATATAGCTCTCACATAGTCAGTAGGAGTATGAATAGCTGGATGACTCGATGACTATGAAGACTGGGTAGCAGAGCTGCCTGAGCCACTGAAGGATGGACGTCGTCGTTGTCCTTGACCTTTAACATAGTTCTTCTTCACAACAGACGCCCTCTCCCACAACTCTTGATTAATTGGCGGACGTGGGGTGCCTTCAGGATAACGCTCATTTAATAAACGTTTATAAGTACCCTCTTATCATGTTAACAATTAAATAGTTAAAAATAAATTCTGTAAGCATTGATAAACAAGATCAAGTTGTTAAAACTTATTACCGCTATCTGGATAGCATCAGGCAGACCATCACAGGTGGCCACGTACACATCCAGTCAATGGATAGGCTGACCTTGAGACTGAGACTCCTATATAAAAAATATTCTAATATTACTAAGTAAAAATGTGATATATATTCTACAATTCATGATTGTAAACATATTAAAACTATTCATACCTACCTTGGCAGTGATATGCTGCAACTGTGAAATATTGTCGCCCTTGTATGTTCCTTTAGCCTTTTCGCCATCGGGTACACCCGAGGATTTGTTAGTGGCGGTAGTCTTGCGTTTTTTCACCTAGCTCTCAGCTCTCTATTGGGTACACATCCCAGCCCATATGGACTGGGTGCACCACCAGGGGCTATACTCGTGCAAGTAATCTTCTCCCTGGTCAGGATGGTCGATCGATGCATTGTGAAGGGATTTTTGTCATTCTTTGTTCAAATTGTCTTTGGTGCGGATGGCGCAATTCTGTCAGAATAATGTCTGTATCACTGAAGCCTGTGCGTCCTCCCATCTATACCTTTTCTGTAAATAAAACAACAACAATAATATTAAAATGGTACTTTTAACATATAATCCAACACTACTAAATAATTATCCTTAGAATATTATATTATCTATCATAATTAAAAAAAACATACCTGAAATTTAGCCCAAACTGCATCCTTGTGGGCGATAGGTTTGCTCGCCCATGTAATCACAGGGGTGGGCCAATTCTGTAAGCACAGGTGTGAAATGCACTTCACGATCTTATTATCTAAAAAATTACTATAATATACAATAATTTACATCAAAGATAAGTAGATATATTAAAATAATTTACATTAGTTATATATCTTGTATAAATGGAATCTAAAATGCTTATATATAAATGATGCGGGACATACGTGCTATTCGGAGGAGGACGAATCTGAATAAGAATCCGATCATCCGGATTAGTAGGGGCCTTTGGCACATGATTAGGCTCCCTACCCAAGCTGCGCTTTTTTTGCGCTGCAAATTTCAAATTTCAAGATGTTAGTATGAGTTATATTTGAAACATGTATATATGAATATAAAATAACAATAATGACAAGAAATTGCAATTAAATAGTTAAGTACATAAACATGATAGTGATTTAAAAATGTTGGTATGAGTTATATTTGATTACATGTATATATGAATATTAAATGACAATAATGACAAGAAATTACATTTAAATAGTTAAGTACATACATTTCATTTGTTCAAGTGTCAATGTCTGATTCAGAATCATCTTGTATACGTATTGTAGACTAATAAGGCAGTTCCCAAAAGATGATTCTCCGAACCCAGTTATGAGATTCGCCAAACCTATTGATTATGTTTATGGCATCAATCTTACCAAATGGGATGACCGACAATCTCATCACATGATCTCGCATATCCGTTCCCGACAATCGCGGTGGAGGCATATCATTGTCTACTTTCCCTTTCCTGAAGTGTTTTCTATTTCTTCGAAATAGGTGATCTACCGGCAAGAACCGACGATGACATTCATACATTCTGGGTGACCATTCATAAGATGGTAATTTACATTCTTACACTTCAAACATGGACATCGTATCTGCGACTGACCATTCATACATTTCGAGTGACTATACGCATATTCCAAAAACACTTGGCAACCAGCTCTAAATTCAGCTGTAGCACCTATCTGGGCACTTGACTTTCGTCGTGCCATCCAAATACGGTCTGAATAGAGGTGCATGATACCACAGTACCTACTACAGACAACATTATAAATGTTAACATATGACTTGAGCATACTTGTAACCATATGACTTGAGCAAACTTGTAAGTATATGATTAACATTTAAGCATACTTGTAAGCATGTGACTTGAGTGAGGTCTTGTGGAAATAACATTTTTCCATGTGGTAATATCAATTCCCTACTTTTATTTTATTTGGAAAAACTTCTAGTACATTATCTTTGATAGAATATTTGTAATAGTACTCATCCATAGAGAACTTATCTATTAATATTTATAAATAACTAGTGCAAGATAAAAGAGTACATGTGTACCACTTTCGGTAATTTGAACTTTAGTCATGGTAGAAAATAAATATGGTGCTAGTCTAATCAGCTCAAGTCCAGGTATGATCAGCATGTGGAATGGACCTTCTCCTAATATACATTTCTAACTTATTTAGAGAAATATAAAATACTGAAAACTATATGCAAAATTTATTTAACATTAAGTACTTGAACTGTTAATCTGCATATGACAATACAAGTAAACAAAAATATAACTAAAACCAAACACTTCCATAAGTTCCTAGCTTACTGAATTAAATTCATCACAAAATAAATAAAAATCCTTATGGTTCCTGCAGTATTATTGATTCTCACATCAACAAATCAAAACCAATGCAAATAACAACAAAAAAAGAAACATTATTGAACAAGATGAAATTATTGTAGCATCATACTATTCACTATACTATTCAACTATCATAGGTAACAAATTCACAAAAATCACACTAACAATACTTTGCAAAAGTTCTGATTTGAGATAACACTATTGCAGAAGATAGAAAATTTATAGTTAATAACTGAGTTTGAACAGACGGGCGGCGGCGGTGGCTAGAAATTTCCCTCCCTCTTCTCTTCTCCCCCTTCTCCCTCTTTTCCCTCTTTTGTTCTCCCTCTTTTTCTTTTTTTCTGCTGATCGAGCGAATGCTTGAATGTGATTATGTTTAATTAAGAGGAGAAGCGACCGCCATCAGCGACCACTTGCGGTCGCTAAATTTTAATTACGTGGACGTGTCAGCGATCGCTAGGCGATCACTGATAGAGATTAGTCGCACAAGACATCAGGGCCAATGTTTCGCACCAAAATTTGGGAGGAAAATTCAATCTAGCGACTGCTCAACGCGACCGCTAATTTAAACTAGCGACTAGAATCAATACCGGTCATTCATGAGATGGCGATCATTATTACCACTAACAATGATTGAATAGTAGTGATCATTGAAAATCTTGGTCGCAGATAGAGGTTTTTCCTGTAGTGTCTCTTTCTATTATATATATATATATGTATATATATATGTATATATATATATATATGTCTATTCGCTTTGAAAAAGAAAAAAAGGCATTATTATTTGAGTAGTCTGTATAACCATGCTCCATACTTTTATTTACGCAACATAACCAAAGAAACTAGAATAAAGAAAAGTGAGTGCGGTCATCTACATACTTCTGTTAATTTTTGCACCGCCTCAATTTTAGATGAGTGTTTTTGTTTTGTTGTTCCAAGGTGAAACAGAGAGAAAATACGACCATACACTACAAAATATGAGCGTTGCACTGAACAAAGACCAGAGCCGGCCTTGGGCCAGGTCTACCAGGGCGTCTGCCAAGGGCCCAAAGCTGAGGAGGGCCTAATTTTTTTTAAAAATTATGTATATATGTGTATAAAAAAATAAAAAAATAATTATAAAATATAATATAAAACAAATCAATAAATATGGAGAATCAAAATAGACTCTTAGCCACAAAAAAAGGAAAAACTCTTCGACCCTCTCAATTCATAACGCAACGCAAGTAATTTTTCCCCCGATGATTCTCCTTTTCTCCAACAAAGTTGGAAAATAAATCATCCACCAACTAGACCAGTGCCTTTCTTTGAAGGTAATTTTTTTTAAGATACATATAGAATCTAGATACAGTAAAACCTCTATTTACTAAATAGAGATATTTGTACAAATATTTTTCAAACATCCAAAAATATCCACTCTAACAAAAATATAAATTTTATAGATTTTATAACAAAAATTAAAGAAAACATAAATTATTTAGATTTTCAAACTAGGAAAATGTAGTCTTTTATAGGAAATATAGTTTTTATAGAAAAATATGGTCTTTTATAGGAAATGTAGTCTTTTATAGGAAAATGTGGTCCTTTATAAGAAAATGTAGTTCTTTATATGAAATGTAGTCTTTTAAAATTAATATTGTCTCATATATATATATATATATATATATATATATATAATTACTATATAGAGGTATAATTTCTCAATACGAGACTTAAAAAATCTATAACATATTACAATTTAGAGGTTATTCCTATTTATAATCGGCCCAAATTGAGACCAATTTTTTTATAATATTGTAGATGTTATTCTTATATAGAGTATTCTTAAATATGTGTTTTACTGTATATAAATTTTATAAATTGTAATATATATTTTTGTTAACTTTTTCTTATTTATTATTTAATTCAACAGAAAACTTGGCTGAAATTCTTGTTCTTCGTTTTTAATACAATGTTTACAATTCGGGGTAATCTTTTTCCTTTGTTTGGGGTACACCATTAGATTTTTCCCAAACAAATTTTTTAACGAGACCCCAAAGTGTTCTTATTTATCTTTTGTAAATTCTTCTAATTTTAATAAAATTAATTAATTGATAATTTAAATACTGACAAAATATGCTCGATAATATATATATATATATATATATATATACACACACATAGAGAGAGAGAGAGAGAGAGAGAGAGAGAGAGAGAGAAAGAAAGCTTATGAATCTGGTGTGATTTTCAATTCTAACTAAGCACCCTATTTATAGAAAAATGTTAGAACGCCGAAGCAGACTTGACCTGCTACCTGATGGCTTTACCTGCTACTATTCCCACCCACCACTTTTGAAATAAAATTTTAGCACATTTCTCACCAACTAAAGTGGGGCCCACCAATTCTAGAAATTTCCAAAATGTTTTATTATTTAAACAATACTCAGAAACTTCAATAATTCATAATAAATAGCTCTTTTATCAGAAAAATATGACTTTTATGTCCATTTCATAGGAAATTAAATTCTCTACAACTTGGTAGCTTTAAGTTTTTCCAAATTTCAAACGAAAAATGCCCGAAATCCACAAACGGATGATTTTTAATACCTCTATTCCGACAAAATACTGATAAAACAGCTCATCATTAATTCCTTCATTTATAATCACATAAAATAAATATTTTCCTATCCTTCATTTATATCCACATAAAATAAATATTTTCTTATCATATAAATCAATAAATAATAATTCACAAATAATATTACAGAATCACAATAATGACAACTAGCTGCTCCTCGTGAAAGAGGGGCTTCCGATAAGGATTTTTCTTCTTCGGCACACAATTAGGTGACCAAACCTCTCATTGATGAGAACTTTCTAGACATTGCCAATAATGCTATCTAATAATATTATTCAAATAATATGAATTATTGATCCGATAATGGGAAATATCATGCGTTGACAATTATTGAAACAACAATAATATAAAATATCAACGCAACAATTATTGAATCAATAAAATAAAATATTGAATAGTAATTCTTTCGTAACAATTATTGAGTAGTGCCTTCTTACGTAAGAATCAATAATTCATAAATCCGTAATACCATGTGCTTTCTTTGTGCAACCACGCCAGACATCAGTATTTTAACCACCGGTATTCCAACAAAGTTAACGTTAACGATTACGCTATTATTATTTATAAAACTCAAACTTGTCGCTTTTGTTCATCCGAATGCTTATTCTACATTATGGGGCCCACAAATGGTCTGCTTCAATCGCATTTAATATTCCCCAACAATAAGAATATTCCACGACCAAACGAATATTCCCCGACAACAATGAATATTTTATAACCACTTGCTTATTTTGCAAAATTTACACATCCCACTTGCTTGTTGGGGTCTTACAACCTCCACTCCTTATGAAATTTCGTCCTCAAAATTGACGTATGTACTTGGTGTTTCAAAAAGGTAAGGGTACCTCGCTTTCATTTCCGATTCCAACTCCCAGGTCATTTCTTCAATAACATGGTTCCTCCACAAAACCTTGACTTGTGGTATAACCTTTGTTCGTAGGACATGCTCTTTCCTATCCAATATCTTGACAGGTACCTCCTCGTATGTTAAATCTTCGTCTATCTCGTCTGGTTCTAACGTAATAATGTGGTTTGAATCTTTCACATATTTATGAAGCATAGATATGTGGAAATATTATGAACACGAGACATGCTTGGAGGTAATGCGAGTCTATAGGCCACATTTCCTATTTGGTCAAGAATCTCAAATGGACCAACAAATCGTGAATTGAGCTTTCCTCTCTTCCCAAATCTTGTAACTCCCTTCCATGGAGCAATACGTAACAGTACATGATCTCCTATATTAAATTCCACGTCCTTTCGATGAAGATCAATATAAATCTTTTGTCGATCTTGTGAGGTCTTTATACGTTGCCGGATCATTTGAATCTTTTATGTAGTCATACGTACCAATTCCGGTCCCAACAAAGTTGCTTCACCCACCTCGTCCAAGCATACTGGAGAACGACACTTTCGTCCATACAACGCCTCGAATGGAACCATACCTATACTTGCTTGATAACTGTTGTTGTAGGAGAATTCCACCAGTGGCAAGTACTTATCCCAACTTCCTTTGAAATCTAGGACACAGGGTCTTAATAGATCTTCAAGGGTTTGAATAATCCTTTCTGATTGCCCGTCCGTTTGAGGATGGTTTGCCGAACTGAATCATAAATCCGTGCCCATAGCTTTCTGCAAGCTAACCCAAAATCGTGAAGTGAATCTTGGGTCACGATACGAAACTATGGATACTGGCATGCCATAAAATCTCACAATCTCATTTACGTACATACGAGCAAGACGTTCAAGGGAATAAGTCTCACGTATAGGAAAGAAATGAGCAGACTTGGTTAATCTATCAACAATAACCCAAATCGCATCTATGCCTTGAGAAACTTTGGGAAGACACACAGAATTGAAATCCATGATAATGTGTTCCCACTTCCATTTCAGAATCTCAAGTGGTTGCAATGGACCCTTTGGCACTTGATGCTCCGCCTTTACACGTTGACAGGTTAAATAACTCGAGATAAACTCCGCGATCTCTCTCTTCATATTGCTCCACCAAAATATATGTCAAAGATCGTGATACATTTTGGTACTCCCAGGATGGATTGCAAATGGTGTGTTGTGTGCCTCCATCATGATTCTATGCTTCAAGTCAGAATCGTTAGTAACACAAAGTCTAGAGTTGACTCGAAGTATTCCTTCTTCATCGATTCTTGCTTCTGGAATAGCATCTTCTTGCACTTTCTTCTTCATACGCATCAGCTCCATGTCTGTAGTTTGAGCAGCTTTAACTTTATCAATTAAAGTCGGTTCTACTCGTATATTTTCCATCATCATGTAGGTACTTGGAGCCTTTAACTCTATCTCCATCCTTTGCAAGTCATACAAAATGGGCCTTTGTGTTAACAACATTGCACTCGTACCCGCATATGATCTTCTACTCAATGCGTCAGCTACAACGTTTGCTTTTCCAGGATGATATTGAATGCTATGTTCATAATCCTTTAACAGTTTGAGCCAACGTCGTTGCCACATGTTGAGTTCCTTTTGGGTGAAGAAATATTTGAGGCTTTTATGATCCGTATAAATATCCACTTTCTCCCCATATAGGTAGTGTATCCATATTTTTAACGCAAAAACTACTGCTGCCAACTCCAGATCATGAGTAGGATAATTCCTCTCATATTCTTTGAGTTGTTGCGAGGAATAGGCTATGACTTTCCCATGTTTCATGAGAACACATCCTAACCCTTTGCCTGAAGCATCGTTGTAGATAACAAATCCATCAAAACCAGATGGTATTATCAAAATAGGTGCCAAAATGAGTCTCCTCTTCAGCTCTTGGAAACTCTTCTCGCATTCCTCGCTCCAAACGAATTTTGTATCTTTCCCAGTCAGCTGAGTTAATGGAGTAGCGATTCGAGAAAATCCTTCCAAAAATCTCCGATAATAACCAGCTAAGCCCAAAAAGCTACACACTTCGGTCACCGACTTCAGTTGCTCTCAACTTTGTATTGCTTCAATCTTTGCCGGGTCAATAGATTCTCCATATTTTGACACCACGTGCCCAAGGAATGCTACTTGCTTAAGCCAGAACTCGCATTTCTTCAGCTTGGCATATAGCTTATTGTCACAAAGTCTTTAAAGTACCAGCTTCAAATGGTGCTCATGATCTTCACGACTTTTGGAATAGATTAGGATGTCATCAATAAAGACAACAACGAACTGATCCAAATATTCCTTGAATACACGGTTCATCATATCCATGAAAGCGGCGGGGAGCATTAGTCAATCCAAAAACATGACTAAGAATTCCTAATGCCCGTCATCGAGTTCAAGGCGCCTTTGGAATATCCTCGCTTTTAATCTTCAAATGATGATATCCGAAGCGAAGATCGATCTTTGAAAAGAATTGTGCTCCTTGCAACTGGTCGAACATGTCATCAATACGAGGTAGGGGATACCTATTCTTGATGGTGACATAGTTCAATTCCTGGTAGTCAATACAAAGTCGCATACTCCCGTCTTTCTTCTTTACAAATAAAATAGGAGCACCTCAAGGAGATGTACTAGGACGAATAAAACCGATGTCTAACAATTCCTGTAGTTGGACTTTTAACTCCTGAAGTTCAATAGGAGCCATTCGATATAGGGTTTTAGAAATGGGATTTGTACCAGGTTAAAGATCAATAAAGAATTCAACTTTACGTTCTGGGGGTAGACCAGGAAGTTCTTCAGGAAATACGTTAGGAAATTTACTAACAACAGAAATATTATTCAAATTTGACATGTTTTTGTTCAAGTCCATAATATGGGCTAAGAAAGCTTGACATCCGTTTTTCAATAAAGGAATAACTTTATGGCTTGATATGACAGTGACTGATTTTAGTGGTTTAGTTGCTTGAATTCGTATAACAGGTTGGTTAGGAATATGACAACTAACAACCTTACAAAAACAATCAATTTTGGCATGATGAGTAGTTAACCAATCAATCCCTAAAATCACATCAAATGCAAGTATCTTTAAAGAGATAAGATCAACAGGTAATGTGATTATGCCCACTTGGATCAAGCAATATTTATAAACAGTGGATGTGATAAAGGTTTCTCCTAACGGAGTCTCCACAGATAAGTCAAAGTCTAATTTCTTCGGAGTCAAGTTTAAACGTTGAGCACAAGCAGGAGAGATAAAAGAATGGGTAGAACTGCTATCTAGTAAGGTATAAACTTCGCAAGAGTTCAAGATTAGCTTACCCGTGATCACCTCGTTTTGGTTTCTCGCGTTTTGGCCTGTCACGACAAATGCCCTCCCTTGAACCACCGACTTTGTTTTGTCCGTAGTCGCCTTTGGTGCCGCCGTCCCAGTTGGACTTGAATTTGCTACAGGACAAAATTGGGCTATATGACCGTCTTTTCCACAATTGAAACACACCTTGGAAGGCTGTGAACAGTTTGGACTTATGTGTCCCTCATCTCCGCATTTGTAGCATCTAACTGGCGGTCGTTTTCCTCCCCTAAAATTTATTGTTGGTGCTAGTGCTGCTACTGATGTCTTCCCATCATTGTTGAATCTCCTCTTTTTAAAATTTCCACTTGACCCACCTCTCCTATTATCATGGCCACGATTACCATCCGAGTGGTTACCGCTTTTGTACGTATTTTTCCCTCCTCACTGGTTATCATTGCTCTGATGACTGCTGTCACTGGTATGACCCTGGTCGCGGTCCCTCGGTTGAACATACTCACTATCTCGCTCTAATAATTGAGCCCTATTGACAACATCTGAATACATAGAAAATTTGTGAGAGATAAGGTATTGACGAATCTCGGGTTTTAGACCTCTCAGAAACATCCGCGTCATACATTCCTTCTTCTCTACCAAATGAGGTGCAAACCTGGATAACTCTGCGAACTTCGCCTCGTACCGGGACACTGTCATGTTGTTCTGTTCAGATCTAATAAACTCTACCTCCTTTATATGACGAATACTTTCAGGAAAGTACTTGTCATTGAACAGTTTTTGAAATCTTTCCCAAGACATGTTGAGTGCGGTTGGCTGGGTACGCTTCACAGATTCTCAACAGTAATCTGCCTCACCACGGAACATAAAGGTGGCGAATAGAACCTTTTGTTCTTCCGTGCATCCCAAGACATCGAATATCTTGGTAATTTGCTTGACCCATGTTTTCGCCTTAATCGGATCCGGCTTTCCCTAGAAATCTGGTGGTCCCAACTCCTTGAACTGCTTGACCGTGACAAACCGCGCGTTGCTATCATTTCCACCCGTATTTTATACACGAGTCTCCCTCGTCTGATTTTGCATAAATTGCAAAAACCTTCTAAACATTCCATCATTCATCGTTTGCTCCGTAGTGTTGTTTATAGGAGGAATATTTCCTTCCTATTGCACGTTCTCTTGGTTGGTTATTGAAGGTTGTTCCACAGTCTCATACACTCCATTGTTAACGTTCTCAGCTGCCATTCTTAAAAACTCCCATAAAATAAGGGTTAATTACATAAATTAACATATCACATAATATCCCTATATTATGACCGACCAACAAATAAGCTTAGGTAGGACACACTAACGAAGGATTTACTCGTCTCTCCCCTCCTAGTTCTATTCCCCGATCTCCACCAGAGATCATATCCCTAAGCTTCGATACCAACTGTGACGCCCCCAAAATAGGTATACATCACCCATTTTGAGTCGCCAAAAACATGGTACAAAAAATAACTACAACTTTATTAATACAATTGTCGTGCAAATTACGACAACACATGCTGTGAGTTTAAATACAATATTGTCTTCTAGACAATATCCACACCTAAATAAAGTCCTCATTACAATTATTGATGCACTATTTTACAAAAATAGTGAGAACTGCTAAAACAACTGTCTAGGCCCATCACTCTATACCCCGATTGGTTCCTGCTATGTTCTCGCTTCCTAAGAAAAAAAATGGAATAAAAAGGAAAAGGGTGAGCTCAACTAGCCTAGTAAAGAATATTATGACTAAGATAATATAGAACAAATTATCCATAGTCTTCAACAGGGAAAAATGTGATAGAATATAATAGACAACAAGTTTTAGATCAACAACTGCAGTAGAAACAACAATTTTTTAGAAGAGTTAAGTAGAGAATGAAATCTACTATCATCTATAAATTTAAAAGTCCATCATCAATATTTTATCCCTGTAACATCAATCAATATACATCTTACATCAAATATTCATCTTTGCACTACTGACCAAAGATATTTATTTGTATCACCAGTTGGTCATGTTCATCTCAACACTGCTCATCTTTGCTACTACGGCCAAAGATATTCATCGAGTAATCATTCATCTTTACTTTCACGGCCAAAGATATTCATCAAGTATCACCATTAAGGACTGAGGATGATGAAAAACATTTTAGAGAAAATGAATTTAGTGAGACAGAAGGACAAATATTAGGGATTTGTATTTCGGTTTATCCAAATTCAATAATACTCCATAATAACCAATTGTGAAGTAGAATTCAAAAATAAAGATCAAAACATGGATACAATCAAAGATAGTAACCATAAAACACATCTTGGACAAAAAGGAAAAATTTCATTTTTCGGTGAATAGTGTCGTATTCGTGAATAGTGCTATATACGTGAATAGTATCCCCGACACAAAAAGGTAAAAATTCCACAATAAAATCTATATCAATATTTCAATATAATGATATTGAAAGAATAACATCATTACGAAAAAAAATAACATCCCTTACCTCAAAAGAATAGTACTCCCGGCTGAAATTTTGGATATAGTGTTGAAAGAAACTTGTACTGAATAACAACTCTCAAAGTATCTATATACTCACAAAATACGCTCGATAATATATATATATATATATATATATAGAGAGAGAGAGAGAGAGAGAGAGAGAGAGAGAGAGAAAACATATGTTTCTGATGTGATTTTCAATTTTGACTAAGCACCCTATTTATAGGAAAATGTTAGAATGCCGAAGTAGACTTGACCTGCTACCTAATGGCTTTACCTGCTACTATTCCCACCCACCACTTTTGAAATAAAATTTCAGCACATTTCTCACCAACCAAAGTGGGGCCCACCAATTCTAGAAATTTCCAAAATATTTTATTATTTAAACAATAATCAGAAACTTCAATAATTCATAATAAATAGCCCTTTTATCAGAAAAAATATGAATTTTATGTCCATTCCATAGGAAATTAAATTCTCTACAACTTTTTAGCTTTAAGTTTTTCCAAATTTCAAACAAAAAATGCCCGAAATCCACATATGGATGATTTTTAATAACTCCATTCCGACAAAATTCTGATAAAACAGCTCATCATTAATTCCTTCATTTAGAATCACATAAAATAAATATTTTCCTATCCCTCATTTATATCCACATAAAATAAATATTTTCTTATCATATAAATCAATAAATAATTATTCACAAATAATATTACAGAATCATAATAATGACAACCAGGCCGTTCTCAGGAAAGAGGGGGCTTTCCGATAAGGATTTTTCCTTACTGGCGCGCAATTAGGTGACCAAACCTCTCCTTGATAGAACTTTCTAGACATTGCCAATAATGCTATCTAATAATATTATTCAAATAATATGAATTATTGATCTGATAATGGGAAATACTGTGCTGTGACAATTATTGAAACAACAATAATATAAAAGATCAACGCAACAATTATTGAATCAATAAAACAATAATTACTGTAACAATTATTGAATAGTTGTGACGCCCCCAAAATAGGTATACACAACACCCATTCTGAGTCGCCAAATACATGGTACAAGAAGCAAACTACAACTTCAATAATACAAATGTCGTGTGAAATACGACAATATATACTATGAGTTTAAATACAAATATTATCTTCTAGACAATATCTATACTCAAATAAATCCTCATCACATTTATTGATACATTATTTTACAAAAATGGGTGAGGACTACTAACAACTCTCTCTAGAACCTTCATTCCATACCCCCGACTAGTACTCGCTACATTCTCGCCTCCTAAGAAGAAAAATGGAACAACAAGGAAAAGGGTGAGCTCAACTAGCCCAAGAAAAGAATGTTATGACTAAGATAATATACAACAAATTATCGTTAGTCTCCAACAGGAAAAATCGATAGAATACAATGAGACAACAAGTTTGAGATCAATATTCAGCGATGAAATAATAATTCATAGAAGAGTTACGTAGAGAATGAAATCTACTATAATCTATGAATTTAACAATCCATCATCAATATTTTATCCCCGTAACATCAATCAATATTCATCTCAAATCAAATATTCATCTTTGCACTACTGAGCCAAAGATATTCATCAATCGGTCATGTTCATCTCAACACACTGCTCATCTTTGCACTAAAGGCCAAAGATATTCTTCAAAATCATTCATCTTTGCACTACTGAGCCAAAGATATTCATCGATTAGTCATGTTCATTTAAACACTGTTCATCTTTGCACTACTGAGCCAAAGATATTCTTCAGAAATCATTCATCTTTGCACTACAAATAAAGATATTCAATAGTATCATCATTTAAGACCTGAGGATGATGAAAATATTTTTAAAGAACGAATCCAAAGGAAACAAAATGACAAGGATTAAGGATTAATGATTCGTACTTTGTTTTATCCATGTCCAACAATACCTCAAAAATAATCATAGTGGTGTAAAATTCAAGAATGATCAAAACATGGATACAATCAAAGCTAGTATCCGAATAGATATTTTGACGAAAAGAAGAAATTTTATTTTTCTATGAATAGTGCAGTATCGTGAATAGTGGTCAGATATCGTGAATAGTGTCGATATCGTGAATAGTAACTCAGACACCAAAAGATAGAAATTCCACAAAAAACATTTTCACGCTTTCATGAATAGTACTCGTGAATAGTAACTCGTGAATAGTAACTCATGAATAGTAACTCGTGAATAGTAACTCATGAATAGTAACCCCGACATGAAAAAGTTCCAAATTTGATAAAAAGTTCCAACCAATATTTCAGCATAATGATATTGAAGAAATAATATCATTTGAGAAGAAAATAACATCCCTTACCTCGAAAGATAGTACTTCTAGTTGAAACACCGGATATAGTGCTGAAGGGAACTTGCACCGTCTAACAATACTCAAAGTATACTCAAAATACTCACAAGAATACGCTCGATAATATAGAGAGAGAAAGAGAGAAAACTTGTTTCTGGTGTGATTTTCAATTCTAACTTAGCCCTCTATTTATAGGAAAATGTTAGCATCAAGCAAGCATTTTAACTCGCAACTTTGATGGCTTTACTACGCTACTATTCCCACCCACCACATTTGAAATAAAATTCAGCACATTTTTTCACCAACCACAAGTGGGGCCCACTCAATTCTAGAATTTTCCACCAAAATCAATTATAAACCTAATTTCCGAATCCGACACCTCTTAAAATTCACAACAAATCATTCGTGCATTTTTAACGGTTCAAAATTTGTGGACATATACTCAACTTATGTATGTATAACATATCCAAAAATTACAACGATCCAACTATTTGGATTAAAATTATAACCCCATGATATATCTCAAAACCCCGATTTGATTTTTAATACCTCCAATCCGATAAAATACCGATAAAACACCTCAACAATAATTTCTTCATTAATAACCACATAAATAAATCCATCATTTATATTCATATAAAATAAATATTTCCTTATCATATGAATCAATAATTAATTATTCACAAATAATATTACGTAATCACATTTATATATGACCAGTCGTTCCCGGAAAGAGGGGCTTTCCAATAAGGATCTCTCCTTCTTGGCGCCGCAATTAGGTGACCAAACCTCTCCTTAGATGTAAACTTTCTAGACATTGCCAATAATGTTATCTAATAATATTATTCAAATAATATGAATTATTGATCCGATAATGGGAAATCTTCATGCGAAGACAATTATTGAAACAAAGAATAATATAAAATACCAACGCAAAGAATTATTGAATCAATAAAATAAACTATTGAACGGTAACTCTTTGTAATAATTATTGAGTAGTGCCTTCTTACGTAAGGATCAATAATTCAACAATCATGTGCAATCTCTGGTAATCTTCTTTAATGCAACCACGCCAGACATTCAGTATTTTAACCACCGGTATTCCAATGGTCTTAATTGTAATAACTACGCCTGTTATTTATAACCACCCCAAACTTTGTCGTTTTCCTCATCCAATCGCTTTCCGTTATGGGGCCCACACATGGTCATGCTACCGTAAATTTAATATTCCCAGACGATCTGAAATATTCCACGACCAAACGAATATTCCCCGACAAAATGAATATTTTATAACCACTTGCTTATTTTGAAATATTTATGTATTTAATCCTTAACTATCCACATTAATCAAATCAACCCTTACTATTTCAAAATAATAAATAAAGGAAATTCCTTTTATTTAAAAAAAATTTGAGTCTTACAACCTCCCTCCTTATGAAATTTCGTCCTCGAAATTGACGTGCGTACTGGTGTTTGAAAAGATGAGGATACCTCGCTTTCATTTTCGTTTCCACTCCCGGTCATTTCCTCAATAAGCATGATTCCTCCACAAAACTTTAACTTGTGGTATGACCTTTCTTAGCGTAGGACATGCTCCTTCCTATCCAAAATCTAGATGTACCTCCTCATACGTTAAGTCTTCGGCTATCTCGTCCGGTTCTAACTCAATGACGTAGTTCGGGTCGTCCACATATTTACGTAACATCGATACGTGAAAAACGTTATGAACACGCGTCATACTTAGCGTTAAGGCGAGTTTATAGGCCACAGTTCCTACTCGATCGAGGATTTCAAATAAATTGAAGGTTTGAGCTTTCCTCACCTCACCGATTCTCGCTTTTGAAATAACAACTTCTTGCACCTCCTTCTTCAAATTCATCAGCTCCGGTGTGTAGCTTGAACAGCTTTAACTTTATCGATTAAAGTCGATTATACTCGTATATCATTACGTACTTTCAGATATCATCACGTGGGTACCTAGAGTTTTCATCTCCATCTCTATTATTTGTATATTATACTGAAATGAGTCTTTGACAATATCGTACTCAGTACTTGTATACGATCTTCTACTCAACACGTCGGCTACCACGTTCGCTTTTCCAGTGGGCATGGTGAACATGTCTTTGAAATGAGTCTCCTCTTGAGTTCTTGAAGCTCTTCCCACATTCCTTGCTCCATTCGAATTTTGTATCTCTACGAATTCATTGCGTTAATGGAATAGCGATTCGAGAATATCCTTCAACGAATCTCCGATAATAACCAAATAAGCCTGAAAGCTACGTATTTCGATTCTTGACTTAGGTTGCTCTCAATCGTGACTCATATCCCAACCTTGGATAAGACGTCACAATGACACCTATCGATTTACTATCGCATACGAATATGACGTCCCCTACAGAGAGTCCGGCTTGGTGAATTCCACAAAAAAAGTCACAAGATAAAGGCTCGGTACCAAATTCTATAATTGAATTTTAACTCCTCGAAGTTCAATAGGAGCCATTCGATATGAGATTTTAGAAATGAGTTTTGTCTGGGGTTCAAATTCGATACAAAATTTAATATCGAACTTTGGGAGTAAGCCAAGAAATTCTTCAGGAAATACGTCAGGAAAAATCAATAACAACAGGAATATTATTCAAATCTGACGTGTCTTTATTCAAATCCATAACATGGACTAAGAAAACTTGACATCCGTAATAAACGAATGACTTCATGGCTTGATATGAAAATGTTTGACTACAATGGTTTGATTGCTTGAATTCGAATAACAGGTTGCTTAGGAATATGAAAACTAACAACCTTACAAAAGCAATCAATTTGGCATGATGAGTAGTTAACCTTAAAATCACATCAAAAGAAAATATCTCTATAGAAATAAGGTTAACAGGTAATGTGATAGTGCCAACCTGAATCAAACAAGATTTCTAAACAACAGATGTAATGAAAGTTTCTCCTAACGGATTCTCCATAAATAGGTCAAAGTCTAATTTCTCCGTAGTCAAGTTCAAACGTTGAGCGCAAGCAAGAGAGATAAAAGAATGGGTAGAACCGGTATCTAGTAAGGTATAAACTTCGCAAGAATTTATAATTAACTAACCCGTGCTAACTTCGTTCGGGTTCCTCGTATTTTGACCGGTCACGACAAACGCTCTTCCAGGAATCGTTGACTTTGACTTTTCTGGGACATCCTTTTGAGTCACCATTCCCTATTGGATGGGGTTTCGATATCGTACAATCTCGAGCGATATGTCCTTCTTTTCCACAATTATAGCATACCTTAAACTGTTGTGGGCGCTTTGGTGATATGTCCTCTTTCCGCATTTGTAACATACGATCGATGGTCTTTCTCCTCCTTGGAACCAATTGCCCACTTGGCGCCGACGTCTTCACATGGTCGTTGTTGAATCTCCTCTTTTAAAATCTCCTCCCAACTCGCTTCTTCTATTTTCATGGCCACGATTACCACCAGAGGAGTGGTTACCGCCTTTGTCCGTATTCTTCTTTCTCCACTTTGGTTATCGTTATTCGATGACCGCTATCTTTGGTATGATCCTGGTTATGGTCCCTCGGTTGAACGTATTTCGTTATCTCGCTTCTAACAATCGAGCCTGCTTACAACATCTGAATAGAGAGAAAATTTATGAGAAATGAGATATCGACGTATGCCTGGGTTTCAAACCTCTCGTAAACATCCAAGGCCATACATCGTTCCTCATTCTCCACCAAATGAGGTGAAAACACGGATAACTCCGCTGAACTTCGCCTCGTCTTTGGGATACCGCCATTTATTCTGCTCGATCCTAATAAACTCCACTTCCTTCATATAGACGAATACTTTCGTGGAAGTACTTGTCATTGATTTGCTTTCAAACGCTTTCCCATGACATCTTTGAGAAAAGGGTACGAATGGAGTGCGCTTCACGATTCCCACCAATGAATCGCCTTTCGCCACGGAACATAAAAGTAGCGAATGGAACTTTCGTTCTTCCTTCGTGCATCCCAAGACATCGAATATCTTGGTAATTTGCTTGACCCATGTTTCCGCCATGATCGGATCTCGCTTTCCCAGTAATTCGGTGGTCCCAACTCTTTGAACTTCTTGGTCAGACCACCCATGAATTACTATCATTTCCTCCTCAGATTTTGAACACGAGTCTCCTCGTGCGATTTTGCATGAATCGCAAAAAACTTCTAAACATCCCTCGTTCATCATCTCGCTTCAATGGTGTTGTTCACAGAGGAACATTGTCGACTGTTGCACGTTCTCCTCGTTGGTAAGTACAGACATCTCCACGGTCTCATTTACTCCACTGTTAATATTCTCAGTCGACATTCTCAAATACTGTCATAAAATAAGGGTTAATTAAGGAAATCAATATATCACATAATATCCCTATATACTGACCAACTAACAAATAAGCTTAGGTAGGACACACTAGCGAAGGATTTACTCGTCTCTCCCCTCCTAGTTCTATTCCCCGATCTCCGCCAGAGATCATATCCCTAAGCTCTGATACCAACTGTGACGCCCCCAAAATAGGTATACACAACACCCATTCTGAGTCGCCAAATACATGGTACAAGAAGCAAACTACAACTTCAATAATACAAATGTCGTGTGAAATACGACAATATATACTGTGAGTTTAAATACAAATATTATCTTCTAGACAATATCTATACTCAAATAAATCCTCATCACATTTATTGATACATTATTTTACAAAAATGGTGAGGACTACTAAACAACTCTCTCTAGAACCTTCATTCCATACCCCGACTAGTACTCGCTACATTCTCGCCTCCTAAGAAGAAAAATGGAACAACAAGGAAAAGGGTGAGCTCAACTAGCCCAGTAAAGAATGTTATGACTAAGATAATATACAACAAATTATCGTTAGTCTCCAACAGGGAAAAATCTGATAGAATACAATAGACAACAAGTTTCAGATCAATATTCATAGCGAAATAATAATTCATAGAAGAGTTACGTAGAGAATGAAATCTACTATAATCTATGAATTTAACAATCCATCATCAATATTTTATCCTGTAACATCAATCAATATTCATCTCAAATCAAATATTCATCTTTTGCACTACTGAGGCAAAGATATTCATCAATCGGTCATGTTCATCTCAACACTGCTCATCTTTGCACTAAAGGCCAAAGATATTCTTCAGAAATCATTCATCTTTGCACTACTGAGCCAAAGATATTCATCATTAGTCATGTTCATTTAAACACTGCTTCATCTTTGCACTACAGCCAAAGATATTCTTCAAAATCATTCATCTTTGCACTACAGGCCCAAAGATATTCAATAGTATCATCATTTAAGACCGAGGATGATGAAAAATATTTTTAAAGAACGAATCCAAAGAAACAAAATGACAAGGATTAAGGATTAATGATTCAGTACTTTGTTTTATCCATGTCCAACAATACCTCAAAAATAATCATAGTGGTGTAAAATTCAAGAATGATCAAAACATGGATACAATCAAAGCTAGTATCCGAATAGATATTTTGACGAAAAAGAAGAAATTTTATTTTTCTATGAATAGTGCCGATATCGTGAATAGTCTTGATATCGTGAATAGTGTCGATATCGTGAATAGTAACTCCGACACCAAAAGATAGAAATTCCACAAAAAACATTTTCACGCTTCATGAATAGTACTCGTGAATAGTAACTCGTGAATAGTAACTCATGAATAGTAACTCGTGAATAGTAACTCATGAATAGTAACCCCGACATGAAAAAGTTCCAAATTTGATAAAAAGTTCCAACCAATATTTCAGCATAATGATATTGAAGAAATAATATCATTTGAGAAGAAAATAACATCCCTTACCTCGAAAGACAGTACTTCTAGTTGAAACACCGGATATAGTCTTTGAAGGGAACTTGCAAAATCTAACAATACTCAAAGTATACTCAAAATACTCACAAGAATACGCTCGATAATATAGAGAGAGAAAGAGAGAAAACTTGTTTCTGGTGTGATTTTCAATTCTAACTTAGCCCTCTATTTATAGGAAAATGTTAGCACGCCGAAGCAGACTTAACCTGCAACCTGATGGCTTTACCTGCTACTATTCCCACCCACCACATTTGAAATAAAATTCAGCACATTTTTTTCACCAACCACAAGTGGGGCCCACTCAATTCTAGAATTTTCCACCAAAATCAATTATAAACCTAATTTCCGAATCCGACACCTCTTAAAATTCACAACAAATCATTCGTGCATTTATAACGGTTCAAAATTTGTGGACATATACTCAACTTATGTATGTATAACATATCCAAAATTACAACGATCCAACGGTTTGATTAAAAATTATAACCCATGAATATATCTCAAAACCCCGATTTGATTTTTAATACCTCCAATCCGATAAAATACCGATAAAACACCTCAACAATAATTTCTTCATTAATAACCACATAAATAAATCTATCATTTATATTCATATAAAATAAATATTTCCTTATCATATGAATCAATAATTAATTATTCACAAATAATATTACGTAATCACATTTATGAACAACCAGTCATTCCCGGGAAGAGGGGGCTTTCCAATAAGGATCTCTCTCATCGCGCCGCAATTAGGTGACCAAACCTCTCCTTAGACGTAACTTTCTAGACATTGCCAATAATGTTATCTAATAATATTATTCAAATAATATGAATTATTGATCCGATAATGGGAAATCATCGCGGTGACAATTATTGAAACAACAATAATATAAAATACCAACGCAAAGATTATTGAATCAATAAAATAAACTATTGAACGGTAACTCATCGTAATAATTATTGAGTAGTGCCTTCTTACGTAAGGATCAATAATTCAACAATACTGCAATACTGCAGTATGTCTTCTTTGTGCAACCACGCCAGACATCAGTATTTTAACCACCGGTATTCCAACAATGATCTTACTGGTAATAACTACGCCAATTTTTATAACCACCCCAAACTTTGTCGTTTTCCTCATCCAATCGCTTTCCGTTATGGGGCCCACATATGGTCGCTACTGTGTCATATTAAATATTCCCGACAATCTGAATATTCCACGACCAAACGAATATTCCCCGACAAAAATGAATATTTTATAACCACTTGCTTATTTTGAAATATTTGCGTATTTAATCCTTAACTATCCACATTAATCAAATCAACCCTTACTATTTCAAAATAATAAATAAAGGAAATTCCTTTTTATTTAAAAAAAATTTCGGGGTCTTACAATAGTGCCTTCTTACATAAGAATCAATAATTCATAAATACTGTGTAATACCATGTGCTACTATGCAACCACGCGTATTACTGTATTTTAACCACCGGGTATTCCAACAGTGTTAACGGTAACTATTATGCCGTTATTTATAAAAACTCAAACTTGTTGTTTTCTTCATCCGATAGTTATTCCCCGACAAATGGCTGTGCCGTCGTACGAATATTCCCCGACAACAAGAATATTCCACGACCAAACGAATATTCTCCGACAACAATGAATATTTTATAACCACTTGCTTATTTTGCAAAATTTACACATTTCACCCATAACCAAAATATTATATCAAATTATCACCTTATTATTTCAAGATAATAAATAGAGGAAATTCAATTTTATTTATAATAAGTTGGGGTCTTACAGATTGCTTGTTTCGCTGTAGTTAAACTTGTTGTCTATTATATTCTATCAGTTTAACATTGTTGAAGGCTAATGATAACTTATTCTGCATTATCTTAGTCATAATATTTCTTACTGGGCTACTTGAGGCCACCCTTTTACTTCCTTTGTTCTCTTCAGGAAATAAGAACGTAGCCGGAACTAGTCGGGGAATGGGGTGATGGCCCGAGATGGTGTTATAGTAGTCCTCATTATTCTATAAAATAGTGTGCCAATAAATGTAATAAGGACTCTATTTGAGTTTGAATATTGTCTAGATGACAATAGTAGTGTAAAAACTCTCAGCTCATGTTGTATAATTAAGTTTGTATTTGTATTCAGTACCATGTATTTGGCGACCCAAGATGAGTGATATATACCTATTTTGGGGGCGTCACAGTTGGTATCAAAGCATATGGATATGATCCCTGGCTGAGATTTGAGACAAGAACTAAGAGGGGAGAGACGGGGAATTCCTTCGCTAGTATGACCTACCTAAGTTTATTTGGTATTTTATTGGTCGGTCAGAGTATAAGGATAATATGTGGTATGTCAATTAACCCTTGTTTTGTGGCAGTATTTGAAAATGGCATCTGAAAATGTCGAGATAAGCAATGAAGCACATGAGACCGTTGAGTCACCAACGATCAATACCCAGAATAATGTGAAATAGGAAGACAATAATTCTCAGGTAAACAACAACACCGATCAAATGATGAACGATGGGATGTTCAGAGGCTTTATGCAATTCATGCAACATCAGGCGAGAGCGGCTCCTGTTCAAAATGCAGGTGGAAACACTGGCAACTCTTAGATGGTCACTGCTAAGCAGTTCAAGGAGCTGGGACCACCAGAGTTTTTGGGAGAGCCAGAACCACTTAAGGCGAAGACGTGGATAAAGCAGATCACCAAGATATTCGAAGTCTTGAGATGCTCCAAGGAGAAAAAGGTTCCCTTTGCCGCCTTCATGTTGAGAGGAGAGGCAGATTACTGGTGGGAATCAGTAAAGCGTACCCAGCCTGTCTCACTCAAAATGTCTTAGGAGAAGTTCCAAGAGCTGTTCACTGACAAGTACTTTCCTGAAAGCATTCGTCACATGAAGGAGGTGGAGTTTATCAAGTTGGAGCAAAATAATATGACCGTGTCGTAGTACGAGGCTAAGTTTGCCGAGTTGTCTTGGTTCGCATCCCATTTGGTTGATAATGATGAGAGAATGACACGAATGTTTCTACAAAGTTTGAGACCCGAAATACATCAATACCTCATTTCTGACAAACTGTGTTTGTATTCAGATGTTGTAAATAGGGCTCAGTTATTGGAGCGCGATAATGAGTTAACCCAACCAATAGAGAGCAGCCGGCAAGTCGATAATACCAGTGGTAGTAGTCATCAAAGCGGTGACAACAAACGTGTAGGGAATCAACATGTCAAAAATGGTAACCACTTCAGTGGTAATCATGGCCAAGATAATAGAAGAAATGATTCAAGTGGAAATTTCAAGAAGAGAAGATTTAATGATGACGGGAAGACGTCAGCACCAGCACCAGCACCAGCAACAACAACAAATACTAGGGGAGGAGAACGACCGCCAGTTAGATGCTACAGATGCGGAGATGAGGGACATATAAGTTCAAACTGTCCACAGCCTTCCAAGCTATATTTTAGTTATGGAAAAGACGGTCACATAGCCCAATTTTTTCATGCACCAAAGTCAAGTCCAGCTGGGATAGAGGCATCAAAGGCTATCCCAGATAAGAAAAAACTGGTAGTTCAAGGGAGAGCGTTTGTCGTAACCTCCCAAAAAGCAAGGAATCCGAATGAGGTGATCACGGGTAAGCTAATCATAAACTCTAGTGAAGTATATACCCTATTTGATACCGGTTCTACCCATTCTTTTATTTCTCCTACTTGCGCTCAACGTTTAAATTTGACTCTGGAGAAATTAGACTTTGATTTATCTGTTGAAACTCCGTTGGGAGAAACCTTCATTACAACCACTGTTTATAAGTCTTGTCTGATTCAAATCGGTAACCGCACATTACCTGTCGATCTTATTTCTTTAAAAATACTTCCATTCAATGTGATTTCAGGAATTGATTGGTTGACTACTCATCATGCTAAAATTGATTATTTTTGTAAGGTTGTTAACTTTCATATTCCTAACCATCCTATTATGCGAATTCAAACAACCAAACCACTAAAGTCAATCACTGTCATCTCAAGCCATAAAGCTATTCGTTTATTGAAAAATGGATGTCAAGTTTTCTTAGCTCATGCCACAGATTTAAACAAAAACACATCAGATCTGAATGATATTTCTATTGTTAAAAAAATTTCTTGACATATTTCCTGAAGAACTTTCTAGCATATCCCCAGAGCGTGAAATTGAATTTTGTATCGACCTTGAACCCGATACAAATCCCTCAAATATTTTTTCACCCAAAACAAACGTAACATGCGCCGAAGATGTTGGCTCAAGCTGTTGAAGATTACGACCATACCATTCAATACCATCTTGGAAAAGCGAACGTAGTAGCTGATGCATTGAGCAGAAGATCATATGCGGGTATGAGTACGATATTGTCAACGCAAAGACCCATTTTGTATAACTTACAAAGGATGGAGATAGAGTTAAAGACTCCAGGGACCCATGTGATGATGATGAATATACGAGTAGAACCGATTTTAATCGATAAAGTTTAAGCTGCTCAAGCTATAGACCTGGAGCTAATGCGTATGAAGAAGAAAGTGCAAGAAGGTGCTATTCCGGAAGCAAGAATCGATGAAGAAGGAATACTTCGAGTCAACTCCAGACTTTGTGTTCCTAATGATTCTGACTTGAAGTATAAGATCATAATGGAGGCGCACAACACACCGTTTGCAATCCATCCTGGGAGTACCAAAATTTATTGTGATCTTTGACATACATTTTGGTGAAGCAATATGAATAAAGAGATAGCAGGGTTTTTCTCAAGGTGTCCAACTTGTCAACGAGTCAAGGCGGAGCATCAAGTGCTAAAAGGTCTATTACAACCACTTGAAATTCCAGAATGGAAGTGGGAGCACATTACCATGGATTTTGTTACTGGTCTTCCCAAGGTTTCTGAAGGCATAGATACAATTTGGGTCATTATTGATAGATTGACCAAGTCTGCTTATTTCTTACCAATATGAGAAACTTATACACTTAAACATCTTGCTCGTATGTACATAAATGAGATTGTAAGATTGCATGGTATTCCAGTATCTACAGTTTCTGATCGAGACCCAAGATTCACTTCAAGATTTTGGGTTAGTTTGTAAAAAGCTATGGGCACGAATTTACGATTTAGTTTGGCGTATCATCCTCAAATGGACGAACATTCAGAGAGACTATTCAAACTCTTGAGGATTTATTAAGACTCTGTGTCCTTGACTTCAAAGGAAGTTGGGACAAGTTCTTACCATTGGTAGAGTTTTCCTACAACAACAGTTATGAAGCAAGTATTGGCATGGCTCCATTTGAGGCGTTGTATGGAAGAAAATGTCATTCTCCAGTATGCTGGGATGAGGTAGATGAAGCAACGTTGTTGGGACCGGAGTTGGTACGTATGACTACAAAAAAGATTCAAACGATCCGACAACATATAAAAACCTCACAAGATCGACAAAAGAGTTATGCTGATATTCATCGAAAGGACGTGGAATTCAATATTGGAGATCATGTGTTGTTACGTGTTGCTCCATGGAAAGGAGTTATGAGATTTGAAAAGAGAGGAAAGCTCAATCCTTGATTCATTGGCCCATTTATAATCCTTGATCGAGTAGGAACTGTGGCCTATAGACTCGCCTTACCGCCAATTATGTCTTGTGTTCATAACGTTTTTCACATATCTATGTTACGTAAATATGTAAAAGACCCGAACCATATTATTGAATTAGAACCGGACGAGATAACGAAAGATTTAACATATGAAAAGGTAGCTGCTAAAATCTTGGATAAGAAGGATCATATTCTACGCTCCAACCTCAAGTCAAAGTTTTGTGGAGAAACCACGATGTGGAGGAAATAACCTGGGAGTTAGAATCTGAAATGAAATCAAGGTATCCTCACTTCTTCGACATATTAGGTACGTACCCTAATTTTGAGGATGAAATTTCATAAGAAGGGGAGTGTGACGCCCCTAAAATAGGTATACAATACCCATTCTGAGTCGCCAAATACATGGTACAGAAATCAAACTACAACTTTAATAATACAATTGTCGTGCAAAATACGACAACAGATACTGTGAGTTTAAATACAAATATTGTCTTCTAGACAATATCAACACTCAAATAAGTCCTCATTACAATTATTTATACAATATTTTACAGAAATAGTGAGGACTGCTAAAACATCTTTCTAGAACCATTACTCCATACTCCGACTCGATCCTCGCTATGTTCTCACCTCCCGAGAAGAAAAAATAGAACAAAAGGAAAAAGGGTGAGCTCAACTAGCCCAAAGAAAGAATATTATAACTAAGATAATATACAACAAATTATCATTAGTCTTCAACAGGAAAAAATCTGATAGAATATAATAGACAATAAGTTTTAGATCAATATTCTGCAGCGAAAACAACAATCCATTAGAAGAGTCACATAGAGAATGAATTCTACTATCTTCTAAGATTTAAAAGTTCATCATCAATATTTTATCCTCAGTAATAACAATCAATATACATCTTTAATCAAATATTCATCTTTGCACCATCGGCCAAAGATATTCATTTGTATCACCAATTAATCATGTTCATCTCAACACCTATTCATCTTTTACTACGGGCAAAGATATTCATCGATTAATCATTCATCTTTTTTCTACAGCCAAAGATATTCAAAGAATATCATCATTTAAGATTGATGATGATGAAAATATTTTAAAGAAAACGAATCCAAAGGAGACGTAAGGACAAATATTAGGGATTCAGTATAAAAGTTTATCCAAGATCAATAATACTTCATAATAACCGATTGTGAAGCGTAATTCAAAATAACGATCAAAACATGGATACAATCAAAGATAGTAGCCAAAATAGACATCTTGGACAAAAGGAAAATTTTCATTTTTCTAATTGAATAGTCTTAGATTCGTGAATAATGTCGATACGTGAATAAGATCTTGATACGTGAATAAGTAACTCCAACACAAAAAAGTTCCAAATTTGATTAAAAAGTTCACCAATATTTCTAAGATAATGATATTGAAGAAAATAATATCATTTAAGAAGAAAATAACATCCCTTACCTCAAAATAATCTGTGATTTCCGATCAAAAATTGGATCGAAAGTCAAGGAAGCTTATCTTAGAAAACAACTCTCAAAGTATATAAATACTCACAAAATAAGCTCGATAATCTAGAGAGAAAGAAAACTTGTTTCTGGTGTGATTTTCAATTCTAACATAAGCGTCTATTTATAGGAAAATGCTAGAACGCCATAGAAAACTAAAATAATAAACTAATATTATTTCTTTTTAATTTCCTACGCCACCTACAATTTGAAAAATCCAAGCATCCCTTCTTGGACAAAATCAGCAGCCCATGTGTGCAATCAACACCAACCAAAAAGTGGGTCCCACCCATAAATTAATAAAAATTATTTTATTTTCCAAAACTTTAATAATTCATAGAAAATAGCCCGTTTATCAGAAAAATACAAATTTTATGTCCATTCTGCCTGAAATCGAATTCTCTACAACTTTACAGAAGAAAGTTTTTTCGAATTCCCAATAGAAAATATCCGAAATCCACAAACGGGTGATTTTTAATACTTCCCTTCTGACAAAATACTGATAAAACACCTCAGCATTAATTCCTTCATTTATAACCACATAAATAGATCCATCATTTATATCCACATCAAATAAATATTTTCTTATCATATAAATCAATAATTAATTATTCACAAATAATATTACAGAATCACAATTATGACAACCAGGTAGTTCTGTGAAAAGGAGGCTTTCCAATAAGGATTTCTCCTCATCAAGGCGTGCAATTAGGTGACCAAACTCGCTCATTAGACGTAACTTTCTGAGACATTGCCAATAATGCTATTTCATAATATTATTCAAATAATATGAATTATTGATCTGATAATGGAAAATACTGTGCAGTGACAATTATTGAAACAACAATAATATAAACTATCAACGCAGCAATTATTGAATCAATAAAATAAAATATTAAACAGTGACTACTATAACAATTATTGAGTAGTGCCCTCTTACGTACGAATCAATTATTCAACAATCTGTAATCTGGTGTCTTATCACTGTCTGCGACCACTCAGACATCAGTATTTTAACCACCGAGTAATCCAACAAAGGTGTTAATTGGTAACAATTACGCCGTTAGTTATAAAAACTCATACTTTTTCATTTTCTTCATCCGACAGTTATTCTATTATGAGCCCCACGAATGGCTGCACCGTCGTACGAATATTCCTCGACAAAAAGAATATTCCACGACCAAAAGAATATTCCCCGACAAAAATGAATATTTTATAACCACTTGCTTATTTTGCAAAATTTACACTTTTCACCCATAACCAAAGCATTATATCAAATTAACACTTTATTAATTTAGAATAATGAATAGAGAAAATTCAATTTTATTTATAATATGTTGGGGTCTTACAGGGAGGTTGTCAGACCCCAACTTTTTTTGAATAAAGAATAATTTTTCTCAAAAAATATTTTTGAATATTATGGTGTCGATATGATATAATGTTATAGTTGTGGGTAATATTTGGAAAATTTTGCAAAGTAAGAAATTTGATATAAAATATTCGTTGTGTCAGTGAATATTCGATTGGTTGGGGAATATTCGTTTTAACAGGGAATATTCGATGCGACTCAAGACAATCATGGTGGACCCCATAATGGAAGTATTGTCGTAGTTAGAAAACGACATAAATATCTTTTTATAAAAATAACGGCGGAAGTTTTATCGTTAAACTATTGAACTACCCCGTGGTAAAAGTACGATGAATACACGTGGTCGCATAAGAGTAATGCTACAGATATTGATTATTGATGCTTACGTGAGAAGTCACTCAGTTATACTCAATTATTGCTACATAATTGTTGCATAGTATCTCACGTTATTTGATTCAATTATTGTCACATTATCACTTGCTTGATATTTTGTATTATTAAATCAATAATTGAGACAACAAAGTTATTCATATTATTATTTACAATATTGACAATGTCTAGAAAGTTCTGTCGAGGAGAGGTTTGGTCACCTAATTGCGCGCCAATAGAGAGAAATCCTTATTGGAAAGCCCCCTCTTTTCTGGGAATGATTTGGTTGTTAAATATTGTGAGTTATAATATTAATGATGAACAATTGTTGAAGTATTAAGAATGTGTTTATTGAAGATAAGTGAATTAAAAAAGTTAGAGGGGAATAATGCAAACTTGGAAAACTTTAGGGGTACTAAAGTGTAATAAGTTAAATCAATCTGGACCATTGGTGGTGGTTTTAATAGTAAATCAATCTGGACCATTGATGGTGGTTTTAATAGTAAATCAATCTGGACCATTGATGGTGGTTTTAAAAGTAAATCAATCTGGACCGTCGGTGGTGGTTTTAATAGTAAATCAATCTGGACCATTGATGGTGGTTTTAATAGTAAATCAATCTGGACCATTGATGGTGGTTTTAAAAGTAAATCAATCTGGACCGTCGGTGGTGGTTTTAAAAGTAAATCAATCTGGACCGTCGATGGTGGTTTTAAAAGTAAATCAATCTGGACCATCGGTGGTGGTTTTAAAAGTAAATCAATCTGGACCGTTCGTTCTAATAGTGAATCAATCTCGACCGTTCATGAACTAGTTACTATTTAGTCCATTCTCCTATAAATAGAAGCTTAATTCTTCTTTCATTCTCACCAATTCACCGAGATTCACAAGAGACACTATAGAGAGAGAAACTATAGAGAGCAAGAAGAAGAGTATTCTGCTACTTCACTTTTGCAATATCTAGCTTTCTACTAAGGTAATGGGTATTATTTATTTTATATTCATAAAGAATACTATTTTTCGTATTCATCCTTTAGTATGTCGGAATAACCTGTCTTTGTGGATTACGTATCGTATGACAGGTGAAAATCCATTTACAGTTTTCGTATGTTAATTCTTTTCATATTATTAAATCTAAACTTACTATGGTATTGCTTCTATAATCCTTGAAATTAGTGGAATATTCGTGAGTTTTGCGTTTCATCCAATATCATTTTATTGGAATATTGATATGAACTTTCTTATTAAATATCAATATTTTTAACCGAAGTACTATTCATGAGTTACTATTCACAGGTTACTATTCACCCGGTTACTATTCACTACAATAATATTCACTCGGGTATTCGGGGCACTTTTCATGCCGGGGTACTATTCACGAGTTACTATTCACCCGATTACTATTCACTCAAATATTGTTCACTCGGGTATTTGGGGCACTTTTTATGTCGGGGTACTATTCCCGAAGTACTATTCACGGGGTACTATTCACCAAAAAAATTATTTCTTTTCTGTCCAAATTATTTTTGATATATGGATATTATTCTTGAATTTTACTCCACAAAGCAGTATCATGTTGAAAATTTGGACATTATTGAATTCTGCATAAATTAAATTATAAATCTTTAAAAATTTATCCTTTACTTTCTTTTAATTAAATTCTTATATCATTGTTATCATCGTCATGCTTATATTGTGATGAAAGTCATCTTTGGCTTACATGCATAGATGGACTGTTGATTGGTATGATTATGACCGAGGATATCTCTCGGTATAGTCCCGACCATTGATGATTACACGAATAATTTTAGCCCATGAGGCAAGAATAATTTGTGGACGTGATACTAATGAATATCCTTGGCCCGTAGTGCGAGGATGATTCGATGATGTGATCTAGTTATTAAGTTTGAGTCCCAACAATAAAGTTAATGATAAACTTTTTAAATCATAGAAGATAGTAGATATCATGCTCTACTTGACTCTTTCTAATGGATTGCTTGTTCAACGCAGCTAAACTTGTTGTCTATTATATTCTATCGGTTTAACATTGTTGAAGGCTAATGATAACTTATTCGCATTATCTTAGTCATAATATTTCTTCTTTGGCTAGTTGAGCTCACCCTTTTACTTCCATTGTTCTCTTGAGAAATGAGAATGTAATGCGAACTAGTCAGGGAACGGAGTGATGGCCTGAGTTGGTGTTATAGTAGTCCTCACTATTCTATAAAATAGTGTGCCAATAAATATAATGAGGACTCTATTTGAGTTTGAATATTGTCTAGATGACAATATTCGTGTAAAAACTCTCAGCTCATGTTGTATAATTAAGTTTGTATTTGTATTTAGTACCATGTATTTGGCGACCCAAGATGGGTGATATATACCTATTTTGGGGGCGTCACAACAAAACAGTAAATAGATAACGCGTAAAAAACGTTGTGGTTGCTATCCCAGAAACGTCATGGTTAAGGGTGTCATCTATTTGACACCCTTATACAACGTTTTTAAAACGTTGTAGTTTGACACATTATATAACATTTTTTTCTAAAAAACGTTGTAAATTTGTTGTCCAAAAATTATTAGATGCTTGAAAACGTTGTAGATGGTTTAATTCCACAACGTTTTTTGGCTAAAAATGTTATAGTTTAATATATCAGACAACGTTTAGACACCTTTACACAACGTTTAGAATGTGTCATCTATTTAGACAAATTTATATAACATTTTTAAAACGTTGTAGTGTGACATAAAAATGTTGTAATACATGCATATAACAAATTATAGCTAAAACGAATGGAATTATACCAGTGCACCTGTAATCTGCTAATGCCATGATATATAGCTAAAAAAGGTCTAAATTCTGATTTAAATTTAAAGTCAAAATATATCAACCATTCAAAATACATCCCAACTGTGACGCCCCCAAAATAGGTATACATCACCTATTCTGAGTCACCAAATACATGGTACAAAATACAAATACAATCTTAAATATACAACATGAGCTGTGAGTTTTTGTAAGACCCCGAAATTTTTTTAAAATAAAAAGGAATTTCCTTTATTTATTATTTTGAAATAGTAAGGGTTGATTTGATTAATGTGGATAGTTAAGGGTTAAATACGCAAATATTTCAAAATAAGCAAGTGGTTATAAAATATTCATTTTTGTCGGGGAATATTCGTTTGGTCGTGGAATATTCGTGCTTTGTCGGAATATTCGTTTGGTCGTGGAATATTAAATGCTTTAAAGGAATATTAAATGCGACGGTAGCGACCATGTGTGGGCCCCATAACGAAAGCGATCGGATGAGGAAAAGCGACAAAGTTTGGGTGGTTATAAATAACAGCGTAGTTATTCTACCAATTAAGGCTGTTAGAATACCCGTGGGTTAAAATACGATGTATCGCATGGTTGCACAAGATAGCACGGTATTGCAGTATTGTTGAATTATTGATTAAATGCGTAAGATGGCACTTTACTCAATAATTTTCCACGGTAGTTCTTGCTCAATATTTTATTTTATTGATTCAATAATTCTTTGCGTTGATATTTTATATTATTGTTGTTCAATAATTGTCATTTGCATGACAAGATTTCTCATTATCGGATCAATAATTCATATTATTTGAATAATATTATTAGATAACATTATTGGCAATGTCTAGAAAGTTACATCTAAGGAGAGGTTTGGTCACCTAATTGCGCCGCCAAGAAGAAGAAATCCTTATTGAAAGCCCCTCTTTCACAGGAGCGACTGGTTGTCGTAAATGTGATTACATAATATTATTTGTGAATAATTAATTATTGATTCATATGATAAGGAAATATTTATTTTATGTGGATATAAATGATGGATTTATTTATGTGGTTATAAATGAAGAAATTATTGTTGAGGTGTTTTATCGAGTATTTTATCGGATTGGAGGTATTAAAAATTAAATCGAGGGTTTTGAGATATATTATGGGGTTTATAATTTTTAATCCGACCAGTTGGATTGTGGTAATTTTTGGGTATGTTATACATACATAAGTTGAGTATATGTCCACAAATTTTGAACCGTTAAAAATTCACGAATGATTTGTTATGAATTTTAAGAGGTGTACGATTCTAAATCGTGGTTATAATTGATTTTGGTGGAAAATTCTAGAATTGAGTGGGCCCCACTTGTGGTTGGTGAAAAATGTGCTGAATTTTATTTCAAATGTGGTGGGTGGCAATAGTAGCGAGTAAAGCCATCGGTGTAGGTCAGTCAAGTCTGCTTGGTAGGGCTAACATTTTCCTATAAATAGAGGGCTAAGTTAGAATTGAAAATCACACCGTAAACAAAGTTTTCTCTCTTTCTCTATATATTATTGAGCGTATTTTGTGAGTATTTAGATACTTTGAGAGTTCTTTGTTCAAGATGAGTTTCATTCGAAGATCACTTGAGCCTTTCCTTCCTCAAGTCTTGATTCTTTGAGGTAAGGGATGTTATTTTCTTCTCAAATGATATTAATTCTTCAATATCATTATGCTGAAATATTGGTTGGTACTTTTTATCAAATTTGGAATTTTTTTTCATGTCGGGGTTACTATTCATGAGTTACTATTCACGAGTTACTATTCATGAGTTACTATTCACGAGTTACTATTCACGAGTACTATTCATGAAGCGTGAAGATGTTTTTTTGTGGAATTTCTATCTTTTGGTGTCGGAGTTACTATTCACGTATACGGCACTATTCACGATATCTGACTATTCATTTAAAAATGAAAATTTTTCTTTTAAATCTAAAAATCTATTACGGATACTAGCTTTGATTGTATCCATGTTTTGATCATTCTTGAATTTTACACCACTATGATTATTTTTGAGGTATTGTTGGACATGTATAAAATAAAAGTACGAATCCTTAATCCTTAATCCTTGTCATTTTGTTTCACCGGATTCGTTCTTTAAAAATATTTTTCATCATCCTCGGTCTTAAATGATGATATTATTGAATATCTTTGGCACAGTAGTGCAAAGATGAATGATTTCTGAAGAATATCTTTGGCACAGTAGTGCAAAGATGAGCATGTGTTTAAATGAATACGATGGATCGATGAATATCTTTGGCACATAGTGCAAAGATGAGCAGTGTTTAAATGAACATGACCGATGATGAATATCTTTGGCCTTTAGTGCAAAGATGAGCAGTGTTGAGATGAACATGATGGATTGATGAATATCTTTGGCACATAGTGCAAAGATGATTATTTGATTTGAGATGAATATTGATTGATGTTACGGGGATAAAATATTGATGATGGACTATTAAATTCATAGATTATAGTAGATTTCATTCTCTACGTAACTCTTACATGAATTATTATTTCATTGCGAATATTGATCCGAAACTTGTTGTACATTGTGATCTATCAGATTTTTCCTGTTGGAGACTAACGATAATTTGTTGTATATTATCTTAGTCATAACATTCTTCTTGGGCTAGTTGAGCTCACCCTTTTCCTTGTTGTTCCATTTTTCTTCTCGGGAGGCGAGAATGTAGCGAGTACTAGTCGAGGTATGGAATGAAGGTTCTAGAGAGAGTTGTTTAGTAGTCCTCACCATTATTGTAAAATAATGTATCAATAAATGTGATGAGGATTTATTTGAGTATAAATATTGTCTAGAAGATAATATTTGTATTTAAACTCACGCTTTATTGTTGTGATAATAAAGTTGTAGTTGTTTTTACATACCATGTATTTGGCGACTCGAATGGGTTGGATGGAATGGACCTATTTTGGGGTCGCCACGGTTGGTATCGAGCTTAGGGATATGATCTCTGGCGGAGATCGGGGAATAGAACTAGGAGGGAGAGACGAGTAAATCCTTCGCTAGTGTGTCCTACCTAAGCTTATTTGTTAGTTGGTCAAGATATAGGGATATTATGTGATATATTGATTTCCTTAATTAACCCTTATTTTATGATGATTGAGAATGTCGTGAGAATATTAATAGTGGTGTAAATGAGACCGTGGAGATGCACATACTTAACAACGAGGAGAGCGTGCAACAACAGTGGCAATGTACCTCCTGTGAATAACACCACCGAGGCGGATGATGAACGAGGGGATGTTTAGAAGTTTTTGCAGTTCATGCAAAATCGAGACGAGGGAGACTTCGTGTTCAAAATACGAGGAGGAGATGATAGCAATTCACGGGTGGTCACAACCAAGCGATTCAAAGAGTTGGGACCACCGTGCAGGGAAAGCGATCCGATCATGGCGGAAACATGGGTCGAAGCAAATTACCAAGATATTCGATGTCTTGGGATGCGAAGGAAACGAAAAGTTCCATTCGCTACTTTTATGTTAAAGTGGCGAAGCGATTCTTGGTGGGAATCATGAAGCGTACCCCATTCACCGCACTCGGCGTATGTCATGGGAGACGTTTGAAGCAGTTCAATGACAAGTACTTCCACGAAAGTATTAAATCGTATGAAGGAAGTGGAGTTTATTAGATTGGAGCGAGAATAACATGATTTGTCCCGATCGGCGAAGTTCGCGGAGTTATCCGGTTTGCACCTCATTTGGTGGAGAATGAAAGCGTGTATGCGGATGTTTACGAGAGGTTTGAAACCCGGCATACGTCAGTATCTCATTTCTCATAAATTTTCTATCTATTCAGATGTTGTCAACAGGGCTCAGTGTTTAGAGTGAGATAACGAGTACGTTCAACCGAGGGACCATAAACAGGATCATCTCAAGAGATGGCGATCATCGAATAACGATAACCAAATGGAGAAAGAAGAATACGGATAAAGGCGGTTACCACTCTGGTGGTAATCGTGGCCATGAAAATAGAAGAAGTGAGTCGGGAGGAGATTTTAAAAAGAGGAGATTCAACAACGACCATGTGAAGACGTCAGCGCCAGTAGCAACTAGTTCCAAGGGAGGAGAAAGACCACTGGTCGTATGTTACAAATGCGGGAAAGAGGGACATATCAGCCCAAACTGCCCACAATAGTTTAAGGTATGTTATAATTGTGGAAAAGAAGGACATATCGCTCGAGATTGTACGATATCGAAACCCGATCCAATGTGGGAATGGTGACTCAAAAGGATGTCCCGGAAAAGTCAAAGTCAACGATTCACGGAAGAGCGTTTGTCGTGACCAATTCAAAATCGAGGAACCCGAGCGAAGTTAGCAGGTTAGTTAATTATAAATTCTTGCGATGTTTATACCTTACTAGATCTGGGATTACCCATTCTTTTATCTCTTTGCTTGCGCTCAGCGTTTGAACTTGACTACGGAGAAATTAGACTTTGACCTATTTATGGAGACTCAGTTAGGAGAAACTTTCATTACATCCGTTGTTTAAAAAATCTTGTTTGATTCAAGTTGGCACCATTACCTTACCATTGACCTTATCTCTTTAAAGATACTTGCTTTTGGGGATTGATTGGTTAACTACTCATCATGCCAAAATTGATTGCTTTTGTAAGGTTGTTAGTTTTCATATTCCTAAGCAACTTTGTTATTCGAACTCAAGCGATCAAACCATTGTAGTCAAACATTTTCATATCAAGCCATGAAGTCATTCGTTTATTACGGATGTCAAGTTTTCTTAGTCCATGTTATGGATTTGAATAAAGACACGTCAGATTTGAATAATTTTCTTGTTGTTATTGATTTTTCCTGACGTATTTCCTGAAGAATTTATTGGCTTACTCCCAAAGGCGATATTAAATTTTGTATCGACTTTGAACCCGGTACAAAACTCATTTCTAAAATCTCATATCGAATGGCTCCTATTGAACTTCAGGAGTTAAAAAAATTCAACTATAGAATTTGGTACATGAGCCTTTATCTTGTGACTTCCTTTGTGGAATTCACTAAGCCGACTCTCTGTAAGGGGCGTCATATTAGATGCGATAGTAAATCGATAGGTGTCATTGTGACGTCTTATCCAAGGTTGGGATATGAGTCACGATTGAGAACAACCTAAAGTCGATGTCGAAATGCGTAGTTTTCTAGGCTTAGTTGGTTATTATCGGAGATACGTTGAAGGATATTCTCGAATCGCTATTCCATTAACGTAGCTAACTTCGTAGAGATACAAAATTCGAATGGAGCAAGGAATGTGGGAAGAGCTTGAAGAACTCGAGAGGAGACTCATTTAAAGACATGTTACGACCATGCCATCCTCGGAAAAGCGAGCGTGGTAGTGGCGTGTTGAGTAGAAGATCGTATACAAGTCTGAAATGCGATGTTGTCAAAGACTAATTTCAGTATAATATACAAATAATAGAGATGGAGATGAAAACTCTAGGTACCCACGTGATGATATCTGATGCGTGATGATATCTGAGTATAATCGACTTTAATCGATAAAGTTAAAGTTGTTCAAGCTACACACACCGGAGTGATGAATTTGAAGAAGGAGGTGCAAGAAGTTGTTATTTTAAAAGCGAGAATCGGTGAGGTGAGGAAAGCTCAAACTTTCGATTTATTAATCCATTTGAAATTCTCGATCGAATAGGAGCGTGGCCTATAGACTCGTTTTACCACCAAGTATGACGCTGTGTTCATAACGTTTTTCACGTGTCGATGTTACGTAAATATGTGGACGACCCGAAACACGTTATTGAGTTAGAACCGAGGACGAGATAGCCAAGACTTAACGTCACGAGGAGGTACTGTCAAGATTTTGTAGAGGAAAGAACATGACCTATGTCACTGAGGTTATACCACAAGTTAAAGTTTTGTGGAGGAATCATGCTATAGAGGAAATGACACGGGAATTGGAAAGCGAAAATGAAAGCGAGGTATTCTCATCTTTTGAAACACCCGAATACGTCACGTCGATTTCGAGGACGAAATTTCATAAGGAGGGAGGTTGTAAGACCGAAATTTTTTAAAATAAAAAGGAATTTCCTTTATTTATTATTTTGAAATAGTAAGGGTTGATTTGATTAATGTGGATAGTTAAGGGTTAAATACATAAATATTTCAAAATAAGCAAGTGGTTATAAAATATTCATTTTTGTCGGGGAATATTCGTTTGGTGGTGGAATATTAAATCTTTGTTGGGAATATTCGTTTGGTCGTGGAATATTAAATGCTTTGTCGGGGAATATTAAATGCGACGGTAGCGACCATGTGTGGGCCCCATAACGGAAAGCGATTGGATGAGGAAACGACAAAGTTTGGGTGGTTATAAATAATGGCGTAAATGTTCTGAATTAAGATTGTTAGAATACCCGGTGGTTAAAATACGATGTCTGGCATGGTTGCCAAGATAGCACACGGTATTGCAGTATTGTTGAATTATTGATTAAATGCGTAAGATGGCACTACTCAATAATTTTCACGATGATTCTTGTTCAATATTTTATTTTATTGATTCAATAATTCTTTGCGTTGATATTTTATATTATTGTTGTTCAATAATTGTCAACGCACGATATTTCTCATTATCGGATCAATAATTCATATTATTTGAATAATATTATTAGATAACATTATTGGCAATGTCTAGAAAGTTACATCTAAGGAGAGGTTTGGTCACCTAATTGCGCCATGAAGAAGAAGAAATCCTTATTGAAAGCCCCTCTTTCACGGAGCGACTGGTTGTCATAAATGTGATTACAGTAATATTATTTGTGAATAATTAATTATTGATTCATATGATAAGGAAATATTTATTTTATGTGGATATAAATGATGGATTTATTTATGTGGTTATAAATGAAGAAATTATTGTTGAGGTGTTTTATCGGTATTTTATCGGATTGGAGGTATTAAAAATTAAATCGAGGGTTTTGAGATATATTGCGGGGTTATAATTTTTAATCCGATAGTTGGATAATGGTAATTTTTGGGTATGTTATACATACATAAGTTGAGTATATGTCCACAAATTTTGAACCGTTAAAAATTCACGAATGATTTGTTATGAATTTTAAGAGGTGTCTGATTAAAATCGGGGTTATAATTGATTTTGGTGGAAAATTCTAGAATTGAGTGGGCCCCACTTGTGGTTGGTGAAAAATGTGTCTGAATTTTATTTCAAATGTGGTGGGTGGCAATAGTAGCGGGTAAAAGCCATCGGTGCGAGTCAAGTGCCTTGGTAATTTAACATTTTCCTATAAATAGAGGGCTAAGTTAGAATTGAAAATCACACCGAAACAAAGTTTTCTCTCTTTCTCTCTATATTATTGGCGTATTTTGTGAGTATTTAGATACTTTGAGAGTTCTTTGTTAGATCTGAAGTTTCATTCGAGATCACTTGAGCCTTTCCTTCCGGCTTGATTCTTTGAGGTAAGGGATGTTATTTTCTTCTCAAATGATATTAATTCTTGATATCATTATCTTTGAAATATTGGTTGGTACTTTTTATCAAATTTGGAATTTTTTCATGTCGGGTTACTATTCATGAGTTACTATTCACGAGTTACTATTCATGAGTTACTATTCACGAGTTACTATTCACGAGTACTATTAATGAAGCGTGAAGATGTTTTTGTGGAATTTACATCTTTGGGTGTCGGAGTTCTTATTCACGAATACGGCACTATTCACGTATCTGACACTATTCATAGAAAAATGAAAATTTTTCTTTTAAGTCTAAAAATCTATTACGGATACTAGCTTTGATTGTATCCATGTTTTGATCATTCTTGAATTTTACACCACTATGATTATTTTTGAGGTATTGTTGGACATGTATAAAATAAAGTACGAATCCTTAATCCTTAATCCTTGTCATTTTGTTTCACCGGATTCGTTCTTTAAAAATATTTTCATCATCCTCGGTCTTAAATGATGATATTATTGAATATCTTTGGCTGTAGTGCAAAGATGAATGATTTCTGAAGAATATCTTTTGGCACAGTAGTGCAAAGATGAGCATGTGTTTAAATGAACATGGCCGATGATGAATATCTTTGGCTGTAGTGCAAAGATGAGCAGTGTTTAAATGAACATGACCGATGATGAATATCTTTGGCCTTTAGTGCAAAGATGAGCAGTGTTGAGATGAACATGGCCGATTGATGAATATCTTTGGCTTTGTAGTGCAAAGATGATTATTTGATTTGAGATGAATATTGATTGATGTTACAGGATAAAATATTGATGATGGATTTTTAAATTCATAGATTATAGTAGATTTCATTCTCTACGTAACTCTTCTATGAATTATTATTTCAATTGCGAATATTGATCTGAAAACTTGTTGTATATTGTATTCTATCAGATTTTTCCTGTTGGAGACTAACGATAATTTGTTGTATATTATCTTAGTCATAACATTCTTCTTTGGGCTAGTTGAGCTCACCCTTTTCCTTGTTGTTCCATTTTCTTCTCGGGAGGCGAGAATGTAGCGAGTACTAAGTCGGGTATGGAATGAAGGTTCTAGAGAGAGTTGTTTAGTAGTCCTCACCATTATTGTAAAAATAATGTATCAATAAATGTGATGAGGATTTATTTGAGTATAAATATTGTCTAGAAGATAATATTTGTATTTAAACTCACAGTTTTATTGTTGTGATAATAAAGTTGTAGTTGTTTCTGTACCATGTATTTGGCGACTCAGAATGGGTTGGATGGAATGGACCTATTTTGGGGTCGTCACAGTTTTAATACAAATATTGTCTACTAGACAGTATTTAAACTCAAAATAAGTCCTCAATACATTTATTATCACACTATTTCATAGAATAGTGATGACTACTAATGCTATCATCTAGATCGTCACTCCGTTTCCCGACTAGTCCCTGCTACGTTCTCATTTTTTGAAGAGAACAATGAAAGCAAAAGGGTGAGCTCAACCAGCCCAGTAAGAAATATTATGGCTAAGATAATACAGAATAAATTATCGTTAGCCTTCAACAGTGTTAAACTGATACAATATAACAAACATCAAATTTAACTACAGCGAAACAAGCAATCCATTAGAAGAGTCAAGTAGAGAATAAAATCTACTATCTTCTATGATTTAAAAGGTTTTTCATCACTTTTATAGCTGAGACTCAGCTTATTAAATAATCCACGTCATCCCTGCACTACGGTCAATGATATTCATTAGTATCATGACCACAAATTATCCATTCACTACGGGCCAAGGATATTCATGTTTTCATCAATGGTCATGATCATGCCAACAACTGTCCATCAATGCACTACGGGCCAATGCGGACTTTTACCATATCATTTGTAACATTACGGTCATGACTATACTAAATAATCCCTGGTCATAATCATACCAAGTCCATCTATGCACTACAGGCCACAGATGACTTTCAACATAATACAAACATGAGGACAATGACATAATAATTCAATAAAATAAGTTCAAGAATTAAATTTTAAAGATTTATAAGTTAATTTATCTTGAACTCAAAATCGTCCAAATTGTCAACATGATACAGCTTTGTGGAGTAAAATTCAAGAATGCTCAGAAGAATATTTTCATGAAAAGATAATGGATGAAGCGCAAATATCTAGGATATTCTACTAATTTCATGGAGTATAGAAGCCAAAACTTTAACCAACCGAGTATAATAGAATATATGAAACTGCAAATGGATTTTCGCCCACCATGCGAAGAATCCACGAGCAGATCATTTTTCATAATTTAATAAGGAATGAATACAAAGGATCATTCACCATGCATGTGATAATCCACATAGAGAGGTTATTCCAACAAAATAATAAAGAATGGAATAACAGAAGAATTCACCATGCATGCGATAGACCGCACAGAAACTGGTTATTCCCAACAGAATAATAAAGAATGGAACCAGGTCATGCAAAATCCGCACAGACAGGATATTCCAACAGAATAATAAAGAATGGAATAACAACAGAATTCACCAGGCATGCGATAGACCGCACAGACATGTTATTCCATCAGAATAATAAATAATTGAACTAGGTCATGCGTAATACACACAGACAGGATATTCCAACAGAATAATAAAGAATGGAATAACATAAGAATTTTACCATGTATGCGGTACTTTGTATAGACAGGTTATTCCAACATAATAATAAGGAATGGAATAACAATAACTCTCTTCATGAAAATGAAAGAAATAATACCCCTTACCATAAAATAAAGCTGGATACTAGAATAGAGAGGTAGCAGACTTCTCTTCTTCTTTCTCTCTATAATTTCTCTCTATAATAATTGCTCTATAGCTTTAGTGAATTGGTGGGAAATGAAGGAAGAATGAGCTTCTATTAATAGAAAAATATAGTTTCGATAATTGCACGTTTTTGGGCTCGAAAAATTATAGTACAATACCTCCAACTTTTCTTTCATTTTTAATTTAGTCCTGCAAGTATTATCAAACTTGCACCACCTCCTTAATAGTAAATAATGTAAATCAATAGTTCAATCATGTGATTCAATAGTTATAATCATGTGAAAATACGAATAACAGTATAGTACCTCCATCTATACCTCCATCTTTAACTTAGTCATGCAAGTATTATCAATCTTACACCAACTCCCCTAATAGTAAATGAATGTGAATCAATATTACACACATGTGAACAAATAGTTATAATCATGTGAATCAATAGCAATTAATTGCTCATTTATCCAATTAATTACCCGATAACTTCCACACATCAATTATTATCGAAATAAATATCAATTTTCACTAACACTAATAATTCTAACACAATGAAACTATCAATTTCATCTTTAATCAACACGAACTTATTCATCATTAATATTATAACTCACAATATTTAACAACTAGGTCGTTCCAAGGAAAGAGGGGGCTTTCCGATAAGGATTTCTCCTTATTGGCGCGCAATTAGATGACCAAACCTCTCCTTGATAGAACTTCTAGACATTGTATGTGACGCCCCCAAAATAGGTATACAATACCCATTCTAAGTCGCCAAATACATGGTACAGAAAGCAAACTACAACATTAATAATACAATTGTCGTGCAAAATACGACAACACATACTGTGAGTTTAAATACAAATATTGTCTTCTAGACAATATCAACACTCAAATAAGTCATCATTACAATTATTCATACACTATTTTACGAAAATAGTGAGGATCAAGTAAAACATCTTTCTAGAACCATTACTCCATACTCAGACTCGATCCTGCTTATGTTCTCACCTCCACGAGAAGAAAAATGGAACAAAAAGGAAAAGGGTGAGCTCAACTAGCCCAGTAAAGAATATTATGACTAAGATAATATACAACAAATTATCATTAGTCTTCAACAGGAAAAAATCTGATAGAATATAATAGACAATAAGTTTTAGATCAATATTCTGCAGCGAAAACAACAATCCATTAGAAGAGTCACGTAGAGAATAAATTCTACTATCTTCTAAGATTTAAAAGTTCGTCATCAATATTTTATCCCTGTAACAACAATCAATATACATCTTTAATCAAATATTCATCTTTGCACTACAGGCCAAAGATATTCAGTAGTATCATCATTTAAGACTGAGGATGATGAAAAATATTTAAAAAAAAAGGAATCCAGTGAGACAGAAGAACAAATATTAGGGATTCGTATAACAGTTTATCCAAGATCAATAATACTTCATAATAACCAATTATGAAGCAGAATTCAAAAATAACGATCAAAACATGGATACAATCAAAGATAGTAGCCAAAATAGACATCTTGGACAAAAGAAAAATTTTATTTTTGGTGAATAGTCTTCAGATATCGTGAATAAGTGTCGTATACGTGAATAGTAACCCCGACACAAAAAGTTCCAAATTTGATTAAAAAGTTCACCAATATTTCGGTATAATGATATTGAAGAAAATAATATCATTTAAGAAGAAAATAACATCCCTTACCTCAAAGAAACAGTACTTCGAAATGAAATATCGGATATGATGCTGAATGAAACTTGTACTGAACAATAACTCTCTAAGTATCTAAATACTCACAAAATACGCTCGATAATATAGAGAGAGAAAGAGAGAAAACTTGTTTCTGGTGTGATTTTCAATTCTAACTTAGTCCTCTATTTATAGGATAATGTTAGCACGCCGAAGCAGACTTGACCTGCTACCTGATGGCTTTACCTGCTACTATTGCCACCCACCACATTTGAAATTCAATTGAGCACATTTCTCACCAACCAATTATAGAATTTTCCAAAATGTTTTATCATTTAAACAATAATCAGAAACTTTAATAATTCATAGGAAATAGCCCGTTTATTAGAAAAATACAAATTTTATGTCCATTCCAAACGAAATCGAATTCTCTACAACTTTGCAGAAGAAAGTTTTTCCAAATTCCAAACAAAAAATATCCAAAATTCACAAACGGGTGATTTTTAATACCTCCAATCTGACAAAATACTGATAAAACATCTCAACATTAATTCTTTCATTAATAACCATATAAAATAAATAAATCCATCATATATATCCACATCAAATAAATATTTCCTTATCATATAAATCAATAATTAATTATTCCCAAATAATATTACAGAATCACAATTATGACAACTAGGCTGTTCCCAAAAAAGAGGGGGCTTTCCAATAAGGATTTCTCCTTACTGGCGCGCAATTAGGTGACGAAACCTCTCCTTAGACAGAACTTTCTAGACATTTCCAATAATGTTATCTAATAATATTATTCAAATAATATGAATTATTGATCTGATAATGGGAAATCTTGTGTAAAAATGACAATTATTGAAACAACAATAATATTAAATATCAACGCAAATTATTGAATCAATAAAATAAAATATTGAATAGTAACTCTTTGTAACAATTATTGAGTAGTGCCTTCTTACGTGCGTAATTAATAATTCAATAATCTTGTGCAATCTGGTAATCTTCTTTATGCGACCACGCGTATTCATCAGATTTTAACCACCAGGTATTCCAACAGTGTTAACGGTAACAACTACGCCATTATTTATAAGAACTCATACTTTGTCGTTTTCTTCATCCGACAGTTATTCTATTATGAGCCCCACGAATGGCTGCGCCGTCGTATTAATATTCCCAGACAAAAAGAATATTCCACGACCAAAAGAATATTCCCAAACAAAAATGAATATTTTATAACCACTTGCTTATTTTGTAAAATTTACACATTTCACCCATAACCAAAGAATTATATCAAATTAACACCTTATTAATTTAAAATAATGAATAGAGGAAAATTCCATTTTATTTATAATAAGTTGGGGTCTTACAATCTCCCCTCCTTTTAAAATTTTGTCCTCGAAATTGACGTACGTACCTGGTGTTTCGAACAGGTGAGGGTACCTCACTTTCATTTCTGATTCCAACTCCCAGGTCATTTCCTCAATAGCATGGTTCCTCCACAAAACCTTAACTTGTGGTATAACCTTGGTGCGTAGGACATGCTCTTTCCTATCCAAGATCTTAACAGGTACCTCCACGTACGTTAAATCTTCGGCTATCTCGTCTGGTTCTAACGCAATAATGTGGTTCGGGTCTTTCACATATTTACGAAGCATAGATATGTGGAAAACATTGTGAACACGAGACATACTTGGAGGTAACGCGAGTCTATATGCCACATTTCCTATTCGGTCAAGAATCTCAAATGGACCAACAAACCTTGGATTGAGCTTTCCTCTCTTTCCAAATCTTGTAACTCCCTTCCATGGAGCAATACGTAATAATACATGATCCCCAATATTAAATTCCACGTCCTTTCAATGAAGATCAGCTTAACTCTTTTGTCGATCTTGTGAGGTTTGAATACGTTGTCAAATCATTTGAATCTTTTCTGTAGTCATGCGTACTAATTCTGGTCCCAACAATGTTGCTTCTCCCACCTCGTCCCAACATACTGGAGAACGACACTTTTGTCCATCTGGCGCCTCTCGATGGAGCCATGCCTATACTTGCTTGATAACTGTTGTTGTAGGAGAATTCCACCAATGGTAAATACTTATCCTAACTCCCTTTGAAGTCTAGGACACATAGTCTTAATAGATCTTCAAGAGTTTAAATAGTCCTCTCTGATTGTCCGTCTGTTTGAGGATGGTATGCTGAACTGAATCGTAAATCCGTTCCCATAGCTTTCTACAAGCTAACCCAAAATCCTGAAGTAAATCTTGGGTCACGATCCGAAACTATGGATACTGACATGCCATGCAATCTCACAATCTCATTTACGTATATACGAGCAAGACGTCCAAGGGAATAAGTCTCACATATCGGCAAGAAATGAGCAGACTTGGTTAATCTATCAACAATAACCCAAATCGCATCTATGCCTTGAGAAACTTTGGGAAGACCTGTAACGAAATCCATGGTAATGTGTTCCCACTTCCATTCTAGAATCTCAAGTGGTTGCAATGGACCTTTTGGTACTTGATGCTCCGCCTTTACACGTTGATAAGTTAAACACCTCGAGATAAACTCCATGATCTCTCTCTTCATATTGTTCCACCAAAATGTATGTCGAATATCATGATACATTTTGGTACTCCCAAGATGGATTGCAAACGGGGTGTTGTGTGCCTCCATCATGATTCTATGCTTCAAGTCAGAATCGTTAGGAACGCAAAGTCTAGAGTTGACTCGAAGTATTCATTCTTCATCGATTCTTTCTTTTGGAATAGCTCCTTCTTGCACTTTATTCTTCATACGCATCAGCCCCAGGTCCGTAGCTTGAGCAGCTTAACCTTTATCAATTAAAGTCGGTTCTACTCGTATATTCGCCATCATCATGTGGGTCCCTGGAGTCTTTAATTCTATCTCCATCCTTTGCAAGTCATACAAAATGGGCCTTTATGTTGACAATATCGCACTCGTACTCGCATATGATCTTCTACTCAATACGTCAGCTACTACATTCGCTTTTCCAAGATGATATTGAATAGTGTGATCGTAATCTTTCAACAGCTCAAGCCAACGTCGTTGCCGCATGTTGAGTTCTTTTTGGGTGAAGAAATATTTGAGGCTTTTATGGTCCGTATAAATCTCCACTTTCTCCCCATACAAATAGTGTATCCAAATTTTCAACGCGAATACGACTGCTGCCAACTCCAGATCATAAGTAGGATAATTCCTCTCATATTCTTTGAGTTGTCGCGAGGCATAGGCTATGACTTTCCCATGTTGCATGAGAACACATCCTAACCCTTTGCCTGAAGCATCGCTGTAGATAACAAATCCATCTGACCCAAATGGTATTGCCAAAACAGGTGTCGAAATGAGTCTCCTCTTGAGCTCTTGGAAACTCTTCTCGCATTCCTCGCTCATATCAAATTTTGTATTTTTACGAGTCAGTCATTTGAGTTAGCAGTAGCGATTTGAGAAAATCTTTCCACGAATCTCGATAATAACTTTCGTAAGCCCGAAAAAATGCGTGCTTGGTCCACACCGACTTTGGTTGCTACCAACTTTGTATTGCTTGATCTTACAAATTCAATAGATACTCCATGTTTTGACACCACGTGCCCAAGGAATGCTACTTCCTCAAGATAGAACTCACATTTCTTTAGCTTGGCATAAAGCTTGTTTTAACGAAGCCTTTTAAGTATCAGCTTCAAATGGTGCTCATGATCTTCACGACTTTTGGAATAGATGAGGATGTCATTAATAAAGACAAAAACGAACTGATCTAAATATTCCTTGAATACACGGTTCATCATATCCATGAAAGCAGCAGGAGCATTAGTCAATCCAAAAGACATGACTAAGAATTCATAATGCCCGTACCGAGTTCTGAAGGCAATCTTTGGAATATCCTCAGTTTTATTCTTCAGCTGGTGATATCCAGAACGAAGATCGATCTTTGAAAAGAAGTGTGCTCCTTGCAACTGGTCGAACAGGTCATCAATGCGAGGTAACGGATACCTATTCTTGATGGTGACATGGTTTAATTCTCGGTAGTCAATACAAAAATCGCATACTCCGTCTTTTCTTCTTTACTGAATAAAATAGGAGCACCCCAAGGAGATGTACTAGGACGAATGAAACCGATGTCTAATAACTCCTGTAGTTGGACTTTTAACTCCTGAAGTTCAATAGGAGCCATTCGATATGGGGTTTTAGAAATGGGTTTTGTACCCGGTTCAAGGTTAATAAAGAATTCAACTTCTCATTCTGGGGGTAGACCAGGAAATTCTTCAAGAAATACGTCAGGAAATTCATTAACAACAGAAATTTTATTCAAATCTGACGTGTCTTTATTCAAATCCATAACATGGGCTAAGAAAGCTTGACATCCATTTTTCAATAAACGAATGGCTTTATAGCTTGATATGAATGTGTTTGACTTCAATGGTTTGGTTGCTTGAGTTCGCATAACAGGTTGGTTAGGAATATGAAAACTAACAACCTTACGAAAATAATCAATTTTGGCATGATGAGTGGTTAACCAATCAATTCCTAAAATCACGTTAAATGCAAGTATCTACAAAGAGATAAGATCAACAAGTAATGTCATTGTGCCAACTTGGATTAAGCAAGATTTATAAACAGTGGATGTGATAAAGGTTTCTCCTAACGGAGTCTCCACAGATAAGTTAAAGTCTAATTTCTCCGAAGTCAAGTTTAAACGTTGAGCACAAGCAGGAGAGATAAAAGAATGGGTAGAACTGGTATCTGGTGAGGTATAAACTTCACAAAAATTTATGATTAACTAACCCGTGATAACTTCATTTGGGTTCCTCACTTGTTGGGAAGTCATGACAACCGTTCTCCTTGAACTACCGGCTTTGACTTATGCAGGGCATCATTTGGTGTCATCACTACCGTTGAAATTGAATTTTCTATAGGGCATATTCCACCCTCAACCGCTTCATCGTACTCTACTTCATGATCTGAATCATTAATCTTGATCCATATCGAATTGGGGTTGACCATGATGTGCGGGGTAATTCAAAACTTCGATGTTGGGTTCTCTCAATTGCTGTCCAAAAAGAGAAATACATATCATCTATTTTAACCTTCTTAGATCGGACATCTCTTTCCATAATATCAATGCGTCGTGCGGCTTTTACCCATGCATCACTTATTCTCACTTGTTCAGTTGTTTCTTCTTTCAGCTCAGATTCCAGCTTTATCGTCTTATACTCTGCCAAAGAGTGCTTCTGTTCAAGCATCACATATCGGGAAACACAAGCTTGAATTATTGCATCCTTTTGCTCCACGACCGCCTTCCGTTCTTCAGCCTGCTCTTCTAACTCATGAATTCAATTTTGCAATTCTAAATTTCGATCATAAAATTCTTCTAACAAATTCTCCCCAGGTACCTCTTCTTCCTCTTCTTCCTCACTCTTAGCTGCTACCTCTACGACTATCTCGGGTGCAACTATCAATTCTTCACTCACAACATGGATATCTGTAATTCCTTCTTTTCCTGACATCACATTATACTGGTTGGTGATTAGAGTTGTCTCCACGATCTCATTCACTCCATTGTTAACGTTCTCAGCTGCCATTCTTAAAAACTATCATAAAACAAGGGTTAATTAAACAAATTAATATATCACATAATATCCCTATATTATGACCGACCAACAATTAATCTTAGGTAGGACACACTAGCAAAGGATTTACTCATCTCTCCCCTCCTAGTTCTATTCCCCGATCTCTGCCAGAGACCATATCCCTAAGCTTTGATACCAACTGTGATGCCTCCAAAAAAGGTATACAACACCCATTCTGAGTCGCCAAATACATGGTATAGAAAGCAAACTACAACTTCAATAATACAATTGTCGTGCAAAATACGACAACAGATGCTGTGAGTTTAAATAAAAATATTGTCTTCTAGACAATATCAACACTCAAATAAGTCCTTATTACAGTTATTCATACACTATTTTACAAAAATAGTGAGGACTGCTAAAACATCTTTCTAGAACCATCACTCCATACCCCGACTCGATCCTGCTATGTTCTCACCTCCTGAAAAGAAAAATGGAACAAAAAGGAAAAGGGTGAGCTCAACTAGCCCAGTAAAGAATATTATGACTAAGATAATATACAACAAATTATCATTAGTCTTCAACAGAGAAAAATCTGATAGAATATAATAGACAACAAGTTTTAGATCAATATTCTACTATCTTCTAAGATTTAAAAGTTCAACATCAATATTTTATCCCTGTAACAACAATTAATATACATCTTTAATCAAATATTTATCTTTGCACTACAGGCCAATGATATTCATTTGTATCACTAGTTGGTCATGTTCATCTCAACATCTGTTCATCTTTGTACTACGGGCCAAAGATATTCATCAGTTAATCATTCATCTTTGCACTACAGGCCAAAGATATTCAGTAATATCATCATTTAAGACTGAGGATGATGAAAAATATTTTAAAGAAAATGAATCCAGTGAGACAGAAGAACAAATATTAGGGATTCGTATAATAGTTTATCCAAGATCAATAATACTTCATAATAACCAATTGTGAAGCAGAATTCAAAAATAACGATCAAAACGTGGATACAATCAAAGATAGTAGCCAAAATAGACATCTTGGACAAAAAGGAAAATTTCAGTTTTTGGTGAATAGTGCCGTATTCGTGAATAGTGCCGTATACGTGAATAGTGTCATATACGTGAATAGTAACCCAGACACAAAAGTTCCAAATTTGATTAAAAAGTTCACCAATATTTCGACATAATGATATTGAAGAAAATAATATCATTTAAGAAGAAAATAACATCCCTTACCTCAAAGAAACAGTACTTCGGAATGAAATATCGGATATGATGCTGAATGAAACTTGTACTGAATAGCAAGTCTCAAAGTATCTAAATACTCACAAAATACGCTCGATAATATAGAGAGAGAAAGAGAGAAAACTTGTTTCTGGTGTGATTTTCAATTCTAACTTAGCCCTCTATTTATAGGAAAATGTTAGCATGCCGAAGCAGACTTGACCTGCTACCTGATGGCTTTACCTGCTACTATTTCCACCTACCACATTTGAAATTTAATTGAGCACATTTCTCACCAACCAATTCTAGAATTTTCCAAAATGTTTTATCATTTAAACAATAATCAGAAACTTTAATAATTCATAGAAAGTAGCCCGTTTATCAGAAAAATACGAATTTTATGTCCATTCCACACGAAATCGAATTCTCTACAACTTTGCAGAAGAAAGTTTTACCAAATTCCAAACAGAAAATATCTGAAATCCACAAACGGGTGATTTTTAATACCTCCAATCTGACAAAATACTGATAAAACATCTCAGCATTATTTCTATCATTAATAACCATATAAAATAAATAAATCCATCAATTATATCCACATCAAATAAATATTTCCTTATCATATAAATCAATAATTAATTATTCCCAAATAATATTACGTAATCACAATTATGACAACTAAAACATTTCCCCTAAAAGAGGGGCTTTCGAATAAGGATTTCTCCTTCATCTTGGCAATTAGGTGATGAAACCTCTCCTTAGGCGAACTTTCTAGACATTTCCAATAATGTTATCTAATAATATTATTCAAATAATATGAATTATTGATCCGATAATGGGAAATCATGCGATGACAATTATTGAAACAACAATAATATTAAATATCAACGCAACAATTATTGAATCAATAAAATAAAATATTGAATAGTAACTCACAGTAACAATTATTGAATAGTGCCTTCTTACGTGCAATTAATAATTCAATAATACTTTAATGCGATCTGGTAATAATTTCTTTATGCGACCACAGCGTATTCATCAGTATTTTAACCACCAGGTATTCCAACAGTGTTAACGGTAACAACTACGCCGTTATTTATAAAAACTCATACTTGGTCGTTTTCTTCATCCGATAGTTATTCTGTTATGAGCCCCACGAATGGCTGCGCCGTCGTACGAATATTCCCTGACAAAAAGAATATTCCATGACCAAAAGAATATTCCCAGACAAAAATAAATATTTTATAACCACTTGCTTATTTTGTAAAATTTACACATTTCACCCATAACCAAAACATTATATCAAATTAACACCTTATTAATTTAGAATAATGAATAGAGGAAAATTCCATTTTATTTATAATAAGTTGGGGTCTTACATTGTAAATATTGCAATTTAATAATATGAATAACTTTGTCGTCTCAATTATTGATTTAATAATATATCATATTATACAGATGATACCGTGATAATAATTGAATCAATAATATGAGAGATATGATGCAGCAATTACTGTAGCAATACTTGAGTATAACTGAGTGACTTCTCACGTAAGCATCAATAACCAATACCGTGTATTACTATGCAACCACGCGTATTACTGTACTTTTACTATCGGGTAGTTCAACAGTTTTAACGGTAACACTTCCGCCGTTATTTTTATAAAAAGATAATTCTTTCGTTTTCTTACTACGACAATACTTCCGTTGTGGGGTCCACCAATGATTGTGCCGTCGTATGAATATTCCCTGTTAAAACGAATATTCCCCTACCAATCGAATATTATATAACCACTTGTTTACTTTGTAAAATTTGTAAATATTATCCATAACTATAACATTATATCATATCCACACCATAATATTAAAAAATATATTTCGAGAGAAATTAATCTTTATTCATAAAAGTTGGGGTCTTACAACCTCCCCTTTTATGAAATTTCATCCTCGAAATTAGGGTGCGTACCTGGTATGTCAAAGAGGTGAGGATACCTTGATTTCATTTCAGATTCTAACTCCCAGGTCATTTCCTCAACATCATGGTTTCTCCACAAAACTTTTACTTGAGGTAAAACTTTAGAGCGTAGAATATGATATTTCTTATCCAAGATTTTAACAGGTACATCTTCATACGTTAAATCTTTCGCTATCTCATCCAGTTCTAATTCAATAATGTGGTTCGGGTCTTTCACATATTTACGTAACATAGATATGTGAAAAATGTTATGAACACGAGACATACTTGGCGGTAGCGCGAGTTTATGAGCCACGATTCCTACTTTCGATCGAGGATTAAAATGGGCCAATGAATCGGCATTGAGCTTTCCTCTCTTTCCAAATCTTGTAACTCCTTTCCATGGAGCAACACGTAATAAAACATGATCTCCAATATCGAATTCCACGTCCTTTCGATGAAGATCAACATAACTCTTTTGTCGATCTTGTGAGGTTTTTATACGTTGTCGGATCGTTTGAATCTTTTCCGTAGTCATACGTACCAAATCTGGTCCCAACAATGTTGCTTCACCCACCTCATCCCAGCATACTGGAGAATTTTACCACATCATTTGTAACATTACGGTCATGACTATACCGAATAATCCCTGGTCATAATCATACCAAGTCCATCTATGCACTACAGGCCATAGATGACTTTCAACATAATATAAACATGAGGACAATGACATAATAAATCAATAAAACAAGTTCAATAATTAAATTTTAAATATTTATAAGTTAATTTATCCTGAACTCAAAAACGTCCAAATTGTCAACATGATACTGCTTTGTGGAGTAAAATTAAAGAATGCTCGGAAAAATATTTCCATGAAAAGATACTGGATGAAGCGCAAATATCCAGGATATTCTACTAAATTCATGGAGTATAGAAGCCAAAACTTTAACCAACTGAGTATAATAGAATATATTAAACTGCAAATAAATTTTCGCCTGCCATGCGGTAATCCACGTAGACAGATCATTTCCACAATTTAATAAGGAATAAATACAAAGGATCATTCACCATGCATGTGGTAATCCACATAGACAGGTTATTCCAACAGAATAATAAAGAATGGAATAACAGAAGAATTCACCATGCATGCGATAGAATGCACAGACATGTTATTCCCAACAGAATAATAAAGAATGGAACCAGGTCATGCGAAATCCGCACAAACAGGAAATTCTAACAGAATAATAAAGAATTGAATAACAACAGAATTCACCAGGCATGCGATAGACCGCACAGACAGTTTATTCTAACAGAATAATAAATAATAGAACCGAATTCATGCGTATACGCATGCAGACGTGATATTCAACGTAATAATAAAGAATGGAATAATGAAAGAATTTCACCATGTATGCGGTACTTGGCGATAGACAAAGTTATTCAACATAATAATAAGGAATGGAATAACAATAGCTCTCTTCATGAAAATGAAAGAAATAATACCCCTTACCTTAGAATAAAGCTGGATACTGGAATAGGGAGGTAGCAGAAATAATACCCCTTACCTTATGACCGACCCACATTTCCAAAGCCATCACAGCAGCCCCCTCAAATAGATGAAGCAGGCCCGTCCACGCACGCACATGCTGCCCATGGTGATCACCAGCTCTGAAGGTTGGAGCGAAAAGTCGATGCCATGTACAATAACTTCGGAGCATTTGTGACGGGACTCACGAGGGCCTTGGCCGAGGCTTTTGTACAGTAGGGAACAATGCTCGAGTGGCCTCAGTTCGGGACAGTAGTGTCATATCCACCACCAGATTCACCACCCGAGGATGGTGGTACAGCCGATCATTATGAGAGTTTTCTGTACCCTTTACCTTCATTAAATGGGGCATTGAATATTATAAGTTTGGGGGTATTGGGGTAGTAGTATAGTTGCATATAGTTTCATTTAGTTTTTGCATGTTTAGTTTTAATTTTGCATGTTTATGTGTTAGATAAAATTTTGCAAAAAATTTTTAAAGAAAATTTTTAATTTTTAGTTATTATTGCGTGTGCTAGTATGTTTTAGTTTGCATGTCTCACAATGTTTAGCTTTATGAAATTTTGTCTAGCCAATGATGATAGTGAATTTTGAAAGATTCTTGAGTATTGTGGATAACATGAGTGAGATATAATGTTTTACGATGAAATTCATATTCTTTGTTTAAATGCTTTGGTTTGCACAAATGTGTTCATAATCACTTGTAGGTATAAGAAGTATGTTTGCATTGCTCGATAGAAAATGTAGTTTTAAAAAGAGAAATATGTGGAAAGTGATCTTAAACTATATGAAACATTGATATTCAAACTTTGGGAAAACATGGGTATGCTATATATAAAAAAAGAAGAAGAAAAAATCAAATAAGCGATAGCATTGGCTAGTCTTATTTAGGGGCCCAGCTACTTGAGTAAAATGCGCTTTGAGGGATTATCTTTACACCTAGCGCCTAAGGTCTTTCATGATCCAGGAATCGTTGGTTGAAAGCTTCGCTAAGGGGTAGCAAGGTTGCCTAATGGAATAAGACATTGCACAGTCATATGAAAAAAAAAGAAAAAGAAAAGAAAATAGCAATAAACACCGCGAGAAAGAGCGAAAATCGCCCTCGTGAGTAGCAATAAAGCAGTTAAACCCATTGTTGAACCTTAGTTTGTATTGATATGTTGAAACGATCATGTTGCATGAGTATACATGAGTCTTGATTTAGACTATAATTTTCTATTTTGAGCAATGTAACATGTGTATTCTTTGCTTAAGTCAAGTTTTGGTGAACTCCACACACACACACAGCATCTCTATAACATATATGAATTATCAGAGTGTATGATATTATGCCTATAGTTTGGTTTGAAATGGTAATCTTGAATCTGGATACTTCAACGAGGCAATTTGGATTTGAAATTGCATTAGAAATTTGGAACTATGTGAGACTAGTTTGCATCGAGCTTAGTTGCATAGTAATGTAGCTGCATTTTCATTGTTCATTAGTATGCATTGCTTGAGGGCAAGCAACAGTTCAAGTTTGGGGGTATTTGATAAGTGGGTTTTATACTTGCTTATTGAATACCAATTCACGCGAACTATGCCCATCTCAAGTACATTTTAGTGTGTTTTAGTTGCATTTCATGTTATTTTGCATTGCATTTACTTAAAACTCCTTTTGGTGAAAAAAGTGCAGGAAACAACCTAATTTGGTGGTAATAGAGGGCACGAGGCTAATGGACGCATGAAGCGAGGCACAAGTTGGGAGATGTGTGGCATGAGGATCAAATGGAGTAGAAGAGTAAGCATGGATGGACAAAGGAAGGAGTAGCGAGCAGGATCGATTCTGTTGAAACCGAATTCAAAGTTGCGAGCCGCATGTGCTGTGCAGCAGACAAGCATAGGGAAGTGCCCGCGCGAGCACCCGGCTGGACAACATTACACACTACAAGTCGCGCTCCCGCCGAGGATTACACCTTTGGAGGGTCTTGCATGCATACTGTGATGCTGAAGTCTGCTTGATTTGTTTTATTTTAATTTTTAATTAAAAGGGTTGTAATTGATTAAAATGATATCTGACTGGTGTCAGACGTATCTTTGATTACTTTTTACGTATTTTCATAGTAGGAACTAGGGTTTACACGTTGAGGGAGATTCCAACGTAGAATGAAGCTTAAAATGCCTATTTCTCCAATTCTTCTTAGGATTTTCAATTATTGTGGATTATCATTATTATTATTCTTTAATCGTTTCTATCCTTCATCTTTCAATTGTTTGCTTATTAACCATGTTTAGCTTTGATCCCATAATGGCTTTTGGTTCAGACATGAACTAAACTCCATTATGGGATTCTAACGAATTTTAATATGTAGTTTAGTTGCATGCTTGATTGCTGGAGCTGTTTTACATATCATATGGAAACTCTATCATGGTTGTTTTGCATGTATGAATGCTTGATCACCATTCGTTTTAGTACTTGTATGGAATTGACAATGAACATGCAAGTATGGATTGTAATCATGATAACATACATATATGGGGCTGTTTTAAATGGCTTGTGTATTTCGTGAACCAGATAGACATATACTATTTCACCGTATGAGTTAAAATAAGGGTTTGTGCTTAAATTCAGTATGATTGCAATTTCAAATAGACATATAGTGATTTTGGTTATATTGCTGATTACATGGAGTCTATCGCTTGTGGATGCTGTGTAAGTAGGTCATAGTACATTGAAAAATGGCTATGACTCTATTAGTGTTTTTGGCTACTTTCCTGTGATATGTGAATAATTCTTGCATGATAGTGGTAATTAGATGAAATATTAAATGAAGTTAGGATCCTATTATTTCCAGATTTGGTTTATTCCATTATTATTCTTGTTTTAGTTGTTAGTTGCAATTAGATTAATTCACCAATATAGTCATTAGTTTAAGCATATAAATATAGTGATTTAATTGATGCATAGTAGTTTAAATTTGACAACTTTCTCTGTGGGATCGATACTTTACTTACTATGTATTACTTGTTGACACATGTATGCTTGCATGAGTTAGAGCTCTTTTATCAGAACTGAAAAAGAGGCAACACGCGCCAGTAAGGAGAAATCCTTATCGGAAAGTCCCCTCTTTCTTGGGAACGACCTGGTTGTTATAATTGTGACTCTGTAATATTATTTGTGAATAATTAATTATTAATTTATATGATAAGGAAATATTTATTTTATGTGAATATAAATGAAGGAATTAATGCTATGTTTTATCATTATTTTGTCGGTATGAAAGTATTAAAAATCAAATGAAAAACGAAATTTAGAAATTTTCATAAAAATTAGTTTATTACTTGATTTTGTAAAATCCATAACTCTTTATGTATAATGAGTTAGGAAATGAGCCATATATCAAAAGAAAGCCCTAGTAGTAATCTAAAGGCAAAAATTTGAATCACCCAAAAGTTCTTTGTGGATTTTTCGTGGTGACTGTTTGAGTGAAACTGGTACGAGGGACTCATAGTCCGGAAAAAACAGTGTTCTTAAGCTCTATTGCCTGAGTTATACTTTTTAATCCGACCGTTGGATCTTTGTTATTTTTGGATATATTATACATATATAAGTTGAGTATATATCCATAAATTTTGTACCGTTAAAAATTAAGGTATGATTTGTTATGAATTTTAAGAGGTGACTGATTCAGAAATTGTTGTAGCAGAAATTTTGGTAACCCTTTCTCTCTATGTTAGAGGCAGAATTTGGAAAAACTTTCTTCTACAAAGTTGTAGAGAATTTAATTTCCTATGGAATGGACATAAAATTCGTATTTTTTTTAAAAAAAGGGTTATTTATTATGAATTATTGAAGTTTCGGAAATAAATATTTTTATTAAATATATCGTGGGCCCCTCTTTTGGTTGGTGTGGAAAATGTTGATTTTTGTGGGCCCCACTTGTGGTGGCTGATTTCTGGTCAAGGAAGTGTGCGGGATAAAATTTTAATAAAATATTATTTTATTAATTTAGTCTGCTTTGGCGTTCTAGCATTTTCCTATAAATAGGGTGCTTAGTTAGAATTAAAAATCAAACCAGAATCATAAGTTTTCTCTCTCTATATTATCGAGCGTATTTTGTGAGTATTTAGATACTTTGAGAGTTATTATGTAGTACAAGTTTCCTACAACCTTATATCCGATATTCCCGTCACAAGTACTGTTCTTTTGAGGTAAGGGATGTTATTTTCTTCGTAAATGATGTTATTCTCTAAATATCATTATACCGAAATGTTGGTATAAATTTTATTATGAAATTTTTACCTTTTCATGTCGAGGTTACTATTCACGCATATGAGTACTATTCACGTATACGACACTATTCATGAATTCGGTACTATTCATAAGTACTGTTCACGAAGTATGATTTTTCTTATGAAATTTCTACCTTTTTGTGTCGGGGTTACTATTCACGTATACGATACTATTCACAAATACAACACTATTCACTGAAAAAAATGAAATTTTCTCTTCTTTGTCCACGATGTCTATTATGGTTACTGTCTTTGATTATATCCATGTTTTGATCTTCATTCTTGAATTTTACTCCACTATGGTTTATTATGGATTATCTTAAACACGAATCCCTAATCTTTGTTCTTTTGTCTCATTGGATTCATTTCTTAAAAATATTTTTCATCACCCTCAGTCCTAAATGATGATATAACTGAATATCTTTGGTCTGTAGTGCAAAGATGAATGATTACCTGATGAATATCTTTGGCCCATAGTGCAAAGATGAATAGGTGTTGAGATGAACATAACTAACTGGTGATACAAATGAATATCTTTGGCCTGTAGTGCAGAGATGAATATTTGATTCAAGATGTATATTGATTGATGTTATAGGGATAAAATATTGATGATGGACTTTTAAATTCATAGATGATAGTAGATTTCATTCTCAACTTAACTCTTCTAATGAATTGTTGTTTCCGCCGCAGTTGTTGATCTAAAACTTGTTGTCTATTATATTCTATCAGATTTTTCCCTATTGAGGACTAAGGATAATTTGTTGTACATTATCTTAGTCATATTATTCTTTGTCGACGTCGGGATTTTTTAGTGTCCCTTTTCGTTACTTGTTCTTTGGTGTTCTCATGTTAATGTGAGATTTGTTTAAAAAAACAAGTGAAAAAGGTCCGACATGTATAATGTCGATGATTTGACTTTAAGAGTCGCCAGTTGGTGTATTTAACTGGTTTCACCAATGCAACCGAAAAGGTTTGCACATTGACCCAGTGATATGACACTGCTAAACGGGTCTGTAAAACCGAGATTCATTTGAGTTTGGGGGCTTGATTATGCGGAGGGAATGTGTTAGGCACCCCTTGACATTCGTGTTGCCACGGTGACCGCCACTTTTCAAAGAAACTGTTATATGAATGTGTGTGTGTGTGTGTGTGGATCAATGTGCAATTATTTGGAAGTAGTGCTATGTCTCGTTCGCACCTATATACAAAGGGTTTGAATTTATTGAAAAATTCAGGTTTAACCAGATATATCAATGAAGTTTTGTAAAAAGAAGTTTTTCAAACCCTGTGCTCAATAGTAATTGAGGCCTTTGATACTTCCATTTTATTATTAAATGTTCGACTTGTTTGCTTTTATTTTCGAGATCGCGAGGCATCTTGAGAAAATAATATCTGTGATGCCAAACTCCTCATGGGCATAGCAACCATCTAAGGAAATTCGAATAATCGTAAATAATGTACAAGTACTTCATAACTGAAAAAAAAGTCCTTCACGGAACCGAATCTAGATTCAATGAAATTTGAATCAGTGATCACATGATTCCTAAGCTCACATAATCTTGCAATTTGTATGGAAAGCAATAAGCGATTATATATATAAAAGCTGTAAATATATATATACAGACATGATCAACCACCACGAAGCAACTCCATGGGGATCGGAAATATAAATATATAAAAGTGGTAAATATATATATATGGACATGATCGATCAACCACCATGAAGTAAAATCCGGTGTGGAATGAAATGTAAATAAAGTCATAAAGCGATCAATCGCCACGAAAGTAAACTCCAAGCGAGGACAAAATGTAAATAAAAGTCATAAAAGTGATCAAGCGCCACGAAGTAAACTCAGTGGCGGAGATTTAAATATATATATATATATATATATATATATAAGCGGTAAATGCTCTTATATATAAATCCGAGGCTCATCAAATATATAAATGATAATAATTATATATATAAGTATATATATATATATATATATATATATATATATATATATATATATATATATATATATATATATAAAAAAGCAAAAAACGCCTCCGGACATAAGTCTAGGCTCATCGAGATAGAGTCCCACCACAATTTATATATATATATATATATATATATATATATATATATATATATATATATATAAGCAAGTAAACGCTTTCGAAGACATAAGTCTAGGCTCAATCGAGGCATAACTCAATAATGTTAGTCCATATATAAAATATATACATATAAATAAGTATATATATAAAGACGTAAATGAAAACCACTTGATAAAATGCAGGAAAACACACACAACACGACTCTCAATGTGTATAACAGTGTGTGCTAATATGAAAAGAAAGGCTTTATAGAATGTAAGAAGGCTTATAGTAAGCTGCCAATGTAAACTTCTATGACTCTATGTGGATAAACACTCAGCTCCCACTGGATAAAAGTATAGCTATATGTGAGCTAAAAGATGTTTAAACTGAGGAAACACTCAATATGGGTGCGTACAGAGTAAATTGGATAGGGCTTCTTCGCCTTTTCTCTCTCTTCTCTTTTCCAAATGGCTGACCCCAAGGTCTATATTTATAGACTGATGGCCGCAGGTGTACCTGCGGCAGGAGCAGTTACACCTGCGGCTGGCCGAGGTGTCCACGGGCTTCATGGATCCCGTCGTCTCGAAATACATGCACTCGTGCATTGTAATGTCTGCTCAAACTTGCAAAACGTTAATCCGAGCATCCGAACAAGGTATATGTGACCTTCTTTGGACCGCTTGTGTCGAGAGTTACGCAATGACATGGATTAGAGGTTGTACGAAGTCAGGAAGACGGGATCATGCCCATAGTCTTCAAGCTTCAAATTCTATGCGGTGTACTACCACGCGTAATAGTCACTCGGGATTGTAACTCCTCGGTTCTTGTGGGACATTGTTGTATGTATGTATGTAGTGTTGAGACAAAATGCAGGTGTTGATGTGACAAGATGACATTTTACTCCTCACCGGGGTTATCACCGGTTTGAGTTGAAAGTAGACGTTGCTCAGGGTTACATCTGAGATTAGACTGCTGCAAGTGTTTGATTGCCGCAAGGTCATCTTGTGAGTGTGTTTGTCTAACCGTTGTTAGCTCTGGGTCTGAGGGGTGAGTGCCTCGGCAGGAGGTTTGAGATTGAAGCTGATAGCATGTGTTTAAAACAAGCATTCCCGGAGTTATCGCTGGAACTGCAACAGCACTCCTTGGGGTTTTTGCCAAGGGCGAAACTTGGGGTTATCTCCGAGGTTGGAAATGATCATTTCGGTGTGTGTTCCAGGGTTTGGAAATGATTTTCCCGGTGTGTGTCCCGAGTTTTGAACTTGAACTTCCGGTAGTATTCGGAATGAATGTAAGCTGTCTTCCAGGGTTATCTCCAAAAGACGAATCTACCCTCCTGCAATGTTAGTAACAGGTGTGCAGAAAATTTCGAGTGTCTACAGATGCCCCTCTTTATCATATTCTTGAAATGCAAGGCATGGATAGGATAAAGAATCCTAGACACTTGAAATGCAAGTAAAGTAAACATGACGCTATGTACAGCAACATGATGCAAATGTATGATGCATGATTGTCAGGTAATCCTGTTTGGATGAAAATCAGTGATGGCTTGGACATGCGATCCAAGTCTTCAAGGATTTTGACGTTGGGGTTATCACCAAAGTCTCGAATCCAATACACTTGCTTATATTCCATAGATGTGCCTCTTGTGTGCAAGAGATCTATGGGGATAAAGCTTTGTCTTTTTGAGGATGTTTATAACATATTTCCTCATTCTGTCAGATTTAATGCTAACAGTCTATTGTTGTCAGGGTTGCCTGACCTTCGCTGATGTGTGTATCACCGGATAGATCCCTGCTGGGTGGATTGTCAAGGTTGCTTGACCTTCATTGATGTATGTGTCAATGGTCGCACTGTGTTGTAAACCCCACCGGGGATATGTGGATAAGTTGCTTTGATGGGTTTACTTGCCATCGGCTGACATGACGTCAAGGCTGTTTGACCTTCATTGATGTGTGTATCAATGGTTGAGAATGCGCTGTAACCCCCGCCGTGGATACATGGATGCTTGAAAGATGTGCATTGTGACCCCTTCCGGGGATACTTTGTCATTTTATAACTTCGGCATTGTAACTCCCGCCAGGGAGGTTTAGCATTTCGTGGTTTTGCGTTGTAACCCCCACCGGGGAGGTTTAGGGATGTGACCCTGTAATGACGGCATCGGACCTTTGTGGGGTATTGCCGAGCATGATTTGTAAAAGCTGAGCTCATCGGTATAGTATACCCTGCATTCAAGTGAATACCAATGAGATGACGGGATGTCAATTCTGACACGTACAAAATCAGGATTCCAGGCTATTCCGCTCAATCACGTAGCATTATTGTTCCTGATTTGGCCTTTTCAGCTTGTGAGACCTCTTTTGCAACTCTAACTAGAGAGAGTCAGAGGTGTGGGACCCACGTAGGAGTGCCATAAATAGACCTACAGCAGCCGCAGGTGGACCTACAGCCAACCGTGACTATGTAAAGCCCAAAGGTTGCTTTCATAAGTCATTTTCAAGCTGCGCTGCGAAGGAAATCTAAGAGCTCTTCTTCAGATCTGCTGAGTTCGGGCAACTTTCTGCATATTCTGCCACCGTACAAGCATTCTTCACTGTCCTGGTAACATATGCATGTATTTTTTCCAGTTTCTATCCGTTGGAAAATGACTTATCACATAAAATGCATTTAGACACATAGTAGTGAATATACATGCTGAATGACTTGATAAAAAATATTCAACATAGCAAATGTTAGTATTAAACCATGCTGAACATAATGATGTAAAAAAATTTGACTTTTGAAACAGTCAAATTGGCACCTTTTACTATCATTTCTTATCCTATCTGAAGACAAATGAATAAAGGTAGAAAAGCAAAATAATCCTGGTAATTAGACTACACTTACGGATTTTAAACTGTGATGTAATAATGCATGTAGGATGTATATGACTGTGTATAGGTGTGATACTGAATGGCCACCTAGTCATGCCTATGTGCATGTGGATAGTCCCATTTACAAAGGGGGCTATGGTAAAATTTTCCAAAATGTAGGAATTGAGTAGCCATGCATTTTTAACTCTACTGTAGACGTATGTTAAAACAATGCATGCATGCATGTAATGGATAAAATGCATTTTGAAAAGCTCCAGGTAAGAATTTACCATACCCTTTCTGAGGTGATTTAGAGACTTGTTGTCCAGATATTATGGATCCGGATCAACCGAGTAGTTCCCGTAAGACCACTTCAAGTGTACGGAGGAGGGCTTCTGAAGAGCCTCAGCGCCGGTCTATCAGACAGCCTCATCATCTAGTGGAGGCGGTGATATGTCTTATCCGGGTTGAAGTGCCGAATGTCGAGGACGATGAGGAAGACGTACCGATTTAGGTTCCTGCTCCTGCTGTACGTGTTCCCCGTAGGGAATTTCCAGGTATTCAAGTGGCGAACCCAGATCTTCTGAGTGACTTGAGTAGGCATCCTTCAGCATACCTACACACAAACGAGGTATGAAGTTAGATCTTTAATCTTCCTTATTTCCTATTAATGAGGAGTCAAGGATTTTGATGTTGATCTACATTTGATGTAGGTTCCCGGCTTCACACAGCCTCGAGGGAACTGGTTTAGCATCCACTCTATGTATCAGGCTTTGCATGATGACTACAGAGCGATTGTACATGGCTGGGAATTTGGGACGTTCTTCTCCATTCTTCCCCGTCGCTGTCCTTGGTGTTACCTCAGGGCATTGTCTGAGCGGTGGTTTCACCAGACTCAGTCACTCCATTTGCTGGACTGTGAGGTGATGATGACACTGATAGATTGGTAATTTATCAGAGGTATGGAGTTTGTAGGGGATCCAGTGCCTTGCACGGTGGATATTACCCCTACTGTCATTAGATCATTATTGGGAGTCCCGGCGGAGGTGCTCAAGGGAAGGACTGTTCGTACAGGTCCTTTGAGCGTAGATGCTATGAGCGGGTTGTTGAGTGAGCCCATACCAGATGATGTGAGAGTCAAGGATCGCATTCTTCGGCGATTGTTCCTGATAATCATTAGGGGCTGCATCATAGCAGATAATTCCTCTACGGTGTCCTTCGCTTTGATCAGCGCCACTAGACACATGGACCGTATAGGAGAGTATGATTGGGGTTCCTACACCTTTTCCTACTTCCTCAGGGGAATGCGCATGCGATCGCAGGGCTTGACCGAGACTTGGTTAGGATTATACCCGTTTCTGCTGGTGAGTGTTTCTCTTATCTTTTCCCATATATAGGTTAAGAGTGTTGACTGACAGCAGATGTTTGCCTTTGTGTTGGCAGTTTTGGGCCTATGAGAGGCTTCCATGGTTGCGTCCTATGAGCATGTTAGGTTTAGACACCTATCCACGAGGAAGAAGATGGCATCATTCCATGTTGGCGGAGGGTTTCACCCATTGTCGCCTACAGCTGGAGTTGTTGACAATGGATGTCATCACAAGGGTTCCCTACTCTGGAGAGCATTTGGGAGTTGGATTTGAGGATGGGTGTGACACCCCCAAAATAGGTATACATCACCCATCTTGAGTCGCCAAATACATGGTACAAAATTTAAATACAACTTAATTATACAACAGTCGTGTAAAATACGACAAAATATAATCTAAGAGTTTTAATAAGAATATTGTCATCTAGACAATATCCACACTCAATAGAGTCCTCATTACATTTATTGTCACACTATTTAACAGAATAGTGAGGAATAGTAATGCTATCATCGGACCAAAATCACTCTGTTTCCAGACTAGTCCCGGCTACTTTCTCATTTCACGAAGAAAAAGTGAAAGAAAGAGTGAGCTCAACTAGCCCGATGAAATATTATGACCAAGATAATGCGAATAAATTATCATTAGTCTTCAAAATGTTAAACTTATAAAATACAATAGACATCAAGTTTAACTGCGGTGAATAAGCAATACATTAGAGCAAATCAAGTAGAGCATGATATCTACTATCTTCTATGATTTAAAATGTTTTCATCAATTTTTATCATTGAGACTCAACAATATAAATAAACCACATCATCGAGTCATCCCCGCACTATGGGCGAGGATATTTATTAAATCATCAATGGTCATGACTATCTTAGAATAATCCACGGTCATAATCATACCAAAAAATCCATCAATGCACTACAGAAGCACCGAGGACTTTTACCACATCATTTATAACATTACAGGTCATGATTATACCGAATAATCCCTGGTCATAATCATACCAAGTCCATCTATGCACGTAAGCTAAAGATGACTTTCATCACAATATATGCATGAGGATGATGACAATGACATAATAATTCAATAAAACAAGTTCAAGAATAAATTTTAAACAAGTTCCTCGTATCAGTAAGAAATGAGCAGACTTGGTTAGTCTATCAACAATGACCCAAATCGCATCTATGCCTTGAGAAACCTTGGGAAGATCAGTAACGAAATCCATAGTAATGTGCTCCAACTTCCATTCTAGAATTTCAAGTGGCTGTAATGGACCTTTTGGCACTTGATGCTCTGCATTGACTCATTGACAAGTAAGACACCTTGAGATAAACCCCGATATCTCTCTCTTCATATTGCTCCACCAAAATATATGTCGAAGATCACAATACATTTTGGTACTCCCAGGATGGATTGCAAACGGTGTGTTGTGCGCCTCCATCATGATTTTATACTTCAAGTCAGAATCGTTAGGAACACAAAGTCTGGAGTTGACTCGAAGTATTCCTTCTTCATCGATTCTTTCTTTCGGAATAGCACCTTCTTTCACTTTCTTCTTTATACGCATCAACTCCAGGTCTGTAATTTGAGCAGCTTTAACTTTATCAATTAAAGTCGGTTCCACTCGTATATTCGCCATCATCACATGGGTCCTTGGAGTCTTTAACTATATTTCCATCCTTTCTAAGTCATATAAAATGGGTCTTTGAGTTGACAATATTGCACTCGTACCCGCATATGATCTTCTACTCAATGCGTTAGCTACTACGTTCGCTTTTCCAGGATAGTATTGGATGGTATGATCATAATCTTTCAACAGCTCAAGCCATCGTCATTGCCGCATGTTGAGTTCCTTTTGAGTGAAGAAATATTTGAGGCTTATATGATCCGTATAGATCTCCACCTTCTCTCCATACAGGTAATGCCTCCAAATCTTAAGTGCAAAAACGACTGATGCCAACTCTAGATCATGAGTAGGATAATTCTTCTCATATTCTTTGAGTTGTCGAGAGGCATAGGCTATGACTTTCCCATGTTGCATGAGAACACATCCTAACCCTTTGCACGAAGCATCACTTGTAGATGACAAATCCTCCGAACCGGATGGTATTGTCGAACAGCAGTCTTTGAAATGAGTCTCCTCTTGAGTTCTTGAAAACTCTTTTCACATTCCTCGCTCCAATCGAATTTTGTATCTTTTCGAGTCAGCAGAGTTAATGGAGTAGCGATTCGAGAAAACCCTTCCATGAATCTCCGATAATAACCAGTTAAGCTGAGAAAGATACGTACTTCGATCACTAACTTAGGTTGCTCCCAGCTTTGAATTGCTTCAATCTTTACCGGGTCAACAGATATTCCATGATTTGATATCACGTCCCCAAGGAATGCAACTTCCTCAAACCAGAACTCACATTTCTTCAAGTTGGCATAAAGCTTGTTTTCACGAAGATTTTGGAGTATCAGCCTCAAGTGTTGCTCATGATCTTCGCGGGTTTTGGAGTATATGAGGATGTCATCAATAAAGACGACCACAAAGTGATCCAAATATTCCTTGAATACTCGGTTCATCATATCCATGAAGGAAGCAGGAGCATTAGTCAATCCAAAAGACATTGACTAGGAATTCATAATGCCCGTACTGAGTTCTGAAAGCAGTCTTTGGAATGTCATCAGTTTTAATCTTTAACTGATGATATCCGGAACGAAGATTAATCTTTGAAAAGAATTTAGCTCCTTGCAACTGATCAAACAAGTCATCAATGCGAGGCAACGAGTTCCAATTTTTGATGGTGACATGATTCAACTCCCGATAATCAATACAAAGTCGAATACTACCATCTTTATTCTTTACGAATAGAACAGGAGCACCCCAAGGAAACATACTAGGACGAATGAAATTGATGTCTAACAATTCCTGTAGTTGGGTTTTTAACTCCTGAAGTTTAATAGGAGCCATTCGATATGGGGCTTTGGAAATGGGTTTTGTACCGGATTCAAGGTCAATACAAAATTTAATTTCATGCTCTGGAGGTAGGCCAGGAAGTTCTTTAGGGAATACGTCAGTAAATTTATTAATAATAGAAATATCATTCAAATATGACGTATTGTTATTTAAATCCGTGACATGGGCTAAGAAAGCTTGACATCCATTTTTCAATAAACGAATAGCTTTATGACTTGATATGACAGTGATTGATTTTAGTGGTTTGGTTGCTTGAATTCGCATAATAGGTTGGTTAGGAATATGAAAGCTAACAACCTTACGAAAATAATCGATTTTAGCATGATGAGTAGTTAACCAATCAACCCCTAAAATCATATCAAATGCAAGTATTTTCAAAGAAATAGGATCGACAGGTAACACGCGGTTACCAATTTGAATCAAACAAGACTTATAAATCGTGGATGTAATGAAGGTTTCTCCCAATGGAGTTTCAACAGATAAGTCAAAGTCTAATTTCTCCGGAGTTAAATTTAAACGTTGAGCGCAAGTAGGAGAAATAAAGGAATGGGTAGAACCAATATCAAATAAAGTATAAACTTTGCTAGAGTTTATGATTAGCTTAACCGTGATCACCTCGTTCGGATTCCTCGCTTTTGGGAGGTTACAACAAACGCTCTCCCTTGAACTACCGGTTTTGTCTTGTCTGGGACACCCTTTGATGCCTCCATCCCAGCTGGACTTGACTTTGGTGCACAAAAAAATCGAGCTAGGTGACCTTCTTTTCCAGAATTATAACACGCTTTGGACTGCATCGTGTAGTTTGGACTTATGTGTCCTTCCCATCCACATTTGTAACATACGACCGGTGGTCGTTCTCCTTCCTTAACAACGGTCTTTGGTCTTGACGTCTTTCCATCCTTGTTGAATCTCCTCTTCTTGAAATGTCCACTCTTATTGTCATGGCCATGATTACCACCAAAGTGATTATCATTTCTGGCATGTTGATTCCCTCCACGTTTGTTGTCACCGCTTCGATGACTGCTACCACTGGTATTATCGACTTATCGGTTGGTCTCTCTTGGTTGGGTTGACTCATTATCGCGCTCCAATAACTGAGCCCTATTCACAACATCTGAATACAAACATAGTTTGTGAGAAATTAGGTATCGACGCATCTCGAGTTTCAAACCTCTTAGAAACATCTGCGTCATTCTCTCCTCATTATCAACCAAGTGGGACGCAAACCGAGATAACTCAGCAAACTTAGCTTTGTACAGCGCCATGGTCATATTGTTTTGCTCAAGCTTGATGAACTCTACCTCCTTCATGTGACGAATACTTTCAGGAAAGTACTTGTCATTGAACAGTTCTTGGAACTTCTCCCAAGACATCTTCAGTGCGGCAGGTTGAGTACGCTTTACAAATTCCAACCAGTAATTTGCCTCTGCTCGCAACATGAAGGTGGCAAAGGGAACCTTTTACTCCTCAGATCATCCCAAGACATCAAATATCTTGTTGATCTACTTTATCCATGTCTCCGCCTTAAGTTGTTTTGGCTCTCCAAAAAACTCCGGTGGTCCCAGCTCCTTGAACTGCTTAGCGGTGACCGTCCGAGAGTTGTCAGTGCTTCCACCTGCATTTTGGATAGGAGCCGCTTTCGCCTGATATTGCATGAATTGCATAAAGCCTCTGAACATCCCATCATTCACCATTTCATTGGTGTTATTGTTTACATGAGGATTATTGTCTTCCTGTTACACATTATCCTGGGCATAAATCTGTGGTGACTCAACGGTCTCATGTGCTTCATTGTTTATCTCAACATTTTCGGAGGCCATTTTCAAATACTGCCACAAAACAAGGGTTAATTAACATATCACATATTATCCCTATACTCTGACCGATCAATTAAATACCAAATAAACTTAGGTAGGTCATACTAGCGAAGGAATTCCCCGTCTCTCCCCTCCTAGTTCTTGTCTCACATCTTAGCCAGGGATCATATCCCTAAGCTTTGATACCAACTGTGACGCCCCAAAAATAGGTATACATCACCCATCTTGAGTCGCCAAATACATAGTAAAAATTTAAATATAACTTAATTATACAACAGTCGTGTAAAATAAGACAAAACATAATCTAAGAGTTTTAATAAGAATATTGTGATCTAGACAATATCCACACTCAATGGAGTCCTCATTACATTTATTATCACACTATTTAACAGAATAGTGAGTACTACTAATGCTATCATCTAGACCATCACTCCGTTCCCCGACTAGTCCCTGCTACGTTCTCATTTCCTGAAGAGAACAATGAAAGAAAGGGTGAGCTCAACTAGCCTAGTAAGAAATATTATGACTAAGATAATGCAGAATAAATTATCATTAGTCTTCAAAAATGTTAAACTGATAAAATACAATAGACATCAAGTTTAACTGCAGTAGAATAAGCAATCCATTAGAAGAGTCAAGTAGAGCATGATATCTACTATCTTTTATGATTTAAAATATTTTCATCAATTTTTATCGTTTGAGACTCAAAACAATAAATAAACCACATCATCGAGTCATCCACGCACTACTCACGGGCCAGGATATTCATTAAATCATCAATGGTCATGACTATACCGAATAATCCCTAGTCATAATCATACCAAAAACTGTCCATCAATGCACTACAGGCTACTGAGGACTTTTACCACATCATTTATAACATTACAGGTCATGATTATATCGAATAATCCCTGGTCATAATCATACCAAGTCCATCTATGCATGTAAGCTAAAGATGACTTTCATCACAATATAAGCATGAGGATGATGACAATGACATAATAATTCAATAAAACAAGTTCAAGAATAAATTTTAAGATTTATAAGTTAATTTATCTTGAAATCAATTACGTCCAAATTGTCAACATGATACTGCTTTGTGGAGTAAAATTCAAGAATGCTCAGAAGAATATTTTCATGAAAAGATACATGATGAAGCGCATATATCCAGGATATTCTACTAATTTCATGGAGTATAGAAGCCAAAGCTTTAACCAAATGAGTATCATAAAATATATGAAACTGCAAATGGATTTTCACCCGCCATGCGGTAATCCATGTAGAAAGATTATTTCCACAATTTAATAAGGAATGAATACGACGGATCATTCACCATGCATGTGATAATCCACATAGATAGGTTATTTCAACAGAATAATAAAGAATGGAACCAGGTCTAGCGTAATCCACACAGACAGGATATTCCAACAGAATAATAAAGAATGGAATAACATAAGAATTCATTATGCACGCGATAGACCGCACAGACAGGTTATTCCAACAGAATATTAATGAATGGAACCAGGTCTAGCGTAATCCGCACAGACAGAATATTCCAACAGAATAATAAAGAATGGTATAACAAAGAATTCACCATGCATGCGATGGACCGCACAGACAGGTTATTCCAACAGAATAATAAAGAATGGAACCAGGTCAAGCGTAATCCAACAGACAGGATATTCCAATAGAATAATAAAGAATGGAATAATAGAATAATTTCACCATGTATGCGGTACTTCGCATAGACAGGTTATTCCAATATAATAATAAATAATGGAATAACAGAAGAATTTCACCATGTATGCGATACTTCGTATAGACAGGTTATTCCAACATAATAATAAAGAATGGAATAATAGAAGCTCTCTTCATGAATACGAAAGAAATAATACCCATTACCTTAGAAGAAACTAGATATTAAAATAGTGAGGTAGCAAACTTCTCTTATTCTTTCTCTCTATAATTTCTCTCTATAATAATTACTCTAAAGCTTTAGTGAATTGGTGAGAAATGAAGGAAGAATGAGCTTCTATTTATAGGAAAATATAGTTTCGATAATTGCACATTTTGGGGCTCAAAATATTACAATCTGATACCTTGACTTTTTTTTTATTTTTAATTTAGTCATGCAAGTATTATCAAACTTGCACCACCTCCCCTAATAGTAAATAATGTGAATCAATAGTTCAATCATGTGAATCAATAGTTATAATCATGTGAAAATACGAATTACAGTATAGTACCTCCATCTATACTTCCATTTTTAACTTAGACATGCAAGTATTATCAATCTTGCACCAACTCCCCTAATAGTACAAGAATGTGAATCAATAGTACACACATGTGAACAAATAGTTATAATCATATGAATTAATAGCAATTAATTGCTCATTTATCCGGTTAATTACCCGACTGCTCAGTATAACTTCCAGACATCAATTAATATCGAAATAAATGTCGATATCCACTAACACTAATAATTCCAACACAATGGAACTATCAGTTTCATCTTTAATCAACACAAAATTATTCATCATTAATATTATAACTCACAATATTTAACAACCAGGTCGTTCCCAGGAAAGAGGGGGCTTTTCGATAAGGATTTCTCCTTATTGGCGCGTAATTAGACGACCAAACCTCTCCTTGACAGAACTTCTAGACATTATAAATATTGCAATTTAATAATATTAATAACTTTGTCGTCTCAATTATTGATTTAATAATATATCATATAATGCAGATGATACTATGACAATTATCGAATCAATAATATGAGAGATATGATGCAGCAATTACTGTAGTAATAATTGAGTATAACTGAGTGACTTCTCACGTAAGCATCAATAATCAATACCGTGTGCTACTATTCAACCACTCGTATTACTGTACTTTTTCTACCGGGTAGTTCAACAGTTTAACGGTAAAACTTCCACTGTTATTTTTATAAAAAGATAATTATGTCATTTTCTAATTATGACAATACTTCCGTTGTGGGGTCCACCAATGATTGTGCCGCCGTCATCTGAATATTCCTGTTAAAATGAATATTCCCCGACCAATCGAATATTATATAACCACTTGCTTACTTTGCAAAATTTGTAAATATTACCCATAACTATAACATTATATCAAATCCACACCATAATATTCACAAATATATTTTGAGAAAATTATTCTTTATTCATAAAAGTTGGGGTCTTACAACGGGTACCCGACTGGAGTTGAGTATTTCATTTCCACCCACAGGATTCCTCTCTTCATAGATGGAGGATAGGAGCTCTATTTAGGAGAGCGTGCTATTAGGAGCACTACAGGAGAGATTCCCATGTCGATCTTGCCTCCTGCCAGGCGTTATTGGCCTATTTTGTAGTCATCCGTCATTGACATCCCATTGTTAGGGATTGACGGTTATACTTTATCAGAGGTCCCCAGGACTCAGGAGATGTTCTAGCATTGGTGGACCCCTTGTACCATTCGAGCTCAGACCCGCGCCACACAGTTTAAAGGGGATATGGTTCCAGGATCAGTGATGATGACGGATTGGCTAGCCTGTGTCAGAGATCCGACTCATGTGACACAGATTGACAGATTGACTCGGCAGCTGGATAAGACACATCTTTTCATTTAGCATTTGGGCAGAGATCCTTCAGAGGTAGATACTTTTGATCCTTCTAGCTCTAGCGTTGGCCATCAGGTGAACCATATGGCTTTGCTGGTGCAGATCCTCCGTTGTATAGGCCTGACATCCCTGTAGATAGAGATCCATTGACTCAGGAGGAGTTACATCAGGTGGACACGATCGATGATGTAGACATCGACACTATTGACTTTTTCTGATGTATTTCTCGATATCTCTTTTGATAGGCCTCTATTAGCTGCTGGGTAGCTTCGCCCCATTCTCGCTATATCTTTTGATAGGCCTCTGTTGGATGTTGGGTAGCTTCACCCCATTTCCACAGATATTTTAGTCGTCAGGTAGATGTATTAGATGATGATATACTTAGGAATGTATATACGCTTTCCATTCCCTATATCATATTGCCATCTATTGTATCATGCATGTTATTGTTATGCATATATATGTATGTCCAGAGATATTCAGCATTGACCCCTGAATGGTCTTATGACACGGCCTGTACAGATGTCTTCTTTGACAGTTAGTCGTATTGATCATACCCAACCATTTTTGGTGGTATCTGGTATGCACTCATGGTATGCTAGTATATCACCATCAGACATGGTGATCGTAGATGATTTGCTGCAGCATACTATGACCCTGTTGATGTTTTAGGTTCCCACAGGATTTGTAGAGGGTATGCTAGAGCACTGGGTATCGGATAGACAGGTTTTCCGATTCGAGACCCAGGAGTTGACTCTTACTTTGGAGGAGTATGCACGGTTGATGATGGTACCACTGGACAGACCTTGCTTGCTTATGGCTATCGGAGACATGAGCAGATAGTTCATGACCCTCACCAAATTGAGACGTAGAGTGGTACAGGACGAGATTACATCCAGCTACGTGATATCCCAGCATTTTTTATTTGGCAGATTCGGCTCTGAGGATAGTTATGCATGGCATTCCGGGGATTTCATCACACTGGAGGATCATTGGCGTTCAACCAGAGTGGATGTGCTGCTATTATGCGTATTGTCATACGTCTTCATGCCATGATATATGGATGAGTTGGATATCGATGTCATTATGACAGTGAGAGCTCTCAGGGTGGGTTATACCATTATATCGATGATCATTGTAGAGACTCTGAGGTCAGCTACATACTGCTGCACTTATCCGGTAGGAGTGTTTACAGGTAGCTCGGTCATGCTGTACGTGTGGTTTATGTCACACTTGAGACCGATTGGCACACTCAGACGGTAGGGGTTTTGCTTCACCCATGATATAGCCATGTTATACTCCTTTCAGCCTGTGGAGTGTACAGATGTTGCATCGTGGTCAGCTTTTCTGGCAGGGATTAGGGATCCATTTGATATATTGCCGTGTTCAGGGCTTAGCTCACCCTACAGCTTCATTACTCATGCTTCGGGCATGGATTATCTCCCTCTGGCTGGATTGAGGGGCATGATTACTTACCATCCACTTGCCATGATGTGTTAGTTTGACCAGTTTCAGGATTTTCACCCTTATGAGGGGACAGTGAGTCAGCGCTTCACTTCACACTGTTTATCAGCGGAGGATAGATCCAGGTTATATGCTTGTTGGGATCAGTGAGAGTTGGCTGAGTTTTTTGTCAGTCATCCGGGTTGTTCTGTAGAGTATTCCGCATGGATGGAGACAGAGACTGCATTGGCTGCGGTAGTATCCACAGTGCATGATGTTGAATCTGATGATGAGGAGCCTATAGAGGAGGCTGACATTCCCATCGATGACTTGGCTGCTAGGCTGCCAGCATTTGTGATGGATTTTCCCACCCCGAGTGCCACTGTTACTCAGTATTTGGCACATCATTTGGAGCAAAGCTTACATCTGATGACCTATGATAGAGATCAGGCTAGGGCCGCGATGTTGATAGCTCTTGATGGGAGAGATGTCACTCTGTTAGAGAGGGGTGAGGCTAGATCAGCCAGGGATGCATTGATTGTGAAGCGGGATGCCACCTAATCTGCTAGGGATGTGGCCGCTTGCATGAAGATTTCCGATGAGATCCCGGATGATCCGCCGGTCCTTGCCGACATGAGTGCTTACATTGATGAGCATTATGCCACCATGCAGTTAGCCTCTGATCTGCTAGCTCGTGTAGATACCATTGGACAGAAGCTTGTAGCATTACCTCCATCTTCGGAGAGGGATGCCATGTTAGATCTGATAGTCCGCATATATATAGATCTGTAGATAGCTTTGTATTTTCCTGCACAGACTAGCTTAGCCATTTTGTCATGTACAACACATATGTATATATCAAATAGTATTATGTATGGCAGGGAAATATATTTTTATTCACTTTCCTTTTAGTTATGCCTTGATACTTGCTTGATATTTGCCTGTTTCTTCAGGGCCTTGTGATCTTGATGCATTCTGAACTTATCCTTGATAGGTGGACATTGAGACATCGCAAGATCTCTTAGAACGGATCATTGATTTATGTATATCCCTACCATCTTTGGTGTCTTGGGACTGGTATCTGTATAGAAAAGTGGAGAGGAGGGTGGTTTTTCCTCTTTGAGATTGACCGCACCACAGATAGTCGCCAGTACTTCTATTTGCGAGAGGCCTAGTTAATTCCATCTCTTATGGGTTGGTATTGCTCTTTGAGGCATGATCACAGCTTAGATGGTCACCTAATCTTCTATTTATGAGAAGAGGTTGGGTAATTCCATCCCTTTAATCTAAAATCGATGAAATGTGGTGAATTGAAGGTTGATCCCAGTACCATGTGACAAGTATTTTTGTTCTGATAGGGGTTAGACTGAACCATAAATTGCTGCCTACGTACTCCTATTGAAGAGGAGATCAAGTCTGCGTAGTTCGAACCTAGTGTAAGAGGTTCAACGCTGAATGTGAAAGGCAGAAGCTTTATTGGTGAAGAAGGGTGTAGAAGTATTTTTGTTATTTTTGTTTTTGTAGAGGAAGGGCATAAATGTTTTTGTTGTTTTTTTTATTGCGGCCAATCCATATAGAATATGGTTGCCTACGTACCCCCGGGTATCAGGGAGATCAGGTCGACGTAGTTCGCCCATCAGGACGAATCGCAGCCAAAGAGAAGTGTGAATCCTATGTGCAGTGTAAGACCCCAACTTTTATGAATAAAGATGAATTTTCTATAATTATCATTTTTGAATATTATGGAATGAATTTGATATAATGTTATAGTTGTGGGTAATAGTTATAAATTTTGTAAAGTACACAAGTTGTTATATAATATTCGATTGGTCGAGGAATATTCGTTTTAATAGGGAATATTCGTACGACGACACAATCATTGGTGGACCCCACAATGGAATTATTGTCGGATTGAGAAAACGACAAAAATATTTTATGAAAATAATCTGCGGAAGTTTTATCGTTAATCGTTGAAACACCCTTGTTAAAAGTAGAGGAATACTGCGTGGTTGCATATAGTAGCACACTGTATTGATTATTGATGCTTACGTGAGAAGTCACTCAATTTTGTTCAATTATTGCTTCAATAATTGTTGCATAGTATCTCACGTTAATTGATTTAATTATTGTCGATATTTTATATATTATTAAATCAATAATTGAGACTACAAAGTTATTAATTTTATTATTTGCAATATTAACGATGTCTAGAAGTTCTTCCAAGGAGAGGTTTGGTCACCTAATTGCGCGCCAATAGGGAGAAATCCTTATTGGAAAGTCCCCTCTTTCCTGGGAATGACCTGGTCGATTAATACTATGAATTATAATAATGACGATGAAGTTTTGTTTTATTAGTATTATTAATGTAATAAAACAGAAAAGCTTTTTATATAAAACAGAATACTTTTATAAAGTTATTCATTTTATTAGACTATAAATAGAACATATTATATTTTATTATGCATAGTATTTGCATAGTGCCCGCATAGTGTTTTGCATAGTAAAATCTTTTTATATAAAATAGAATACTTTTATAAAGTTATTCGTTTTATTAGATTATAAATAAAATATATTATATTTTATTTAAAAGATTTTGTTTTATTAGAATATTTTAAAGTAAACCAATCTGGACCGTCCGTTTAAAAATAAATCAATCTGGACCGTTCAGGAATTAGTTACTATTCACTCTATTCTCCTATAAATAGAAGCTCATTCCTTCATTATTTCTTACGAATTCACCGAAACTCTAGAGAGAAAGAAGAAAAGTATTCTGCTACTTCACTACTCCTATATCCAGTTGTTCTAAGGTAAGGGGTATTATTTCTTTCATATTCATGAAGAGAACTTCTATTATTCCATTTTTTTATTCTGTTGGAATAACCTGTATACGCAGTCTACCCTATACTTGGTGAAATTCTTCTATTATTTCATTCTTTATCATTATGTTGGAATAACCTGTCTATGCAAAGTACCACATACATGGTAAAATTCTTCTGTTATTCCATTCTTTATTATTCTGTTGGAACATCCTGTCTGTGCGTTTACGCATGTCCTGGTTCCGTTATTTATTATTCTGTTGGAATATCCTCGCTTGCAATTTTGCACGACTCGGTTCCGTTATTTATTATTCATTGGATTATCCCGTCATGCAAGCACGTACGCACATGACTGGTTCTATTATTTATTATTCTGTTGGAATAACCTGTCTGTGCGGTCTATCACATGCCTGGTGATTTCTTTTGTTATTCCATTCTTTATTATACTCAATTGGTTAAAGTTTTGACTTCAATACTCCATGAAATTAGTGGAATACCTTTGATATTTGCGCTTCATCCAGTATCTTTTCATGGAAATATTCTTCTGAGCATTCTTGAATTTTACTCTACAAAGAAGTATCATGTTGACAATTTAGACGTTATTAGTTCCTGGATAAATTAATTCTTGAACTTGTTTTATTGAATTCTTATATCATTGTCATCATCCTCGTGTTTATATTATGTTGAAAGTCATCTCATGGCTCAGAAAGTGCATAGATGGACTTGGTATGATTATGACTAGGGATTAATCGGTATAATCATGACCGTAATGTTACAAATGATGTAGTAAAAGTCCTTATTGGCCCGTAGTGCATTGATGGACATTTGTTGGCATGATCTTGACCATTGATGAATACACGAATATCCTTGGCCCGTAGTGCATGGATAATTTGTGGTTGTAATACTAATGAATATCCTTGGCCGTAGTGCAGGGATGATGTGAATTATTTATTAAGCTGAGTCCCATTGATAAAAGTGATAAAAAAAACCTTTTAAATCATAAAAGATAGTAGATTTTATTCTCAACTTGACTCTTTTAATGGATTGCTTGTTCCGCTGCAGTTAAACTTGATGTTTGTTATATTGTATCGCTTTAACATCATTGCAGCTAACGATAATTTATTCTGTATTATCTTAGTCATAATATTTCTTACTGGGCTAGTTGAGCTCACCCTTTTACTTTCATTGTTCTCTTCAGGAAATGAGAACGTAGCAGGGACTAGTCGGGGAACGGAGTGACGGTCCAGATAATAGCATTTGTAGTCCTCACTATTCTGTTAAATAGTATGATAATAAATGTAATGAGGACTCAATTGAGTGAAGATATTGTCTAGATGACAATATTTGTATTAAAACTCACAACATATGTTTTGTAGTATTTTACACGACTGTTGTATAATTAAGTTGTATTTGAATTTTATACTATGTATTTAGCGAATCAAGATAGGTGATGTATACCTATTTTGGGGGCGTCACATGCATGCTATACTGCGGGGAGAAGAAAGTTTGATCCCATAATGGGGATAAACTGTAGGTGTGGAAAAAGTTTTGATCCCGTATTCAAGACAAACTGCAAGCGTAGAAAAGTTTAGTCCCGTCTTCAGGATAAACTGCAGGTGTGAAAGGTTCAATCCCGTCTTCAGGATAACCAAAATTGTATGCAAGATTTGAAATGAGGTGAAACCAGGCTGCTAGTTTGAAGTGTATGTTTCCCTGAGGGGCAGAAGAGTATGTAAAAAGGAGAGGGTTCAAAACCGGAATGACTGGTGATTTGATGATCAAAACCAGGATGTTTGTTTGATGGTAACTTTAGACATAGTACCGTTTCACGGTGTCCGAGTTGATAAACTGTGGAAATTCATCGCCATCTATTTCCTGCAATTTGAGAGCACCTCCTGTCAATACCTCCTTGACAATAAATGGTCCTTCCCAGTTAGGAGCGAATTTTCCCTTAGATTGATCTTGGTTGTCAATGATCTTCTTTAAAACCAAGTCATGTTGTTTGAACTGCCGTAGTTAGACTTTTCTGTTGTAGGATCGTGCGATCCTTTGCTGATATAACTGACCATGGAAGATAGCCGCAGTTCGCCTTTCGTCTGTTAGAGACAATTGGTAATACCTATCTTGTACCCATTGATCTTCATCTAACTGAGCATCCATCAACACTCTGAGGGATTCCATTTCCACCTCTATGGGGAGCACTGCTTCCATCCCATAGGCTAATGAGTAGGGGGTTACCCCAGTGGAAGTACGCATGGAAGTTCTGTAGGCTAATAAAGTCAGAGGCGAGAGGTCAGGCCATCCTTTATGATTGGCGGACATTTTCTGCATGATCTTTTTGATGTTTTTATTAGCCGCTTCAATAGTATCATTCATCTTTGGACGGTAGATGACGGAGTTAAGGTGTTTGATGTTGAATTTTCTGTATAACTCCTTCATCATTTTGTTGTTGAGGTTCTTAGCATTGTCTGACACAATGACCTCTGGTTGTCTGTATCGACAGACGACATTGTTTCTGATGAAAGCAATGATGACTTCTTTAGTAACCCTGGGGAAGGATGCTGCTTCTACACATTTGGTGAAGTAGTCAATCATGGTGAATGTGAATCGATGTCCATTACTGGCTTTGGGCTCGATGGGCCCGATCACATCCATTCCCCACAATTAGAAGGGCCATGGAAAACTCATATTATGGAGTTCCCTTGGAGGGTCGTGGATAGCATTCCCATGAATCTGGCATTGATAGCACCTCTTGACGTGATAATCACAGTCAGCTTTGAGTGTAAGCTAATAATGCCCTGTTCTAAGGATCTTCTTGACAAGTAGGGGTCCGCTCATGTGAGGGCCATATACTCCACCATGGATCTCATCCATAAGTCTCTGAGCTCGGTCTTTATCGAGACATCTGAGGAGACCTATTCCCGCATCTCTTTTATAGAGTGCATCTCTGCTCAGGTAGAATTTCATAGCAAGTCGATGGATCTGCCTCTTCTCAGTTAGGCTCGCCTCAGCAGGTGTAGATCCGTCTTGTAGATACTCCTTGATGTGTTGATACCAAGGGTTATGGATTGGAGGTAGCTCATCCGATACTTCTCCAACATAGTTCCCATAGACAAGGGTTTTTTGCATTGAAATTAAAATGCTTGGCGTGTTTTCGTTGTCAAGTATGTGAACCAAGGAGGCCAACGTTGCTAATGCATCCGCAAAATCATTCATATTACGAGGAATGTGTAGAAAGGAGATTTCTTCGAACTCTAAAGCCATCTGTAGAACTTGCCGATGGTAAGGCAGCAAATGTAATTCTTTGGTTTGATAGATTCCCGTGGATTGTCTGATTACCAATTCAGAATCCCCAAAGATAGTTAACCGCCTGATGCCCATTGAACGGGCAAGTTTTAGCCCCATAATATAGCCTTCATACTCAGCTGTGTTGTTGGTGCTGACAAACTACAATCAGACGGTGACGGGATACTTCTCCCCCGTACCGGATATTAGAACTGCTCCAGCTCCAGAGCCTTCTATGTTAACAGCTCCATCAAAACACATTTTCTACTTACGACATGTATCGTACTGATGTTGTCGCTGAACTGTCGTTACCCCTTCATCGGGGAAGTATGTTTCCAAGGGTTTGTAGTCCCCTGCAGGTGCGGCGACCAGTTGATCCATAATTCCTTGACCTTTGATAGACTTCTGTGTCACGTAGACAATGTCAAATTGCTGTAGGATCAACTGCCATCTGGACAGTCGACAATTCAGTATGGGCTTACTGAACACATACTTGAGAGGATCCTCGCGGGATATAAGATGGGTTGTATGACCATGGAGGTAATGTTGTTACCTCATGGAAGTCCATGCTAAAGCACAACAAGTCTTCTCAATCAAAGTGTACTTGTGTTCACTGGTGCTGAATCTTTTGCTGAGGTAATAGATAGCTCATTCATGGTCTCTATCGTCTTTTTGCCCCAACATACAGTCCATGGCATTGTCATTTATGGACAGGTACATGAACATGGGAACATCATCCCTGGGTGGTACCAAAATAGGAGCGTTAACCAACTGCTCTTTAATTGTGAGGAAGGCTTTTTGACACTCATCATTCCATTTCATGGAGGAGTTCTTCCTTAACAACTTGAAGATTGGCTCACAGGTTACTGTGAGTTGAGAAATGAACCTGCTAATGAAGTTGATTCTTCCCAAAAATCCCCGTATTTCCTTTCTCTGTCTGAGGAATGGGCATTTCCTTGATGGCCTGGATTTTGGTAGGATCCAGTTCAATCCCTTTGTGGCTAACTGGGAAACCTAGCAACTTACCTGCCGTAACACCAAAGGCGCACTTGGGTGGATTCAACTTGAAGTTGTACTTACGCAACCTGTTGAAAAGCTTTCTGAGATGGTCTAAGTGGTCCTCCTCCCTTCGGGATTTGACAATGATGTCATCCACGTAGATCTCTATCTCCTTATGGATTAAATCATGGAAAAGAGCCACCATAGCTCGCTGATAGGTTTCCCCGGCATCGATGAGGCCGAATGACAACCGTATGTAGCAAAAAGTTCCCCAAGGTGTGATGAAAACAGTTTTCTCACGGTCCTCCTCAGCGGCCATAATTTGATGGTACCCCGCAAAGCAATCAGCAAAGGAATACATGTCGTATTGAGTAGTGTTGTCAATAAGAATGTGGATAAAGGGCACGGGAAAGCTATCTTTAAGGCAAGCTTTGTTCAAATCCCAGTAATCCACGCAGACTCGCACCTTTCCCCCTGGTTTAGGCACGGGTACAATGTTGGATATCCACTTCGGATATGTAGACACCATGATAATGCTAGCTTGAAATTGTTTCACAATTTCTTCTTTAACTTTTAAACTCCACTCAGGTTTCAATCACTTGAGTTTTTTCCTAACTGGCTTGAATCCTTCTTTGATGGGAAGGTGATGAAGAACAATGTCAGTGGGAAAACCCACCATGTCTTCATGAGACCATGCAAACACATCTTGGAATTGGGTTAATAGTGCAACCATGTCATTCCGCTGATTTGTGGTAAGGTCTGAACCAATTTGGATTAGCTTAGGCTTTTCTAAGGTTCCAAGATTGAAAGAAGTGGTTTGGTTAAGGTTGGGTTTGGGTTTGTTTACGACCCATTCCTTAACCTCCTGAGGTGTCTCAATGTCCTCTTGTATATCCATCAATTCTGAGTCCAACTTTGCATCAAAGTTACAGCCCTTATGGAGAGAAGGCACCTCATCAGCAAGTACATGCACATCTAAATTCAGAGTCCTGAAATAGAATATGGGTTCACTTAATATATGCAACTGTTTGATTATACAAAAGTGTTAGCATGTACTTGATAAAATAACAGCTAGTACTATAAAGAATAGTAAGCAATTAAAGTTATCTACAGGGCAGAGGGATTTTCTGCCCATTTTACCCTCGTCGACCAATGCATGGAGTGCTGCTCCAATTGTCGAGGACAAAGTCCCGATGGACTGCAGTGATGGAAAGATCGTCATTGTCCTCCTTCTCCCGAATGATAACCATGACATCTGGGCAATTATCATCTGCGTTGTATCTGTTTGTATGTTCATCATGAACAATGACACGTATGCCTGCCATCATCAAAGCAATGTCATGTTTACATTTCTGTTCCTTTTCTTCTACTTCGGGATCAGGAATCAGCGCCTCTTTTGTTTTAATTGGCATTTGCTTAGGAAACAACATGGGCTGGCATCTTTATTGGAGATTGTATCAACTCATGAGGAAAAGGTATAGAAAATCGCCGTGAGGCGGAAGCTTGAGGAATCGACTTGTGTTTATGAGGATTCCTGCGACTGGAACTGGCAGAATAGCTACAGAATAGCTACAGATTAATCGACTTGATTATTGATGTTTACGTGCGAAGTCACTCAGTTATACTCAATTATTGCTACAGTAATTATTGCATAGTATCTCACGTTATTTGATTCAATTATTGTCACATTATCATCTGCATAATATTTTATATTATTAAATCAATAATTGAGACAACAAAGTTATTCATATTATTATTTGCAATATTGACAATGTCCAAAAAGTTCTGTCGAGGAGAGGTTTGGTCACCTAATTGCGCGTCAATAGGGAGAAATCCTTATTGGAAAGCCCCCTCTTTTCTGGGAACGATCTGGTTGTTAAATATTGTGAGTTATAATATTAATGATGAATAATTGTTGAAGTGTTAAGAATGTGTTTATTGAAGATAAGTGAATTACAAAAGTTAGATGGGAATAATGCAAACTTGGAAAACTTTAGGGGTAATAAAGTGTAATAAGTTAAATCAATCTGAACCATTGATGGTGGTTTTAGTAGTAAATCAATCTGGACCATTGATGGTGGTTTTAATAGTAGATCAATATGGACCATTGATGGTGGTTTTAAAAGTAAATCAATCTGGACCGTCTGTGTTTGTTTTAAAAGTAAATCAATCTGGATCGTCGGTGGTGATTTTAAAAGTAAATCAATCTGGACCATCGGTGGTGGTTTTAAAAGTAAATTAATCTGGACCATCGATTATTGTTTTAATAGTAATCAATATGGACCATCCGTTCTAATAGTGAATTAATCTGGACCGTTCGTGAATTAGTTACTATTTAGTCCATTCTCCTATAAATAGAAGTTTAATTCTTCTTTCATTCTCACCAATTCACTGAGATTCACAAGAGACACCATAGAGAGGAAAACTATAGAGAGCAAGAAGAAGAGTATTCTACTACTTCACTTTTGCAGTATCCAACTTTCCACTAAGGTAAGGGGTATTATTTCTTTCGTATTCATAAGGAATACTATTTTTCGTATTCATCCTTTAGTATGTTGGAATAACTTTGTCTCACAGCGGATTACGCATCGTATTTGCGGGTGAAAATCCATTTGTAGTTTTCGTATGTTAATTCTTTTCATATTCTTAAATCCAAACTTACTATGGTAAGTATTGCTTCTATAATCCTTGAAATTAGTGGAATAATCTTGAGTTTTGCACTTCATCCAGTATCATTTTATTGGAATATTGATATGAATTTTTTTTATTAAATATCAATATTTTCACTCGGATGTTTAGAGGATTCATGCAATTCATGCAACATCAGGTGAGAGCGGCTCCTGTTCAAAATGCAGGTGGACACACTGGGAACTCACAGATGGTCGCCGCTAAACAATTTAAGGAGTTGGGACCATCAGAGTTTTGGGGAGAGCCAAAACTGTTGAACTATTGAACGGAAGTATTGTCGTAGTTAGAAAATGAGAAAAATATCTTTTTATAAAAATAACAGCGGAAGTTTTACCGTTAAACTGTTAAACTACCCGGTGGTAAAAGTACAGTAATACGCGTGGTTGCATAGTAGCACCCGGTATTAATTATTGATGCTTACGTGCAAAGTCACTCAGTTATACTCAATTATTGCAACAGTAATTGTTGCATAGTATCTCACGTTATTTGATTCAATTATTGTCACATTATCATCTGCATAATATTTTATATTATTAAATCAATAATTGAGACAACAAAGTTATTCATATTATTATTTGTAAATATTGACAATGTCTAGAAAGTTCTGTCAAGGAGAGGTTTGGTCACCTAATTGCGCGCCAATAGGGAGAAATCTTTATTGGAAAGCCCCCTCTTTCCTGGGAACGATTTAGTTGTTAAATATTGTGAGTTATAATATTAATGATGAATAATTGTTGAAGTGTTAAGAATGTGTTTATTGAAGATAAGTGAATTACAAAAGTTAGAGGGGAATAATGCAAACTTGGAAAACTTTAGGGGTACTAAAGTGTACTAAGTTAAATCAATCTGGACCATTGATGGTGGTTTTAGTAGTAAATCAATTTAGACCATTTATTGTGGTTTTAATAGTAAATTAATCTGGATCATTGATGGTGGTTTTAAAAGTAAATCAATCTGGACCGTCGATGATGGTTTTAAAAGTAAATCAATCTGTATCGTCGGTGGTGGTTTTAAAAGTAAATCAATCTGGACTGTCGATTGTGGTTTTAATAGTAATCAATATGGACCGTCCGTTCTAATAGTGAATCAATCTGGACCGTTCGTGAATTAGTTACTATTTAGTTCATTCTCCTATAAATAGAAGCTTAATTCTTCTTTTATTCTCACCAATTCACTGAGATTCACAAGAGACACCATAGAGAGAGAAACTATAGAGAACACGAAGAAGAGTATTCTGCTACTTCATTTTTGCAGTATCTAGCTTTCTATTAAGGTAAGGGGTATTATTTCATTCGTATTCATAAGGAATACTATTTTTCGTATTCATCCTTTAGTACGTCGGAATAACCTGTCTATGCGAATTACGTACCGTATGACAGGTGAAAATGTATTTGCAGTTTTCGTATGTTAATTCTTTTCATATTCTTAAATCCAAACTTACTATGGTAAGTATTGCTTCTATAATCCTTGAAATTAGTGGAATATCCTTGATTTTTGCACTTCATCCAGTATCATTTTATTGGAATATTGATATGAATTTTTTTTATTAAATATCAATATTTTCACCTGAATTACTATTCACTAGTTACTATTCATGGGTTACTATTTACCTAGTTACTATTCACTATAATATTATTCCCTCGGGTATTCGAGACACTTTTCATGTTAGGGTACTATTTACGAGTTAATATTCATGGGTTACTATTCACCCAATTACTATTCACTCAAATATTGTTCACTCGGGTATTTGGAGCACTTTTTATGTCGGGGTACTATTCACGGGGTACTATTGGGTACTATTCACGAGGTACTATTTACCGAAAAATTTATTTCTTTTCTGTCCAAATTATTTTTGATACATGGATATTATTCTTGAATTTTACTCTACAAAGCAGTATCATGTTGAAAATTTGGACATTATTGAATTTTGGATAAATTAAATTATAAATCTTTAAAAATTTATCCTTTGCTTTCTTTTAATTGAATTCTTATATCATTGTCATCATTAGCATGCTTATATTGTGATGAAAGTCATCTTTGGCTTACGTGCATAGATGGACTGTTGATTGGTATGATTATGACCAGGGATAATTTGGTATAGTCATGACCATTGATGATTACACAAATAATTCTTGGCCTGTAGTGCAAGAATAATTTGTGGACGTGATACTAATGAATATCCCTGGCCCATAGTGCAGGGATGATTCGATGATGTGATCTATTTATTAAGCTGAGTCCTAGCAATAAAGTTAATGATAAACTTTTTAAATCATAGAATATGGTAGATAGCATGCTCTACTTGACTCTTCTAATGGATTTCTTGTTCCACTGCAGTTAAACTTGTCGTCTATTATATTCTATCAGTTTAACATTGTTGAAGGCTAATGATAACTTATTCTGCATTATCTTAGTCATAATATTTCTTACTGGGCTAGTTGAGCTCACCCTTTTACTTCCATTGTTCTCTTCAGGAAATGAGAACGTAGCCAGAACTAGTCGGGGAACGGAGTGATGGCCTGAGATGGTGTTATAGTAGTCCTCACTATTCTACAAAATAGTGTGCCAATAAATATAATGAGGACTCTATTTGAGTTTGGATATTGTCTAAAATAACAATATTCGTGTAAAAACTCTCAGCTCATGTTGTATAATTAAGTTTGTATTTGTATTCAATATCATGTATTTGGCGACCCAAGATGGGTGATGTATACATATTTTGAGGGCGTCACATTATTTGAATAATATTATTAGATAACATTATTGTCAATGCCTAAGGAAGTTCTGTCTAAGGAAAGAGATTTGGTCATCTAATTGCGCGTCAGTAAGGAGAAATCCTTATCGGAATGCCCCCTCTTTCCTAGGAACGACCTGATTGTCATAATTGTGACTCTATAATATTATTTGTGAAGAATTAATTATTGATTTATATGATAAGGAAATATTTATTTTATGTGAATATAAATGAAGGAATTAATGCTAAGGTGTTTTATCATTATTTTGTCAGAATGAAGGTATTAAAAATTAAATGAAAAACAAAATTTGGAAATTTTCAGAAAAATTAGTTTATTACTTGATTTTGTAAAATCCATAACTCTTTGTCTATAATGAGTTAGGAGATGAACCATATATCAAAAGAAAGCCTTGGAAGTAAGTTAAACGCAGAAATTTGAATCACCCAAAAGTTCTTTGTGGATTTTTTGTGGTGACTGTTTGAGTGAAACTGGTACGAGGGACTCATATTCTGAAAAAAAATCAGTGTTTATAAGCTCTATTGCGTGAGTTATAATTTTTAATCCGACCGTTGGATCGCTGTGACTTTTGGATATGTTATACATATACAAGTTGAGTATATATCCACAATTTTTGAACCATTAAAAATTAATATATGATTTGTTATGAATTTTAAGAGGTGACTGATTCAGAAATTGTTGTAACTAAAATTTTGGTAAGCCTTTCTCTCTTTGTTAGAGGGGGAATTTGGAAAAACTTTCTTCTGTAAAGTTGTAGAGAATTTAATTTCCTATGGAATAGACATAAAATTCATATTTTTTATGATAAAAGGGTTACTTATTATGAATTATTGAAGTTTCAGAAATAAATATTTTTATTAAAAATATGGGTGGGCCCCACTTTTGGTTGGTGTAATAAATGTTGATTTTGGTGGGCCCCACTTGTGGTGGCTGATTTCTGGTCAAGGAAGTGTGCGGGAGAAAATTTTAATAAAAAATTATTTTATTAATTTAGTCTGCTTTTGCGTTTTAGCATTTTCCTATAAATAGTTTGCTTAGTTAGAATTAAAAATCACACCAAAATTATAAGTTTTCTCTCTATATTATCGAGCATATTTTGTGAGTATTTAGATACTTTGATAGTTATTATTCAGTACAAGTTTCCTACAGCCGTATATCCGATATTCCGGTCAGAAGTACTGTTCTTTTGAGGTAAGGGATGTTATTTTCTTCATAAATGATGTTATTCTCTTAATATCATTATACCAAAATTTTGGTATAAATTTTATTATGAAATTTTTACCTTTTCATGTCGAGATTACTATTCACGTATACGGGTACTATTCACGTATACGACACTATTCATGAATACGGTACTATTCATTTTGACAATGGGAGAGTCCTATTTTGGGGCCGTCACAATGTTAGCCCATATATATATATATATATATATATATATATATATATATATATATATATATTTAAACAATGGGAGAGTCCTTATTAAAGTAAGATTGTGTTTCCTTATTTGGTGGGATAAGGAGATCTAATTTTGGAATGAATTGATCAGCCATTAATTGCAGTTATAAGGTGATTCTAAAAAGTGCTCCTACTCCTAATTAGATTCGGGTGGACATGACTTCTATAAATATAGCAACAAGCAAGGGTTGGAGCAGACAATTACATATGACACAAACAAACAGTTTGTACTCTTTATATTATTTTAGTGGATTTCTTATCTCTCTTTGTGGTTTTTTCCCAATCGATTTTCCACATAAATTCTTGTGTCCATATTTTATATCACTTATAATGATGTGTGTATGTTTATCTGTGTGTAATTAGTGAGTTTGATTTAACACAAATACAATCAGGCGTCAGCATTGTTTTGGCCTGCTATTTTGGTGATTTTGGTAGGCATACAAAATTAGGCGTTAACATTGGCGCCGTTTTTGGGAAACCAAAATTATGTTCAAAAAATCACCAACACAATTAATCTATCTCTGTGTCGGCTTATTAAGTTAAGGAAGCAGATCCTACGCATAAAAGCCAAGTTGCTTATCTCTTTCCATTATATATATATATATATATATATATATATATATAAATTTATCAGATTATATATTATATGTGGTACTTATTGTATTGTTCATGCAAATAGTTCTTGAACTAGTGGCTTTGGTTTGAAATAGTATGATTGATGTTCAATTATAATCATTTTCCCTTGTGCTTACATATTCAAGATGTGTCCATCAAGTAAAAGAATTATTTTATTCAAATACATGGTACATGGTACATAAATAAAATATAACTTAATTATACAACTGTCGTGTAAAATACGACAAAACATAAACTGAGAGTTTAAACAAGAATATTGCCTTCTAGACAATATCCATTCTCAATGGAGTCCTCATAGACAGTGTACAAACTCAAATTCAGTCCTCATTACATTTATTATCACACTATTTAACAGAATAGTGAGGACAACTAATGCAATCATCTGAACTGTCAATTCGTTCCCCGACTAGTCCCAGCTATATTCTCATTTCCTGAAGAGAACAGTGAAAGAAAGAGTGAGCTCAACTAGCCCAGCAAGAAATATTATGACTAAGATAATGCAAAATAAATTATCATTAGCCTTCAACAATCTTAAATTGATAAAATACAGTAAACATCAAGTTTAAGCTGCAATGGGATCAAGCAATCCATTAAAAGAGTCAAGTAGAGAATAAAATCTACTATCTTTTATGTTTTAAAAGGTTTTTCATCACTTTTATCGCTGAGACTCAGCTTAATAAATAATCCACATCATCCATGCACTACGGCCAAGGATATTCATTAGGGTCACGACCACAAATTCAATGCACTACGGCCAAGAATATTTGTGTATTCATCAATGGTCATGATTATGCCAACAACTGTCCATCAATGCACTACGACCAATGAGGACTTTTACCACATCACTTGTTACATTACGGTTATGATTACACCGAATAATCCCTGGTCATAATCATACCAAGTCCATCCATGCTCTACAAGCCATAGATGACTTTTAAAAAAAATATAAACATGAGGATGATGACAATGATATAAGAATTCAATAAAACAAGTTCACGAATTAATTTATTCAGGAACTAATAACGTCCAAATCGTCAACATGATATTACTTTGTAGAGTAAAATTCAAGAATGCTTAGAAGAATATTTCCATGAAAAATACTTGATGAAGCGTAAATATCAAGGATATTCCACAAATTTCATGGGAGTATAGAAGTCAAAATTTTAACCAACTGAGTATAATAACGAATGGAATAACAAAAGAAATCACCATGCATGCGGTACTTCACATAGACAGGTTATTCTAATAGAATAATAAAAACGGAACCAGTCGTGAAATTCACAAGCGATGGATGTTCCAATGAAATAATAAGTGTGGAATAATAAATAATGGAACCAGGTCCGGTGTAAAACACACAGACATGATATTCCAACAGAATAATAAAGACAGAATAATAGAAGAATGTCACCAAGTATAGGGTGATCACAGTAAACAAGTTATTCCAATAGAATAATAATAAATGGAATAACAACAGTTCTATTCATGAATAAGAAAGAATAACACCCCTTACCGTAAAAGAAACTGAATATAAGAGTAGGGAAGTAGCATAATACTTTTCTATAGTTTCTCTATAATTTCTCTCTCTAGAGTTTCAGTGAATTTATAAGAAATAATGAAGGAATGAGCTTCTATTTATAGGAGAATGGAAGTGTACTGTTTATGAACGAATTATTTCGGCAGAATTATTTCTTCAACCAAATACAATATAGTCAATCAACTAACCAATAAAATCACAACAAAAATTAAAATATAATACATATATATAAACACATGTTTTCAACTTATATATATCAATATTATATATACATCACTTAATTTTTCTCCCCCATAACCAACATCTATCCCCCACCCACCCAATAATCAAATTCACTACACTCTTACACATCACTATCACACTACCACTTTTCCACCATTTTCCACTCACACACCCATCACACACCCATCACTTTCACATCTCATTTTCTCCCACCATATACTCAATACACACATATACTTCCATACGTATACTCTTCCATTTCCAAAATCATTTTCCCAACACATATGGGCCCCACATGTGGACCCCACCTTTAAAATTTTTCTATCGATTATTTTAAAAAATGGGTAAATAGGAATCCATAAAATAAGCAGACTTCATAAAAAAATCACCTTAATAATTTTAACAACATTTATCATCTTTATTACAATTCACAATATTAATCGACCAGGTCGTTCCCAGGAAAGAGGGGGCTTTCCAATAAGGATTTCTCCCTATTGGCGCGCAATTAGGTGACCAAACCTCTCCTTGGCAGAACTTCTAGACATCATTAATATTGCAATTTATAATATTAATAACTCTGTCATTTCAATTATTGATTTAATAATATATAAAATATCGACAATAATTGAATCAAATAACGTGAGATACTATGCAACAATTACTATAGCAATAATTGAACAAAACTGAGTGACTTCTCACGTGTAAGTATTAATAATCAATACTGTAGTGCTTACTACGCAACCACGCCAGACATCGTATTTTTACTACTCTACTAAGTAGTTCAACAAGATAATCGGTAAAACTTCCGCCATTGTTTTCAATAAAATATTTTTGTCATTTTCTCAATCCGACAATAATTCTGTTGTGGGGTCCACCAATGATTTATGCCGTCGTACGAATATTCCCCAACACAAAGAATATTCTCTGACCAATCGAATATAATACAACAACTTGCATACTTTGAAAAATTTATAAATACTACCCACAACTATAACATTATATCAAATCTACTCCATAATATTTAAAAAAATATTTCGAGAAATTTAAATCTTTATTCATAAAATCTGGGGTCTCACATCATATGTCCACTAACATTAAGTAATCCATTCATGTGCGTGAAATTATTATAATATAATTGTAATACCCATGTACTATCTATATGTCTATTCGCTTTGAAAAGGAAAAAAAGCATTATTATTTGAGTAGTCTGTATAACCGTGCTCCTTACTTTTGTTTACGCAACACATCCAAAGAAGCTAGAATAAAGAAAAGTGATTGCGGTCATCCACATATTGAAAGTAGTATGCACACAAGCCAATCATATTTGATGATAAATCATATACTTTGTAACAATCTTATTCATTTATTAATAAAAAAATATTAATTTATTAAAGGCTTTTAATTATCTACATGATGCTGCTTTATAATATGTGATAAACCCATAGTTTTAAGCAATGCTTTTAGAATAATGATGATGATCATTCTAATGAGATCTAAATTCTTAGAAAGCTTAAAACTAAAATAGTTTCCAATCATTGGATTACTAAATTGGGGATTAGTGAATTCGGATAGATTGATACATACGTTACTTGCTCATTGAATGAGGATGATTGATCTCATAATCATTTGTGTGGAGACATTAAAGCAAGTATATAGGTGCTTATTAGAGAATAAGTTCACTGAACGTGGCTCGCTAAAGAATACCTAATGAAGTTTTACTTGCCTGTCAATAGGAATTTCTGTAGTGATAGTAGTACAAGTGATCCTTGGACTTGAGATCATCATAATATCTTATGTATGATGAATTATACTTTAACTTATTCCTTAAGACCTTTAGGGTATATCAAAGGGTATGCTTGGGTATAATAAGTCGTATACGGAGATAATGTATGATCAATAAAGAATCTATCACTTCTAGTAAAAGAAGAGAAATGTCATATGTGATTCGATAAATGACAACCCAGTAGTCCTTGGCCAAGGCAGAATGAAATTTAAAAGGAGTTTCTAATTTGCATTAAATGGAGTTGTGCATTTAAGAGTCGAAATACATATAATTAAATAAAATAAGACTTGACAGTAATTACATGTCTTATATTTAATTGGGACATTGTATGGTGGAAGGATTGAATTGTACGGTAACTATTTATTCAAATGTTCTTTTATGATTAATGTTAAAATCTATATTATCTGGAAAGTCGTTAATCGCTAGGGAGGCTTATCCCTATTGTAGAATAAATATTATTTATTTAAATAAATTAATAGTTTAATTAATTTATTTAAATATGATTTAATTATTCTAATTGATTTATTCACAACCTATTAATATGGAGAACCTAAAGGGTCACACCATAAAAGGAAGAATAATTATTTAAGAAGAAAATGGCATAATCGTAATAATAAGTTAAGTATATTTAATTTAATCTATGGTGATAGAATAAATTAAATAGCCTAATATTTATTATTTAATATTTTAGAAATATTAAATATAAATTAATAAGAGGAGTCTTATTATTATTATTATTATTATTATTATTATTATTACTATTATTATTAATTAATTCCCTAAAGGAGTTTGGGAATTAATAAATAAAAGTACTCTCATATATTCCTAATAGTATTAGGAGACTAATTAATTAAAAGAGTTTAATTAATTATTCCTAATAAGATTAGGAGAGTCTTATTATGGGTGGGGGTGTTGAGGTTTTCACAGAATACGTAATTTCAATAGTTGGGAGAGTACACCCTTTTCTATGAGAGATAAAAAACTAAGGTTTTGCCAAATACTTATCTTCTTGAATCTTTCTTCTTCCTTGGTGGATCACTTCTAGAGGCCAAACATTTGAGTGGATAACGTTGATCAAAGGAAGGAATCAAACCCGGTGGATTCAAGTTGAACGCGAAAGAATTTAGAGGTGAACTTGTACCCGAGGAAGCTCGAGTTTTCAAGGGTATGATTCTTAAAGGAATGATAAGGACATGGCATGTGTGGACTTAAACAAGACTAAAGGGACGTTGGGATCAAGCAAGGCTAGAACTAAAAGGTTCAAATAAGATCTCAATGGATTGATCCAAGATGTTTGAGCTGAAGCTAACACAAGAAAGCCTAAAGAGAAGGATGAGACACAAATTTGGGTCAATTTAATACAAGCCCAATTCTGCTCTTACTAAGCCCACAAATTACATATTCAACAAGGATTTTTAGATTTTTATAATTCTATTATAATTATGATTTCTTTTTTTTTAATTAGAATTCTTTTTCAAATTGACTTCTATTAGGGTTATAGTTTATAAATTCCTATTAGGTTTTGGATTGTTTTGAGTAGTATAAATAGAGGTCTAAGTTGATGTAATCAAACATATTATTCATTATTCAATAAACTTATGAGGTTATTCTCTACTTTTGGTTCTTTGAAGAATTCCTAAGAAAAGAGTAAAGAGTATTTTCTTATTTATTTCTTTGAGATTCAATTTGACTTATCATACAACAATTTATAGTTGTGTGTGGCGTCTTCTACCGCATCAATCGTTGATTGTACCAATATTAGCGCTTTAATATAAGCGGGGGGTCAAACTGTCGTTGGTTTCCATTCAACGCAGATTCAGAACGCGAGCATATGTACCAAGATTACCGTCTAAAGTATAAATGAGGGGTTAAGGTGTTGCAAGCAATTCAGCCAATAATTGTGCTAGAAACGATCCAGGCGACGACCACCTCAAGCAAGCGTGTCGTGGAGTCTATCATTTGGTATCAGAGCCAAGCCTTTCTAGCGAGTTACTCATCTTTACTTTTATGTCGAAATATATATTGTAAAAAAAAAAGTAAAAAAAAATCAGATTTTATTTTCCATTGTGCTAACCAAATTTGTAGCACACCATCAAATCATCAAATTCCAACCACGAGTTCATACAGTTCCATCATCATCAATTCTGAAACGGGGCTACAAATTACAAATCTGAGGGATACAAGAGGAATACAAGGTAATCAATTGGTGATTTTGTGGTATTTTGATAGTCACGCCATCTATAATTTTGTTTCGTGATAAGTAATTTTTGAATTAATTAGTAAAACCAAGAATTTTTCTATGGGAATTCAAGAAGAACCTATTAAAGAGAATATTTTGAGATAAAAGGCTTAGTGGTGAGATTAATCGAGGGTAAAAGCCAATTTATTGAGAGTATACACGAGTGAACCATTGATTCGAGTGAAACACGTAAGGGAGTGGTGAGGAAATTATTTTTTACTAACCCTTATTTTGCAGGAAATATGTCTAACTCGAAGGATAAAGGAACTTATGAGGAATAACCATCAGCAGCTGAATTAAAATTCCAGATGGAAGCCATACATAAATAATGGGATCGAAGATTGAGAAAGTCTATGCAGCAAATGCAAGAATAATTAGAAGAGATGAGGGTGTCTATGGCTGAGCTATCCCAAAACACTCATGGGATGCAAAACAAGACGAGGACACAACAAACCGACGCAAGAAATGAAGACCCTTTCGGTGAGGACAGTAGTGCAACGAAAGATCGTAAATCTAATTTTCGACATTAAAGACACGGAGGTGCTAGGGAAAGAAGAGGTCAGGACAGAGAAGATGGTAATTTGGATAACATAAAAATGAAGATTCCAGCTTTCCAAGGCACGGGTGATCCTGAGGCTTATTTAGATTGGGTAACCAAGATGGAGCGAATCTTTGACTGTCACAACTATTCAGACCTTAAGATAGTCAAACCGGTCACATGTAGTTTTACGGATATGTATTGATATGGTGGGATCAGTTGACAGCTAATCGGAGAAGGTGTGAAGAGCGACCGATTACAACTTGGGTGGAGATGAAAGCTATCATGAAAAAGAGGTTTGTACCAGCATACTATTAATGGGTGATCATTCATAGTTTGCAAACTCTTAAACATGGAAGTCGGAGTATGGATGAATATTACAGGGAGATGGAAATGTTGAAGGATCGGGCTAATTTGATTGAGGATAATGAAATAGCGATGGCTAGGTTCTCGGCGGGATTTAACTGGGAGATTGCAGACTTGGTTGAACGACAACATTATTTTGAGTTAGAAGAACTGGTACATCTGGCTACTAAGATAGAGAAATAACTCAAGAGGCGAGGAGGACAACGAGGACAATCTAATGCTAGTTTATCATGGAGGCCTTATTTGGCAAAGAGAGAGGAAAAGACAGTTGCGTTTAAACCAAAGGTGGAACCTAAGCAAGGATCGACTAGCAGAGATACTCAAGGTAAAAATGAACAACCTTCTTTTGGGCGTAATCGGGATATTATATACTTCAAGTGTCAAGGCAGGGGACATATTTCTAGCCAATGTCCAAATTAGAGGAAAATGTTGTTACTTAACAATGGAGATGTCGAGACCGAGGGAGAGCGATACTGATTCTATGCCACCATTAGAGGAGATAGGTGAGGATGCGATATATGGTGAAATTTTGGTTACAAGAAGAGCACTTAGTACACAAGTTAAGGAGGAAAGCAGTGAACAGCGGAAAAATCTATTCCATACTAGATGTCTTGTGAATGGGAAAAATTTTTGTGTATTCATAGATGGAGGCAGCTGTACAAATGTGTCAAGCACTACGATGGTAGAGAAATTGGGGTTACCTACTACCAAACATTAGCATCTGTATCGTTTGCAGTGGCTCAATGATAATGCTGACATTAAAGTAACCAAATAGGTGTTAGTTCTATTTGCTATTGGTCGGTATGTTGATGAGGTATTATGTGATGTGGTGCCTATGTAGGCAGGGCATATGTTATTGGGTAGACCATGGCAGTTCGATAGGAGGGTTCAACATGATGGGTTTACCAATGTATATTCCTTTGTTCACGACAAGAAGAAGATCTCTTTGCATCTTTTGTCACCACAACAAGTACATGAGGATCAAATTCATTTACAAAAAGATTATGTACAAAGAAAAGAGAGTGAAGAGAAGAAAAGTTAAGAAGAAAAAAATAGAGAAAAAGAAAGATGAGAGAAAAAATAATATATTGGCAAAAAAGAGTGATGTGAGAAGAGCTTTAATTTCTAAACAGCCTATGATTTTACTTCAGTATAAAGAGGCGCTTTTGAATACTAACGCTAATGAATCTTTGCATAGTGTTGTTTCATCTCTCTTACAGGAATTCAAAGATGTATTTCCCGAGGCGCTTCCTCATGGACTACCACCTATTCGAGGAATTGAGCATCAAATTGAATTTTTTCCCAGTGTGACAATTCCAAATCGTCCGACTTATCAGAGTAATCCCGAGGAGACGAAGGAGTTACAAAGGCAAGTTGACGAGATGATGGGGAAAGGATTCGTGAGAGAAAGTATGAGTCTGTGTGTAGTTCCGGTGTTTCTAGTGCCGAAAAAGAATGGAAAATGGAGGATGTGCATCGATTGTCGAGCGGTAAATAACATTACGGTAAAATATCGACACCCCATTCCTCGTTTAGATGACATGTTAGATGAATTACATAGGTTTTACATATTTTCAAAAATTGATTTAAAAAGTGGTTATCATCAAATTAGAATGCAAGAGGGTGATGAATGAAAAACAACGCTTAAAATAAAATACGGTCTTTATGAGTGGTTAGTATTACCTTTTGGTTTAACTAATGCACCTAGCACTTTCATGAGATTAATGAACCATGTTTTGCATCCATTCATTGGAAAATTTGTCGTAGTTTATTTTGATGATATTCTGATTTATAGCAAAAACTTGGAAGATCATGCATTACATTTAAAATCTGTTCTAGATGTACTTAGGAAAGAAAATTATTTCCTAACATAGAAAAATGCAAGTTTTGTTCAGATAGAATTGTTTTTCTTGGCTTTATTGTGAGTTCACAAGGAGTCCAAGTTGATGAGGAAAAAGTACGTGCAATCCGGGATTGGTCAAGTCCAACCAATGTGAGTCAGGTACGAAGATTTCATGGACTCGCAAGTTTCTACCGACTTTTTGTTTGGGATTTCAGTAAGATTACTGCACCATTGACCGAGGTCATCAAGAAAAGTGTGGGCTTTAAGTGGGGTGATGAACAGGAAAAAACATTTAACTTAATAAAGGATAAACTAACAAATGCTCCTTTACTTATTTTGCCTAACTTTGCTAAAACTTTTGAGATTGAGTGTGATGCTTCGGGTTTAGGGATTGGAGCTGTGTTGATGCAAGAAGGGAAACCAGTGGCGTATTTCATTGAAAAATTGAGTGAGGCAACTTTGAACTATCCTACATATGACAAAGAGATGTATGCTTTGTTTAGAGCTTTGGAGACATGGAAACATTACTTGTGGCCCAAGGAATTTGTGATCCACACCGATTATGAATCATTGAAATATTTAAAGGGTCAACACAAGTTGAACAAAAGGCATGCGCGATGGATGGATTTTATCGAGACATTTCCCTATGTCATTCGATATAAGCAAGGTAAAGAGAATGTCGTTATAGATGCTTTATCTCAAAGATATGTTTTGTTAAATACTCTTGATACGAAATTGCTTGGGTTTGAACGAATTAAAGAGTTACATGAAAATGACCTTGATTTCGGTGAAGAGTTTAAAACTTGTGAAAAGAATGTCGTGGGTAAATACTTTAGAATTGATGGATTCTTATTTCGTGAAAATAAACTATGTATTCCTGCATGTTCTTTGCGTGAGTTGTTGGTTAGGGAATCACATGGGGGAGGTTTAATGGGACATTTTGGCATTGATAAAACTTTTGTTGTTTTAAAAGAACATTTTTATTAGCCTCATATAAAATGAGATGTAGAAAGAATATGTGATAGATGTATTACTTGTCGTCAAGTTAAATCTCGTGTTCAACCCCATGCATTGTTTATACCGTTGCCTATTCCTAATGAACCTTGGATTGATTTATCTATGGATTTTGTGTTGGGTTTACCTAGGTCTAAGCATTGTCATGATTCGATATTTATGGTCGTGGATAGATTTTCAAAAATGGCACATTTTATTCCATGTCATAAAACTGATGATGCATCTTATGTTGCTGATTTGTTCTTTAGGGAGATTGTGCATTTGCATGGTATGCCTAAAACTATTATTTCTGATAGAGATACAAAATTCTTAAGTTACTTTTGGAAGACTTTGTGGGGTAAATTGGGTACTAAACTGTTATTTTCTACTACTTGTCATCCACAAACTGACGGTCAAACTGAAGTAGTAAATAGGACTTTGTCAGCATTGTTACAGGCTATCATTAAAAAGAATATCAAGCAATGGGAAGAATGTTTACCACATGTTGAGTTTGCATATAACCGTTCTGTTCATTCTGCTGCTAATTTTTCTCCATTTGAAATTGTATATGGTTTTAATCCTTTGACACCATTGGATTTATCACCATTACCTGTTTTTGAATATACTAAGATGGATGGAAAGAAAAAGGCTGATCTTGTTAAGCATATTCATGAAAAAGTCAGGCTTAACATTGAACAGAGGACGGAACAGTACATTAAACACGCGAACAAGGGACGACATCAAGTGATCTTTGAGCCCAGAGATTGGGTATGGTTACATATGCGAAAAGAAAGATTCCCAGTTCAAAGACGCTCAAAATTGCTTTCGAGGGGAGATGGTCCATTTCAAGTTATCGAGCGTATCAATGACAATGGCTATAAATTTGATTTTCCAGGTGAGTATAATGTTAGTGCCACATTTAACGTTACTGATCTAAGTCCATTTGATGTATGTGATGATTTGTGGACAAATCCTTTTCAAGAGGAGAGGAATGATGAGGACATGGCATGCGTGGACTTAAACAAGACTAAAGGGATGTGGGGATCAAGCAAGGCTAGAACTAAAAGGTTTAAATAAGATCTCAATGGATTGATCCAAGATGTTTGGGCTTAAGCTAACACAAGAAAGCCCAAAGAGAAGGATGAGACACAAATTTGGGTTAATTTAATACAAGCCCAATTCTGCTCTTACTAAGCCCACAAATTACATATTCAGCAAGGATTTTTAGATTTTTATAATTCTATTGTAATTAGGATTTCTTTTTTTTTAATTAGAATTCTTTACGAAATTGACTATTAGGGTTATAGTTTAAAAATTACTATTAGGATTTGGATTGTTTTGAGTAGTATAAATAGAGGTCTAAGTTGATGTAATTAAACACATTATTCATTATTCAATAAACTTATGAGGTTATTCTCTACTTTTGGTTCTTTGAAGAATTCCTAAGAAAAGAGTATTTTCTTAGTTATTTCTTTGAGATTCAATTTGACTTATCATACAACAATTCATAGTTGTGTGTGGCGTCTTCTACCGCATCAATCGTCGATTATACCCAGATTACCTCTTCAATATAAGCGAGGGGTAAAGGTGTCGTTGGTGTCCATTCAATGCAGATTCCAAATGCGAGCAATTGTACCAAGATTATCGTCTAAAGTATAGAGGAGGGGTTAAGGTGTTGCAAGCAATTCACCCAATAATTGTGCTAGAAATGATCTGGGCGACGACCACCTCACGCAAGTGTGCCATGGAGTCTATCACGCTGCCACTACCCTTACAGACATGTACAAGGAGTTTCATCTATTGAATAGTGCTATAACGGTGTTTGGTGAAATCACTAAATTAATTAACAAACCCCCACCAATTGGACCATATTTTTTAGTACCTGGCTCGACTCGGATCTCTTATTCATGAGTGGGATGAATGCGGAATATTCAGTTGTTAGCACGACTAATTTTGATGATGATGATGATGATGTTGGTTTAAACTTCTTCATGCTTGGAATCCTATTTTAATGATGATGGTGATTAGGTTTCCCTTGCTCCAAAGACTTTTTATGAGGTTTCTGGCGGGAGAGTACTTCGGCTATGGGGGTACTATTTGGCAATGGGAAGTGGGGTGATTGTTGAGATGACTTTGATTCTAAGACTTTGTGGTATTTCTTCTCATTATATGGGGGGAAATATCAAGGGGCTCCGCCACAAAACCATAGGTGAAAAAGTAACATTGTTGGCGACCACGATCCAACACTGTTGAAATACTTTGATTGCACCTCACTCCGCTGTTTATTCTTATCAGTTAGGATGGAATCAACAAGATCTTGTCTGGTGTTTAGATCAAAGGAGTTTACTAAAGCTATGTGATTTTTTAAGGAGAAGACATAATCAGCCACTTACTAGGTGATCGGATTCATCATTGTCTCTTATCTCCCAATCAAGGCCGCAGTTCAAACTAGTGCATTGTCAAAAAGATAAATTCTAATTTGATCTACCCTTTCATATCTCAAATTCAGTCTCAACGGAAAAGATGAAGTTCAATGGTTTGTTTTTATGCAATATAACATTTAATGACTCAACTTTTTTGATGATTGGGTGTTTCTCGGAGTTATATTAGATTCGAGCTAAATTTATTGGGGACAGGATATACAAGCATGGTATGAGCTCGATGGCCTAAATGTTCACCCATGACATTTCGGGCAACAATACCCCACTTTGGATAATTGCAGTTTGCTTCGGACTATATCACATCGGCATTGGCTTCATCATGTTTTTAACTATTTACATTTCAGGTTATAAGGTCAGACAGTTCTTCAGAATAGGATTTTTGGTGTTCGGTGGTTTCTATTTGGCTCTTGGGAGCGAACATGATTTTTGGTGTTCGGTGGAATCTGTTCGGCTCTTGGGAGCTAGCAGGATTTTTGGTGTTCGATGGTATCTATTCGGCTCTTGGGAGTGAACAGTATTTTGGAGTTCGGTGGAGTATTTAGTTCTTGGGAATAAATACGTAGTTATATTTTGTTTAAGTGTTCAGTTCTGTGAATGAGCTGTTTTCTTCTTTATATAGGTTTGGACCTTTGGGCGGTCCCTTTGGTTATTTTGCTTCCTTACTTATTTCTTGAAAGGGTTACTTATCGTTTATTGCATATAAACATAAATATATCTTCGGTTGTGATAAGGTTGGTTCGATTGTGATAAAGTTGGTTATTTGTATCTTTGGTCGTGATAAGGTTGGTTCGGTTGTGATAAGATTGGATCTTTATCTTCGGTTGTAATAAGGTTTATTCTTTGGCCTTCAGTTGTGATAAGGTTGATTCTTTTGCCTTCGGATGTGATAAGGTTGGTTCAGTTGTGGTAAGGTTGGTTATCGATATCTTCAGTTATGATAAGGTTGGTTCGGTTGTGATAAAATTGATTATCTGTATCTTCGGTCATGATAAGGTTGGTTTGGTTGTGATAAGGTTGGTTCAATTGTGATAAGGTTTGTTCTTTATCTTCGGTTATGATAAGGTTGATTCTTTGGCCTTGGGTTGTGATAAGGTTGGTTCTTTGGGCTTCGATTGTGATAAGGTTGGTTCTTTATCTTCGGTTGCGATAAGGTTTTTTCTTTGGCCTTTGGTTGTGATAAGGTTTATTCTTTATCTTCAGTTGTAATAAAGTTGGTTTTTTGGTCTTCGATTCTGATGAGATTGGTTATATGTTCGACGTATGGTGTTTTGGTGTGACAATTCGTCTTCGATGAATGCGAATCTTTTTTTGGTATAAATTTGTATACTCTCTTATTTTAAGTTCCTTATAAATAAGAGACTAGGGGGCAATGTTGAGACGTGATTATTTGGGTCTAGCCAATGTGTAGCCTAATTTATTTAATGGACCAGATTTGGTGTTGGCCCATATATATATATATTTATTTTGACAGTTGGAGAGTCCTTATTAAAGTAAGATTGTGTTTCCTTATTTAGTGGGATAAGAAGATCAAATTAGGGAATGAATTGATCATCCATTAATTGCAGTTATAAGGTGATTCTAAAAAGATCTCCTACTCCTAATTGGGTTCGGGTGGACATGACTTCTATAAATACATCAACAAACAAGGGTTGGAGCAGACAATAACATATTACACATATAAACAATTTGTACTCTCTATATTTTTTAATGGATTCCTTATCTTTCTCCGTGATTTTTTTCCTAATTGGGTTTCTACGTAAATTCTTGTATCTATATTTTATATCTCATACAATGACGTGTGTATGTTTATCTGTGTGTAATTCGTGTGTTTGATTTAACAACAATACAATCAATCGTTAGCGTTGTTTTAACCTGCTGTTTTGGTGATTTCGTCAGGTATATAAAATCATGCGTTAATATTGGCGCCGTCTGTGGGAAACCAAAATTATGTTAAAAAAATCACAAACACAATTAATTTATCTCTATCGACTTATTAAATAAGGAAACAGATCCTACACATAAAAGCGAAGTTGCTTATCTCTTTTCATTATATATATATATATATATATATATAAAATTTATCTGATTATGTATTGCATGTGGTACTTGTAAGACCCCGAATTTTATGAAATAAAATTATTCAATTTTCATATTTAGTAAATGGTTAAATTGATAAAAAGTTAAAGTTAAGGGTTATATATGTAAAGTTTACAAAATAAGCAAGTGGTTATAAAATACTCATTTTTGTCTGGGAATATTCGTTTGGTCGTGGAATATTCTTACTATCGGGGAATATTCGTACGACGGCGCAACCAATTATGGGCCCCATAATAGAATAACTGTCAGATGAACGAAACGACAAGTTTGAGTTTTTATAAATAACGGCGTAATTGTTACCATTAACACTGTTGGAATACCTAGTGGTTAAAATACAGTAACACGCGTGGTTGCACAGTAGCACACGGTATTGCACAGTATTTTTGAATTATTGATTCTTACGTAAGAAGACATTACTCAATAATTATTACAGTAATTACTGTTCAATATTTTATTTTATTGATTCAATAATTGTTGCGTTGATATTTTATATTATTGTTGTTTCAATAATTGTCATTTGCACAGTATTTTCCATTATCAGATCAATAATTGATATTATTTGGATAATATTATTAGATATCATTATTGTTAATGTCTAGAATGTTCTGTCAAGGAGAGGTTTGGTCACCTAATTGCGCGCCAGTAAGGAGAAATCCTTATCGAAAAGCCCCCTCTTTCTTGGGAACGGCCTGGTTGTCATAATTGTGATTCTGTAATATTATTTATGAATAATTAATTATTGATTTATATGATAAGGAAATATATATTTTTATATGGTTATAAATGAAGGAATTAATGCTGAGGTGTTTTATTAGTATTTTGTCGAAATGAAGAACGAAATTTGGAAATTTTCAGAAAATTAGTTTATTACTTGATTTTGTAAAATCGATAACTCTTTGTGTATAATGAGTTAGGGGATGAGCCATATATCAAAAGAAAGCCTTGGAAGTAAGCTAACCGTAGAAATTGGAATCGCCCAAAAATTCATTGTGGATGTTTTGTGGTGACTGTTTGAATGAAACTGTTCCGAAGGACTCATAATTCGAAAAATTAGTGTTCTTGAGATATATTGCGTGAGTTATAATTTTTAATCCGACCGTTGGATCGTTATTATTTTTGGATATGTTATACATATATAAGTTGAGTACATGTCCATAAATTTTGAATCGTTAAAACTTAACGTATGATTTGTTATGAATTTTAAGAGGTGACTGATTCAGAAATTATGTTTATAAATGATTTTTGGTGGAAAAGTCTAGAATGAGTGGGCCCCACCTTTGGTTGGTGAGAAATGTGCTTCAAAAGTGGTGGGTGGGAATAGTAGCATGTAAAGCCATCAGGTAGCAGGTCAAGTCTGCTTCGGCGTTCTAACATTTTCGTATAAATAGGGTGCTGAGTTAGAATTGAAAATCACACCAAAAACATATGTTTTCTCTCTTTCTCTCTCTATATTATCGAGCTTATTTTGTGAGTATTTAGATACTTTGAGAGTTGTTATTCAGTTCAAGTTTCATTAAGCGTCATATCCGATATTCCAGTCAGAAGTACTGCTCTTTTGTTGTAAGGGATATTGTCATTATATTGGTAAGGAATTGTAAGGGATGTTATTTTCTTTGTAAATGATATTATTTCCTTCAATATCATTATGCCGAAATATTGATATGAATTTTGTTGTGAAATTTTTATCTTTTCGTGTCGGGGTTACTATTCACGTATACGTCACTATTCATGTGTATAACACTATTTACGTTTATGACATTATTTACGTATACGATACTATGTACGAATATAGAGTACTATTCATGAGTTACTATTCACGAGTTACTATTCATGGGTACTATTCACGACAAAATTGGTTTCTTTTTCTGACCAAATTATCGTTGATTTATGAATCTTATTCTTGAAATTAAATGCAATTGTTGATCATATTGTTTTTATTATCATATATAACATTTTTATAACCCTAATGATGATATTTCTCTTTGACTTGAGTGTAAAGATGGGTAGATTATTTGTATGATCGTGACTATGGGTTCTCTTTGGCGATGAGTGCAGATGAATTGTTGGTATCGGTATGATCATGACCATTGAATTTATAATTGAATATCTTTAGCTTAAGTGCAAAGGTGAATTGATCAACATGGTTATAATTATTGTTTATATAGATTCGAAATGATTATATATTTCTTTGAGATATTAATATCTTTGGCCCGTAGTGCAAAGATGACATGTTATTGAATATTTTTGGCCTGTAGTGCAAAGATGAATTGTTGATGAATATCTTTGGCCCATAGTGCAAAGATGACATGTTGTTGAATATCTTTGGCCTGTAGTGCAAAGATGAATTGTTGATGAATATCTTTGGCCCGTAGTGCAAAGATGACCTGTTGTTGAATACTTTGGCCCGCAGTGCAAAGATGACCTGTTGCTGAATATCTTTGCCATGTAGTGCAAAGATGAACTGTTAATGTGGTAATATTATTCAATCTATTCATCCCCCTCCTAAGTCCCTTGAACTTAGCTCAGGAAATGAAAATTTAAAACCCTTAGTTATTAACCCGTATGTTGATATTTCTGATGTTTCTCATCAACAAGAAGAGGTAAAAATAAAAGACATTTTGCCCTTGTCTAAAATGAATAATTATACTAATTTATTCCTTCAAACTGTAGGAAAACAGTTAACCAGGATAAAAGAACAAATAAGTCATATTAATGATAATTGTCAAGTTGTTCCTCAAAAAATCAATCTTCAACCAGTAACTATTAAACCACCTTTAGAAGTTAATAATTTTAAGATGAAATTTTCTAAAGCTGATAATGAATTTATTGATAATCTTTTAAATAAAATGAAAGATTTGAAGCTTACAACTACATCCCCATCTCAAATTAATATGATGTCTGGACAACCCTCTTCTCATACCAGTAATGATAGTACTGATAGTGATGAAGACAATACTGATGATATTTCTCCAATTCATATTTTAGAAATCCAAAATAATTTTTAGGAAATGCAAAATATCAATAAAACTACTTACAGTCAGAAGCCTATCCATCGAATGGCTTTATCTGGACCTAGTAGGTATTATTACCCCAGACCTACTCCTCAGGATATTCTGTATGAAGAAGACTTTCTTCATTCTCAAAAATCTTACCATGGAAAAACCATTTATGAATGGAATATTGATGGTAAAACAGAATATCAAATCTTTGAAACCATCTATCATATCATGATGTATGCAATAGTCTGTAGACATAATGATAATACTGACCATCAGATCTGTCGTTTTTTAGTAAATGGATTTACTGGCATTCTTAAAGGATGGTGAGATAATGCACTTACTGAAACACAACGAACTGAAATTCTCCAATCCTATAAGAATGAAACTGACCCTCTTACTAGGACTGAAACAAAAAGAGATGCTTGCTATACCTTAGTCAATGCTATCATTCATCATTTTATCGGACTAGGACTCATGAATAATGATAGAGGTAGAGAACTCTTACAGAATCTTCGATGTCCATCCTTAACCTATTTTAGATGGTATGAGGATGTCTTTTTAATGAAAGTTATGTAAAGAATGGATGCCAACAGTGAACATTGGAAAGCCAAATTTATTGATGGTCTTCCTACCTTTTTTGCTGAAAAAATCCATAAAAAACTAAGAGATAAACATGACCGTATGAGTATCCCTTATGACCAGTATTCTTATGGCCATCTTATTTCAGTAGTTATTGAAGAAGGATTATCACTATGTAATGATATGAAACTTCAACAATTAATGAAAAAACAGAATCTTACTAAAAGACATGAGATAGGAAAATTTTGCGATCAATTCTCTTATGATACAAAACTACAGTATCCCCAAAAGGCTAAGAAACAACAAAATTCTAAACCTTCTAGATCTTACAAAAGACGTTCTTCTAAGAAATCCTCTAAAAATAAAACCCCTGAAAAATCTTCTATGAAAAGAAAGAGCAGTAGTAAAAAAGATAAATCTAAAATTCAATGTTATAAATGTGGTAAAACAGGACACTTTGCTAATAAATGCAAATCAAAATTAAAACAGAAACTTAATGAAATGTCACTTGATGAGGATATCCAACAACAAATTCTTAATTGTTTGACTAGCAGCAATTCAGAACCAAGTTCAGATGATGATTTAGCTGAAATCTATTCTGAATCTGGCAATGATTCTGATAATGAACAATATCAAACCTACACAATTAATAACTGTAATACAACTACTAAAGCTAACTACTGGAAAGCTATCGTCGAGATGAATGGTTCAGATATTAGAGGTCCCAGTATTAATGTCTTAACTGATAATCAGAAATCACTTCTCGACGTAGCCAATCAAATTAAAGATCCAGAAATCAAATTAAAATTTTTAGAAATTTGCGATAACAATCAAAAAATAGAAGATATTCTTCCCATTAATCAGTATAGTATGAAAGAAGTTATGAAACAAATACAAGATGTTTCTACTACTGAAAAGCCTACTACTATTCAGGATCTTAAAAGTGAAATAAATATATTAAAATCTGAAATAAAACAGTTACAGAATACTAATTTTATTATTTTCCAAGATTTAAATAATATTAAACAACAGTTAATTCATAAAAAAGATAATAATGTAGAATCCTTTCAAACTGAATCTTCTGATAAACCAGAGTCTTCTGGAAGTTATTTGATGCTTATGAATCAAGTAGTCTTTCAGAAATGGTATATTAGAATTACTTTTATTATTAAACCGGATTTCATCATTAAAGACGCCATTGCCCTTGTAGATAGTGGTGCTGACATGAACTGTATTCAGGAAGGATTAATTCCTTCCAAATACTTTCAGAAAACCACTCAATCTTTAACTAGTGCAAGCGGTAATACTATGAATATTAAATATAAAATTCCTGAAGCCTTAATCTGTAATCAAGGTTTATGTTTACCTACTTCTTTTGTTCTTATCCGTAACATGAATCAAAGTATCATTTTAGGCACCCCTTTCTTGTGTCTTTTGATGCCTATTTCAAAAATTGATACTTTGGGAATTCATACTACTCTTAACAACAGACATATTATTTTTGAATTTATTACAGAACCTTATACTAAAGAATTAAATCAAGTAAAACACATGATTTATTCTAAAGAGAAACAAATCAATTTTATTCAAAAAGAAATAAAATTTCTTACTACAGAACAAAGAATTTTACAACCTTCTTTACTTGCCAAAATAAAATTAATCCACAAAACCCTTCAAACTGAAATCTGTAGTGATGTCCCGAATGCTTTTTGGAATAGGAAGAAACATATTATTTCTCTCCATTATATTCCTAATTTTAATGAAAAGAATATTCCTACTAAGTCTCGCCCGGTCGGATGAAGAAGGAATATTTACTCCTTCTAAAGCGAATTTGAGTCTCTTGACGAAAAAATTTAATTAAGCCGAGTACTTCTCCTCAGAGTTTATACGACCTTTTATGTTAATAAAAATTCAGAAATTGAGCAAGGAACTCCACCTCTTGTTATCAATTATAAACCGCTTAATGAAGCCCTTCAATGGATTAGATATCCAATTCCGAATAAGAAGGACCTTCTTGATAGGCTTCATGATGCTACTATTTTCTCTAAATTTGACATGAAATCAGGATTTTGGAAAATTCAAATTAGAGAACAGGATACTTATAAAACTGCTTTTACAGTTCCTTTTGGTCACTATGAATGGAATGTTCTTCCATTTGGTGTAAAAAATGGACCTTCAGAATTTCAACATATCATAAATGATATTTTCAATCCTTTTACTGAATATATTTTTTGTTATATTGATGATGTCTTAATTTTCTCTTCATCTATTGAACAACACATAAAACATTTAAATATATTTAAAAATGTTATTATAAAAAATGGTTTGGTGGGTTCTGCTCCTAAAATGAAACTTTTCCAAACAAAAATCAGATTTCTCGGTCATAATATTTCCAATGGAACTATTATTCCAATTGATAGATGTATTGAATTTGCATCTAAATTTCTGGATGAAATTAAAGATATTAATCAACTACAAAGATTTTTGGGAAGTCTAAATTATATTCGTGACTATTATCCGAATCTTTCCCAAGATGCTTCCATTCTGTATACTCGTCTACGGAAAAATCCTTTACCTTGGACTACTGAACATACTGATGCCGTAAAAATGATTAAAAGCAAGGTCAAACAGTTACCCTGTTTATCTCTCCCAAATCCTGAATGGAAAAAGATTGTTCAAACTGATGCTTCCAATATAGGATATGGTGGTATTTTAAAACAACTTAATCCTAATAGTAAAAAAAAGGATCTTATCCGTTTTACTTCAGGAGTCTGGAAAGGACCTTCTTTAAATTACCCCACTATAAAGAAAGAATGCCTTTCAATTGTTAAATGTGTTTTAAAATTTCGGGATGATCTTTTAACCAAACTTTTTTAATCGAGTTGATTGCTCAAATTTAAAAAATGAGATATTTAAAAAGGATGTTCAAAATTTAGCATCTAAACAGATATTTGCAACTTGGCAACGTATTTTATCAATATTTGACTTTGATATTGAATATATCAAAGGAAACCAGATTTTTTAACCAGAGAATATTTGCAGGAATAACCAGTAGAGGTCGTGTCCATGGTCGGTCGGCAAGCAAAGGCGAGCTAATCATATTATCTGAAATTCCCTAGTCCGAATACTCAATCCGATAATTCTTGACTTCTTCTAGCCAGCCTACAGTAAAAGATGTTCTTCTATTACCAGAATAGTATATTCCAAATAAATATGTGGAAGAAACAGTATTGATTATAGATCAGAATGATGAGAAATGGATGAAAGATCCATGGGAGATTAAGCGACGTTACTTAATGACTCAAAAGTATCCTCCTCATTTTAACCAGTACCGCTATGTGTATGAGCAAATCATCATTAAAACAGCATCAATGGACATAAAGCATACGCTTCATGATCCATCTAAACCCACAAGCCCAATCCAATACAGTAAAATAACCATCAAGAGCATCATGCCTCTTGCTAATTGGGGTATTAATCCTCATACTACCCATAACATTGAATCCAGTCATTTAACAAAAACCAGATACAACTATTGGGATTATATTGATTCCTTTACGCAAGTATTTTATTACCAGAATCCTATTCACAACCATACTTGGTTCATCCGTATCTGTCCCGATGTTTTACGAAACAAAATTCCCAATTGGTTTTTCGTTTGGTGGGATAAAATCGGTATCACTATTGACATTTTACAGGAGTCAGTTCAAACAGCATTCAAAGAATGGCAAGTCGCTTATGCATATATACCAGTAAACAAAGATCTATCTATGCTGAAATTACTTGCCCATTTCATAATCCGTTTTTTAATCCCTTGGATCTGGAAATGGAATTTTCAGTGTGATTATTAGAATAAAATCCCTCGCCTTAAAAGTGTATTTTTTACCAAGTGGTGGGATAAAGGATTTAATCCCAACCTACCCGAACTTCTCAAGACTATAAAGAATCATACCCAGGCCTGTTTGGATGTTATACCTCAGAGCCTTCCAGCATTAACCCCAGTCAATCCTTTTGTTAAAATTCAAACAGATTTAAAATAGATGTTTCCAAACCTAATTTAAACTGAACTATTAGTTAAAACTATGGATTATAGAAAAACACAATTCTTACAATCCTTAGTCCAGGATGATATTTCTATAAAATCTGTTAGCAGTAATGAAGGATCTGAACAGGATGATAATCAGTTCAGTGTCTTAGCCGGAGAAAGTCAAAACCCAAAGCCTACTATGGGAGACTTCTGGGATTCTCTTACCTTAATGATCTCTGAAAAGATAGAACATGACAAAAAAGGAAAAGGAAAAGTATAAAGCCATCCACTACAGAAGAAATAGCTAATAATCAAAAAAGGACAATCACAGTGACTCCACCATCAGAAAAGAAGAAGCCAGCTATCCTCAATCATCAGAAGAAGACAACCACCTGTCCTCAATAATATTCCACTAAATCGACAGCTTGTCTCATGCCTTCCACTTCCTACGGCTGAGAGTTAAAGAAGCAAAGATAAGGATTACTGTTCGACTCCACTAGCTAGGACACGCCTGATCATTTCTTATCTTCTTTCTTGTATAAATAGGGAGACCTCACCCTTTGTTGAGGCAGGACTTATCTTTGTATTTTCTCGTTTCTCTCTCTCTCTCTCTTGTAAAATATTTGATATATAAAAAGTTTGAAGTTTGAAGATCTGCAAAGCTCTTCTGTAAGTTTTAATTATTACTTCTGTTAGTTATTATGTTTCCTTGCTTGAGCTATTAGATTATCGTACTGAAAACAGTAATAGTTATAGAACTGCATATCAAACTGCGACAGACAATTATAATCGTTCTTATTTTTTAGAACAATTTTATAAATCAGAACAATATATTATTTTAACTAAAATCGCTATACAGGAAGAAACCTGCCAGCTTATAGTTTTGGGTAGACCCCCAAATCAACAGTAATTTTATGAGATCATATATGTGATAATTTATTTGTTAATATATGTTTAATATGCCATCAAAAAATTTATGCCACTTTATTAATTAAGACAGATTAGAGTTAATGTCTGATTAAGTGGAACGTCACCCAAGTCGCGTTTAGGAACTTTGCCTTAAGCTGTGATGTGGCGTGTTGGCTGTTATTCCCTGTAAATCGTTGACAGACGTGCTTAATCAACTCTATCTCCGATCCTGCCTTAGTTGGTATCAGAGCCATGTTTAGTTTGTTGACATATTAATGAATATATTACTTATAAATTACGCATATATGATCACCTTTAAAAATGACTGATTTTTCAACCTCTCTTTCAATCGTAGCTAATGCCTCAGCTTCTACCTTGGAAGCAACTGAACTTATAGCCTATCAGGATGTAAAGGAAGCCCTAGATAAATGGACTATTCCTAAAATCAAACCCAAAACAATTTATAAAATTAGAACCTTTGATTTTATTAGTAAACGAATTATTAAAACCTTTGAGCATGTTGTTCCTTTACAGGATAACGATGAAATTTTATATTTGTTGCATGTTGAAGACTTATATCCTTTTTTGCAAAAATATAAATATGTTCATATAGGACTTGTCCAAGTAGCTTTCAAACCCTTGACTTTACTTGGCCAAAATACCAGTATTCAGTGCACACTTAGAGATGGTAGGTGTCTTAACTGGAAAGCCTCTCTAATGGGAGCAATCAAAACTAGCCTTGCTCATGGACCAGTATATTTCAATATCTACCTGAATTTAAGTGTTGCCTTAACTGATAATAATTTGTCAAAAGTTTTAGAGATGAGAATTATATCTAATGGTTATGAGTATCTACCTGGATCCCCTCCTTTTTCCATTTTATTCCGTATTCACCTTAAAGTTTTAACAACTTTAAACCCTTATATCTGAAATCAAAGCCAACAAGGATATACTGTTCTTATAGACACTAATCTCTTTAGTAGTCAAGTGGCTATTCCCAGAATGATCCCTTGGGAAGAAATTACTTTCCCAAAGCAATGGCAAATAACTAACGTCGTTCCTACCAGACCTATAATTAGACAAAATATTGAAGATGTTATCCAAACCAGTAATGGAAATGTTTATTTAAAATTCCAAAGACCTTTTACCCAAAGTCGATCTATTAGTAATATTTCTTATAATATTGATTTTCCTGAATCATCTAGACAATCTGTGTCTGACCCTTTAGAATCTATTTATCAAGAGTCTAAAAACCTCAGTAATGAGTTTATTAAAAATGAAGACTTAATTAGAGGAATTCATATTTTTGAAAATTAAATACCTCGTGGTATTTATGAAGTAAATACTCCTCAAAACAGAAGACCTTATAGTCCAACCGCTAGTGATATGAATTTTGAATGTTAAATGAATTTTTCTCCTAATAGTAAAATTCGTCAATGTTTAAACCAGGAGTTTATGCAGGATAAATACCATAATTTTAGAAATTGGTATTTTAAGAAGCATGATAATAATAAGTTAGCAGAAATTAAAGCTAATTATTATGCTTATCTGAATAATAACCAGTGTATTTTATCATTTACTAAATGGTATTATGATTTTATTTCAAAGTCTGATTTTTACACTGAGAGTCAACTGAATGTGTTAACTGGAATTTAAAAGGATTGGATTACTTAACGACTCAACAGTCTCCTCCTCGTTTTAACCAGTATCACTCTGTGTGTGAACAAATCATCATTAAAATAGCATCAATGGACATAAAACATATGCTTCATGATCCATCTAAACCCACAAGCCCAATCCAATATAGTAAAAAAACCATCAAAAGCATCATGCCTCTTGCTAATTGGGGTATTAATCCTCATACTACCCATACCATTGAATCCAGTCATTTAACAGAAAAAAGATACATCTATTGGGATTATATTGATTCCTTTACGCAAGTATTTTATTAGCAGAATCCTATTCACAACCATACTTGGTTCATCCGTATCTGTCCCGATGTTTTACGAAACGAAATTCCAAATTGGTTTTTTGTTTGGTGGGATAAAATCGGTATCACTATTGACATTTTACCAGAGTCAGTTCAAACAGCATTCAAAGAATGGCAAGTCGCTTATGCCCATATACTAGTAAACAAAGATCTATCTATGCTAAAATTACTTGCCAATTTCATAATCCATTTTAGAATCCCTTGAATCTGGAAATGGGATTTTCCGTGTGATTATCAAAATAAAATCCCTCGCCTTAAAGGGTATTTTTTACCAAGTGGTGGGATAAAGGAATTAATCCCACACTACCCGAACTTCTCAAGACTATAAAGAATCATACCCAGGCATGTTTGGATGTTATACCTCAGAGCCTTCCAGGATCAACCCCAGTCAATCCTTTTGTTAAAATTCAAACAGATTTAAAACAGAAGTTTCCAAACCTAACTGAAACTGAACTATTAGTTAAAACTATGGATTATATGAAAACACAATTCTTACAATCCTTAGTCTAGGATGATATTTCTATGAAATCTGTTAGCAGTAATAAAGGATCAGAACATGATGATAATCAGTTCAGTGTCTTAGCCGAAGAAAGTCAAGAACCAGAGCCTACTATGGGAGACTTCTGGGATTCTCTTACCTCAGTGATCTCTGAAAAGATAAAACAGGACAAAAAGGAAAAGGAAAAGCATATAGCCATCCACTACAGAAGAAATAGCTAATAATTAGAAAAGGACAATCATAGTGACTCCACCATCAGAAAAGAAGTAGCTAGCTGTCCTCAATCATCAGAAGAAGACAACCACCTGTCCTCAATAATATTCCACTAAATCGACAGCTTGTCTCATGTCTTCCATTTCCTATGTCTGAGAGTTAAAGAAGCAAAGATAAGGATTACTGTTCGACTCCACTAGCTAGGACACGCCTGATCCTTTCTTAACTTCTTTCTTGTATAAATAGGGAGATCTCACCCTTTGTTGAGGCAGGACTTATCTTTGTATTTTTTCGTTGCTCTCTCTCTCTCTTGTAAAATATTTGATATATAAAAAGTTTGAAGTTTTAAGATCTGCAAAGCTCTTCTATAAGTTTTAATTATTACTTCTGTTAATTATTATGTTTCCTTGCTTGAGCTGTTAGATTATCATACCGAAAACAATAATCGTTATAGAACTGGATATCAAACTGCGACAGACAATTATAATCGTTCTTATTTTTTTGAACAGTTTTATAAATCAGAACAATATATTGTTTTAACTAAAACCGCTATACAGGAAGAAACCTGCCGGCTTATAGTTTTGGGTAGACCCCTAAATCAACAGTAATTTTATGAGATCATATAAGTGATAATTTATTTGTTAATATATGTTTAATATGCCTTCAAAAAATTTATGCCACTTTATTAATTAAGACAGATTAGAGTTAATGTCTGATTAAGTGGAACGTCACCCAAGTCACGTTTAAGAACTTTGCCTTTAGCTGTGTTGTGGCATGTTGGCTGTTATTCCCTGTAAATCATTGACAGACGTGCTTAATCAACTCTATCTCCGATCCTGCCTTAGTTGGTATCAGAGCCATGTTTAGTTTGTTGACATATTAATGAATATATTACTTATAAATTACGCATATATAATCACCTTTAAAAATGACTGATTTTTCAACCTCTCTTTCAACCGTAGCTAATGCCTCAGCTTCTACCTTGGAAGCAACTGAACTTATAGCCTATCAGGATGTAAAGGAAGCCCTAGATAAATGGACTATTCCTAAAATCAAACCTGAAATAATTTGTAAAATCGGAACCTTTGATTTTATTAGTAAACGAATTATTAAAACCTTTGAGCATGTTGTTCCTTTACAGAATAACAATGAAATTTTATATTTGTTGCATGTTGAAGACTTATATCCTTTTTTTTGCAAAAAATATAAATATGTTCATATAGGACTTGTCCAAGTAGCTTTCAAACCCTTGACTTTACTTGGCCAAAATACCAGTATTCAGTGCACACTTAGAGATGGTAGGTGTCTTAACTGGAAAGCCTCTCTAATAGGAGCAATCGAAACTAGCCTTGCTCATGGACCAGTATATTTCAATATCTACCCGAATTTAGGGTGTTGCCTTAACTGATAATAATTTGTCAAAAGTTTTAGAGATGAGAATTATATCTCATGGTTATGAGTATCTACCTGGATCCCCTCCTTTTGCCATTTTATTTCGTATTCACCTTAAAGTTTTAACTACTTTAAACCCTTATATCCGAAAGCAAAGCCAACAAGGACATACTGTTCTTATAGACACTAATCTCTTTAGTAGTCAAGTGGCTATTCCCAGAATGATCCCTTGGGAAGAAATTACTTTCCCAAAGCAATGGCAAATAACTAACGATGTTCCTACCAGACCTATAATTAGACAAAATATTGAAGATGTTATCCAAACCAGTAATGGAAATGTTTATTTAAAATTCCAAAGACCTTTTACCCAAAGTCGATCTATTGGGGTATTGTATACTTCATTTGATATTTAATTTTGGTGAACCGAATATGGTGAGGTGAACCCAACGTTGGAAGGGTGTTTTGCCACTATCATACAAGATGTCTAATGACATACAACTTCGTGTTATCATAAGACAGTGTTATGCACATCCACTTGCTAAGTATATCTACGAGCACTACCTATATGATCTTAAAGTTTGGTTGAAATATAATTTTTAATTGCAGACAGTGGAGATAGTTAAATGTTAAGAGAAGACTCACCATTGGAAAGAACATGATAGTAATCTTCTTGTTTTTCTTTGGGGTCTATTGGGTCAACCAAGGATAATTCTGTGGGCATATGATATCTATCATAACCTAGACGCATGACCTCCCATGTACGAAGGTTTTCTTAAGCATTTCCCAAAGATTTTAATTTCTAAAACAGTTATTGACTTTACCTTTATGTAAGGTGCCATTGTGACGTGTTATCCAAGTTGGTGTCCAGAGTCACAGTTGGTATATATTTGTATCAAAACTCACAACATATGTGTTATTGTATTTTGCACGACAATTATAGTAATAAAGTTGTCGTTGTTTTCTGTATCATGTATTTGGTGACTCAGAATAGGTTGCATGGATTGGACCTATTTTGGGGGTGTCACATTTGGTATCAGAGCTTAGGGATATGATCTTTGGCAGAGATCCAGAATTAGAACTAGGAAGGGAGAGACAAGTAATATCCTTCGCTAGTGTGTGTCCTACCTAAGCTAAATTTTTTAACTTAAGTTGACAAATTATGATATGTCAATTAACCTTTGTTTTGAAGCTTTATTCTAGAATGATATCTGAAATACAGGAGATAAGCAATGGAGAAATCATGATGACAGGGAAGATGGAATCTCAAATGAAAGCAAGGTATTCTTAACTCTTCGAAATACCAGGTACGTAAATTTCAGGGACGAAATTTCATAAGGAGAGGAGATTGTAAGACCCCAAATTTTATGAAATAAATGTATTCAATTTTCCTAGTTAGTAAATGGTTAAATTGATAAAAAGTTAGAGTTAAGGGTGATATATGTAAAGTTTACAAAATACGCAAGTGGTTATAAAATACTCATTTTTTTCGGGGAATATTCGTGTGGTCGTGGAATATTCTTACTGTCGGGGAATATTCGTGCGACGGCGCAACCATTTGTGGGCCCCATAACAGAATAATTGTCAGATGAAGAAAATGACAAGTTTGAGTTTTTATAAATAACGGCGTAATTGTTATCGTTAACACTGTTGGAATACCTGGTGGTTAAAATACGATGTCGTCTTATTACACAAGATAGCACCAGTATTACACAATATTTTTGAATTATTGATTCTTACGTGAAGGCACTTACTCAATAATTATTACGATAATTATTGTTCAATATTTTATTTTATTGATTCAATAATTACTGCATTGATATTTTATATTATTGTTGTTTCAAAAATTATCATTGCACAATATTTCTCATTATCAGATCAATAATTCATATTATTTGGATAATATTATTAGATAGCATTATTGGCAATGTCTAGAAAGTTCTGTCAAGGAGAGGTTTGGTTACCTAATTGCGCGCCAGTAAGGAGAAATCCTTATCGAAAAGCCCCCTCTTTCCTAGGAACGGCCTGGTTGTTATAATTGTGATTCTGTAATATTATTTGTGAATAATTAATTATTAATTTATATGATAAGGAAATATATATTTTTATATGGTTATAAATGATGGAATTAATGCTGAGGTGTTTTATTAGTATTTTGTCGAAATGAAGAACAAAATTTGGAAATTTTTAGAAAATTAGTTTATTACTTGATTTTGTAAAATCCATAACACTTTGTGTATAATGAGTTAGGAGATGAGCTAATATCAAAAGAAAGCATTGGAAGTAAGTTAACTGTAGAAATTGGAATCACCCAAAAATTTATTGTGGATTTTTGGTGGTGACTGTTTGAATGAAACTGGTTCGAAGGACTCATAATTCAAAAAACTAGTGTTCTTGAGATATATTGCATGAGTTATAATTTTTAATCCGACCGTTGGATCGTTATTATTTTTGGATATGTTATACATATATAAGTTGAACACATGTCCACAAATTTTGAACCGTTAAAAATTAACGTATGATTTGTTATGAATTTTAAGAGGTGACTGATTCAGAAATTATGTTTATAAATGATTTTTGGTGGAAAATTCTAGAATGAGTGGGCCCCACCTTTGGTTGGTGAGAAATGTGTTTCAAAAGTGGTGGGTGGGAATAGTAGCAGGTAAAGCCATTAGGTAGCAGGTCAAGTATGCTTCGGCGTTCTAACATTTTCCTATAAATAGGGTGCTGAGTTAGAATTGAAAATCACATCAAAAACATATGTTTTCTCTCTTTCTCTCTCTATATTATCGAGCGTATTTTATGAGTATTTAGATACTTTGAGAGTTGCTATTTAGTGCAAGTTTCATTCAGCGTCGTATCCGATATTCTAGTCAGAAGTACTGCTCTTTTGAGGTAAGGGATATTGTCATTATATTGGTAAGGGATTGTAAGGGATGTTATTTTCTTTGTAAATGATATTATTTTCTTCAATATCATTATGCCGAAATATTGATATGAATTTTGTTGTGAAATTTTTATCTTTTCGTGTCGGGGTTACTATTCACGTATACGACACTATTCATGTGTATAATACTATTTACGTGTATGACATTATTTAAATATATGATACTATGTACGAATACAGAGTACTATTCATGAGTTACTATTCATGAGTTACTATTCACGAGTTACTATTCATGGGTACTATTTACGACAAAATTGGTTTCTTTTTCTGACCAAATTAACGTTGATTTATGAATCTTACTCTTGAAATTAAATGTAGTTGTTGATCATATTGTGTTTATTATCATATATAACATTTTTATAACCCTAATGATGATATTTCTCTTTGACTTGAGTGTAAAGATGGGTAGATTATTGGTATGATCGTGACTATGGGTTCTCTTTGGCCAGTAGTGCAAAGATGAATTGTTGACTAGTATGATCATGACCATTGAATTTATAGTTGAATATCTTTATCTTATGTGCAAAGGTTAATACATCAACATGGTTATAATTATTGTTTATATAACTTCTGAAATTATTATATATTTCTTTGAGATATTAATATCTTTGGCCCATAGTGCAAAGATGACCTGTTGTTGGATATCTTTGGCCCGTAGTGCAAAGATGAATTGTTGCTGAATATCTTTGGCATGTAGTACAAAGATGAACTGTTAATGAATATCTTTGGTCCGTAGTGCAAAGATGAACTTATTAGTATGATTATGAACAGGAACTTTGATTTGGTATAACCATGATCTTTGATGTTTTAGGTAAAGACAGATGATGTAAATTATCTTCATCCTAGATGAGAAGAGGAATTTAGAACCACAATTATGGTTATGACTTATTCACATGATTGTGGAAAGGAACTGTTGATTGATGTTACAGGAATAAAACATTGTTGGTGGACTTTTAACATGAAGAAGATAATAGACTTTATGGTCTATTTGACTCTTCTAATGGATTGCTCGTTCCACTGCAACTATGGTTGAAAAGTTTTATCATCTACCATATGTTCTAAATCTATGATTTATTACTGACGAAGGCTATTGATAATTTAATTAAATTTAGTCATGAAATTCTTTACTGAGCTAGTTGTGCTCACCCTTTTGCTTCACAATTCCTTTCAAGTAACAAGATTGTAGCTAGGTCGAGCGGGGGTAATAGGGGAATAGAACAGTGGTCTATAGCTGTTGAGGTTCTCCCTATATAGTATGGAAATAATTTTATTGAGAACTTTAGATAAGTGTGTTGTATTGTATACGTCATTTGATATTTAATTTTGGTGAACCAAATAGGGTGAGGTGAACCCAACGTTGGAAGGGTGTTTTTCCACTATCATACAAGATGTCTAATGACATACAACCTCGTATTATCATAAGATAGGGTTATGCACATCCACTTGCTGAGTATATCTACGAGCACTACCTATATGATCTTGTAGTTTGGTTGAAATATAATTTTCAATTGCAGACAGTGAAGATTGTTAGATGTCAAGAGAAGGCTCATCATTGGAAAGAACATGATAGTAATCTTCTTGTTTTTCTTTGGGGTCTATTGGGTCAACCAGAGATAATTCTGTGGGCATATGATATCTATTATAACCTAGACGCATGGCCTCCCATGTACGAAGGTTTTCTTGAGTATTTCCCAAAGATTTTAATTTCTAAAACAGTTATTGACTGTACCTTTATGTAAGGTGCCATTGTGACGTGTTATCCAAGTAGGTGTCCAAAGTCATAGTTGGTATATATTTGTATCAAAACTCATAACATATGTGTTGTTGTATTTTGCATGACAATTGTAGTAATAAAGTTGTAGTTGTTTTTTGTATCATGTGTTTGGCAACTCAGAATAGGTTGGATGGATTGGACCTAATTTGGGGGTGTCACAGTACTTATTGTATTATACATGCAAATAGTTCTTGAACTAGTGGCTTAGGTTTGCAATAGTATGATTGATGTTCAATTATATTCATTTTGTCTCTGTGCTTACATATGCAAGATGTATCCATCAAGTAAAAGACTTATTTTATTCAAAGAAGGATTCTCCTCATATGTCCACTAACATTCAGTAATCCATGTATGTGTGTGAAATTATTATAATATAATTGTAATACCAATGTAATATATATATGTCTATTCGCTTTGAAAAGGAAAAAATGCATTATTATTTGAGTAGTCTGTATAATCGTGCTACTTACTTTTATTTACGCAACACAACCAAAGAAGCTAGAATAAAGAAAACTGATTTCGGTCATCCACATACTTCTGATAATTTTTGCACCACCTCAATTTTATACGAGTAGTTTTTATTTTTCTTATTGTTGTTCTAAGGCGAAACAGAGAGAAAATACACTTATACACTACAGAGTATGAGCGATGCACTGAATAAAGACTACTCTGTTTGCAAAGAGATCTGACGGGGACGATTCGGCATCATTTTCTGGTGCTACTCTTCCGTCTTTGGTGATTCCTTTGTCGTCAAGTCCATCGACAAGCGCCTAATCTCGGAACACTCTATTGACCGGCAATGTATTTATAATGAAGCTAAAATTATGCAGATTTTCTCTCCAAACCTGATACAATCCTGATCAAGCTCTCATCAAACAATAATAACCCAATTCAAGTGTCAGTGGTTCATCAAATAATTTTAAATAATTGGTTTGGAAATTATTCAACGAAGTACAATTCAAGCATTATTGGGCTGATCCAATTAGCCCATTCAATTCAGTCCATTCACGAATTCCTAATTAATTTCAAAAACCATGAAAATCACGATAACCAACAGATTTTACATGCAAAAGGAAATTTATTATATCACGTGGGTCACTTTCCTTCTAAACATACTGCTAGCATGGAAATAGCATGGACTCTAATATGGACATCATATATTCACGTGGACAAAGGCAACATATATAGCATACGAAGGAGTCACTTGATATATTATATTTAATAATTACATTAAGTCATGTAAATCAATTCACACGTCATGCAAATCAATTCACGCGTTTTCAGCAGCCTTCACGTGACAAGTTACCAGATTATCCACGCGGCAAAAAAATTCGTTTACTTGGAAGGATTTTTTAGATTTTTATAATTCTATTATAATTAGGATTCCTTTTTAATTAGGATTTCTTTTTAATTAGAATTTCTTTTCCAATTTGACTTTTATTAGGGTTATAGTTTATAAATTCTTATTAGGATTTGGATTGTTTTGAGTAGTATAAATAGAGGTCTAAGTTGATGTAATCAAATACATTATTCATTATTATTATTCAATATATTTGTGAGTTTATTCTCTACTTTTGGTTCTTTAAAGAATTCCCAAGAATAAGTAATTCTTAGTTATTTCTTTGAGATTCAATTTGACTTATCATACAATAATTCATAGTTGTGTGTGGCGTCTTCTACTAGCATCAATCGTCGATTATCAAAGAGATTACCGCTTCATTATAAGTGAGGGGTCAAGGTGTCGTTGGTGTCCATTCAACGCATGATTCCTAACGACGCAATTGTACCAAGATTACCGTCTAAAGTATAGACGAGGGGTTAAGGTGTTGCAAGCAATTCACCCAACAACTGTGCTAGTAACGATCCGGGAGACGACCACTGTAAAACCCCAAATTTTACAAATAAAGATTTAATTTTCTCGAAATATTTTTTTGAATATTATGGTGTGAATTTTAGATAATGTTATAGTTGTGGGTAGTATTTATAAATTTTGCAAAGTATGCAAGTTGTTATATAATATTCGATTGGTTGGGAAATATTCTTTTTGTCGGGGAATATCCGTACGAAGGTATAATCATTGGTGGACCCACAACGGAATTATTGTCGAATTTAGAAAACGGCAAAAATATTTTTATGAAAATAACGACGGAAGTTTTACCATTAAAACTGTTAAACTACTCTTTAGTAGTAAAATGCGATGAAATGCGGCGTGGTTGCATTGTAGCACACGGTATTGATTATTGATGCTTACGTGAGAAGTCACTCAGTTTTGTTCAATTATTGCTACAATAATTGCTGCATAGTATCTCACATTATTTGATTCAATTATTGTCGATATTTTATATATTATTAAATCAATAATTGAGACGACGAAGGTATTAATATTATTATTTGCAATATTAACGATGTCTAGAAGTTCTGCCAATGAGAGGTTTGGTCCTTATTGGAAAGCCCCCTCTTTCCTTGGAACGACCTGGTCGATTAATATTGTGAATTATAATAAAGGTGATAAGTTTTATTTTATTATTATTATAAATGTAATAAAAGCGAAAACTTTTATATAAAATAGAATACTTTTATAAAGTTATTTGTTTTATTAGACTAAAAATAGAATATATTATATTCTATTATGCGTAGTATTTGTATAGTAAAATCTTTTTATATAAAATGAATACTTTTATAAAGTTATTTGTTTTATTAGACTATAAATAGAATATATTATATTCTATTATGCATAGTGTTTGCATAGTGCTGCATAGTGTTTGCATAGTAAAATCTTTTTATATAAGCAGAATACTTTTATAAAGTTATTTGTTTTATTAAATTTTATATAATATATATATATATATATATATATATATATTATAAATAGAATATATTATATTTTATTGCATAGTATCCTTTCTATTTTCCTATAAATAGGATGCTTAGTTAGAATTAAAAATCACACCAGAAATTCAGAGAATTCTTCTTTTATAATTTTGAGTGTATTTCTTTAGAGTTTAATAAAGCTTTGAGCGTAGTGCAAGTTTTCTTCAAGTATATCCCCGCCCTACCCGTCGAAGTACTCTTCTTTATAAGGTAAGGAATATTATTTGTTGTACTCGCAAGGGGTGTTATTTCTTTCGTATTCATGAAGAGAATTATTTTCTTTCAATACTCGTAAGGGGTATTATTTCTTTCGTATCCATAAAGAGAACTTCTTTTATTCCATTCTTTATTATTATATTGGAATAACCTGTTTATGCGAAGTACCATATACATGGTGAAATTCTTCTGTTATTCCATTCTTTATTATTCTTTCGGAATATCCTGTCTGTGCGTTTACGCATGACCTGGTTCCATTATTTATTATTCTGTTGGAATAACCTGTCTATGTGGTCTATCGCATGCATGGTGAATTCTGTTGTTATTCCATTTTTTATTATTCTGTCAGAATATCGTGTATGTGCATTTATGCATGACTTGGTTCCATTATTTATTATTCTGTTGGAATATCCTGTCAGTAAGGATTATGCATGACCTGGTTCTATTCTTTATTATTCTGTTGGGAATAACCTGTTTGTGCGGTCCATCGTATGCATGGTGAATTCCGTTGTTATTCCATTCTTTATTATTACATTGGGAATAACTTTATGCATGCGATCTATCGCATGCATGGTGAATTCTTACATTATTCCATTCTTTATTATTACATTGGAATAACACATACATGTGGATTACCACATGCATGATGAATGATACTTCGTATTCATATGAATAGTATTTTTATTCAAAAAGGGGTTTCTTCCAGGGGCAGTTTCATAATTTTTCTGACCCTCAAAAATTCTGGAAAAAATTTGAAATGATAATTTGATGAGTTTTTTAGATTGTGTACAAAAATGGTGATTTTTGGATGTATATGTGATGCTCCCAAAATAGGTATACATCACCCATCTTGAGTCGCCAAATACATGGTACAAAATTCAAATACAACTTAATAATACAACTACCGTGTAAAATACGATAAAATACAAACTAAGAGTTTTAATAAGAATATTGTCATCTAGAAAATATCCATACTCAAAAGAGTCCTCATTGCATTTATTTTCATACTATTTAACAGAATAGTGAGGACTACTAATACTATCTTCTGGACCGTCACTCCGTTCCCCGACTAGTCCCGGCTACGTTCTCATTTCCTAAAGAGAACAGTGAAAGAAAAGGTGAGCTCAACTAGCCCAGTAATAAATATTATGACTAAGATAATGCAGAATAAATTATCATTAGTCTTCAATAGTGTTAAACTGATAAAATATAACAAACATCAAGTTTAACTGCAACGGAACAAGCAATCCATTAAAAGAGTCGAGTGGAGAATAAAATCTACTATCTTTTATGATTTAAAAGGTTTTTCATCACTTTTATCGCGAGGACTCGACAATAAATAATCCACATCATCCACACTTTTACTATTAAGGATATTCATTAGTATCACAACCACAAATTATCCATGCACTATGGGCCAAGGATATTCGTGTATTCACCAATGGTCATGATCATGCCAACAACTGTCCATCAATGCACTACGGGCCAATGAGGACTTTTACCACATCATTTGTAACATTACGGTCATGATTATACCGAATAATCTCTGGTCATAATCATACCAAGTCCATCTATGCACTACAGGCCACAGATGATTTTCAACATAATATAAACATGAGGATGATGACAATGATATAATAATTCAATAAAACAAGTTCAAGAATTAATTTGTCCAGGAACCAATAACGTCCAAATTGTCAACATGATACTTCTTTGTAGAGTAAAATTCAAGAATGCATAGAAGAATATTTCCACGAAAAGATACTGGATGAAGCGCAAATATCAAAGATATTCCACTAATTTCATGGAGTATAAAAGTCAAAACTTTAATCAACTGAGTATAATAAAGAATGGAATAACAAAAGAAATCACCAGGCATGCGATAGACCAGACAGGCGAAGTTATTCAACGAATAAAAAAAGATGGAACCGGTCCGGTAAAAAAAGCATGCACATGATATTCCAACGAGAATAATAAAAAAGCGGAACCGGTCCCATGTAAAGCGCATGACGAGGATATTCCAATAGAATAATAAAGACGGAACCAGTCCGGCGTAAAAGCGTCTGAAATAGGATATTCAGCGAATAATAATAAAGATTTTAACCGGTCCGTGATAAAACGCCTTGAACATGATATTCCAATGAATAATAAAGATGGAACCCGACTCGTGAAAAAAGCATGACGAAGATATTCCAATGAAATAATAAAGAATGGAATAATGAAGAATTTCACCAAGTATAGGGTAGCAGGTGTATACAAAGTTATTCCAATGAAATAATAAATAATGGAATAACGAAGAATTTCACCGAAATAGACAAAGACAAGCGGGTTATTCTAACGAAATAATAAAGATGGAACCGAGTCCCGTAAAAGCGCATGCACAAGATATTCCAACATAATAATAAAAGCGGAAACATGTCCTAAGCGTAAAACACACGCACAAGATATTCAGCGAGAATAATAAAGATGTAACCGGTCCGTTGTAAAACGCAGACATGTGATATTCCAATGAGAACAATAAAGATGCGAACCGAGTCCGACGTAAAACGCACGAATGGATATTCCAACGAGAATAATAAAGAATGGAATAACGAAAGAATTTCACCAAGTATAAGGTAGCTTCACAGATATCAAAGTTATTCCAATGAATAATAAAGAATGGAATAACATAAGTTCTCTTCATGAATATAAAAGAATAATACCCCTTACCGTAAAAGAAGTGTATTCCGACTGGTAGGGCGAGGATTACCCACAACTATAACATTATATTAAATTCATTCCGTAATATTCAAAAATGATAATTATAGAAAATTCATCTTTATTCATAAAAGTTGGGGTCTTACAATCTCCCCTTCTTATGAAATTTCGCCCTCGAAATTAGCGTACATACGTGGTATGTCGAAGAGGTAAGGATACCTTGACTTCATTTCAGATTCTAACTCCCAGGTCATTTCCTCAACATCGTGGTTCCTCCATAAAACTTTGACTTGAGGTATAACCTTGGAGCATAGAATATGTTCCTTCTTATCCAAGATTTGAACAGGAACCTCTTCATACGTTAAATCTTCCGCTATCTCGTCCGGTTCTAACTCAATAATGTGGTTTGGGTCTTTCACATATTTACGTAACATGGATATATATGAAAGCGTTATGAACACGAGACATACTTGGCGATGGCGAGTCTATAGGCTACAGTCCCTACTCGATCGAGGATTAAAAATGGGCCAATGAATCGAGGATTGAGCTTTCCTCTCTTTCCAAATCTCATAACTCCTTTCCATGGAGTTATACATAACAACACATGATCTCCAATATCGAATTCCACGTCCTTTCGATGAAGATCAACATAACTCTTTTGTCGATCTTGTGAGGTTTTTATACGTTCGGATCGTTTGAATCTTTTCTGTAGTCATACGTACCAACTCTGGTCCCAACAATGTTGCTTCACCCACCTCATCCCAGCATACTGAAGAACGACACTTTCTTCCATACAACGGCTCAAATGGAGCCATGCCAATACTTGTTTGATAACTGTTGTTGTAGGAAAACTCCACCAATGGTAAGAACTTATCCCAACTTCTCTTGAAGTCAAGGACACAGAGTCTTAATAAATCTTCCAGAGTTTGAATAGTCCTCTCTGATTGTCCGTCCGTTTGAGGATGATATGCCAAACTAAATTATAAATTCGTACCCATAGCTTTTTGCAAACTAACCCAAAATCGTGAAGTGAATCTTGGGTCTCAATCAGAAACTATGGATATTGGCATACCATGCAGTCTTAAAATCTCGTTTATGTACATACAAGCAAGACGTTCAAGTGTATAAGTTTCTCGTATTGGTAAGAAATGAGCAGACTTGGTCAATCTATCAACAATGACCCAAATTGCATCTATGCCTTCAGAAACCTTGGGAAGACCAGTAACGAAATCCATGGTAATGTGCTCCCACTTCCATTCTGGAATTTCAAGTGGTTGCAATGGACCTTTTGGTACTTGATGCTCCGCCTTGACTCGTTGACAAGTTAGACACCTTGAGATAAACAATGCTATCTCTCTCTTCATATTGCTCCACCAAAATGTATGACGAAGATCACGATACATTTTGTTACTCCTAGGATGGATTGCAAACGGTGTGTTGTGCGCCTCCATCATGACTTTATACTTTAAATCAGGATCGTTAGGAACACAAAGTCTGGAGTTGACTCGAAGTATTCCTTCTTCATCGATTCTTGCTTCCAGCATAGCACCTTCTTGCACTTTCTTCCTCATACGCATCAGCTCCAGGTCTGTAGTTTGAGCATCTTTAACTTTATCAATTAAAGTCGGTTCTACTCGTATGCTCGCCATCATCACATGGGTCCTCGGAGTCTTTAACTCTATCTCTATCCTTTGCATGTCACACAAAATGGGCCTTTGCGTTGACAATATAGCACTCGTACCCGCGTATGATCTTCTACTTAATGCGTCAGCTACCATGTTCGCTTTTCCGGGATGGTATTGGATGGTATGATCATAATCTTTCAACAGTTCAAGCCAACGTCTCTGTCGCATGTTGAGTTCCTTTTGAGTGAAGAAATATTTGAGGCTTTTATGATCCGTAAAGATCTCCACTTTTTCCCCATACAAGTAATGCCTCCAAATTTTAAGTGCAAAGACAACAGCTGCCAACTCTAGATCACGAGTAGGATAATTCCTCTCATATTCTTTGAGTTACCGAGAGGCATAGGCTATGAATTTCCCATGTTGCATGAGAACATATCCTAAACCTTTGCCCGAAGCATCACTATAGATGACAAATCCCTCCGAGCCAGATGGTATTATCAAAACAGGTGCTGAACTGAGTCTCCTCTTGAGTTCTTGAAAACTCTTCTCACATTCCTTGCTCCAACCGAACTTTGTATCTTTCCGAGTCAGCTGAGTTAGTGGAGTAGCGATTCGAGAAAATCCTTCCACGAACCTCCGATAATAACCAGCTAAACCGAGAAAGCTACGTACTTCGGTCACTAATTTAGGTTGCTCCCAACTTTGAATTGCTTCAATCTTTGCTGGGTCAACATATATTCCATGACTTGATACCATGTGCCCAAGGAATGCTACTTCCTCAAGCCAGAACTCGCATTTCTTCAACTTGGCATAAAGCTTATATTCACGAAGCTTTTGGAGTATTAGCCTCAAGTGTTGCTCATGATCTTCACGGGTTTTGGAATATATGAGGATGTCATCAATAAAGACAACCATAAAGTGATCCAAATATTCCTTAAATACTCGGTTCATCATATCCATGAAGGCAGCAGGAGCATTAGTCAATCCAAAGGACATGACTAGGAATTCATAATGCACGTACCTAGTTCTGAAAGCTGTCTTTGGAATGTCATCTGTTCTAATCTTCAATTGGTGATATCTGGAATGAAGATCAATCTTTGAAAAGAATTTGGCGCCTTGCAACTGGTCAAACAGGTCATCAATACATGGCAATGGGTACCTATTTTTGATGGTGACATGATTCAACTCCCGATATTCAATACAAAGTCACATACTCTCATCTTTCTTCTTCACGAATAGATCAGGAGCACCTCAAGGAGAAGTAGTAGGATGAATAAAGCCGAAGTCTAACAATTCCTGCAGTTGGGTCTTTAACTCTTGAAGTTCAATAGGAGCCATTCGATATGGGGCTTTGGAAATGGGTTTTGTACCGGGTTCAAGGTCGATACAAAATTCAATTTCACGCTCTGGGGGTAGACCAGGAAGTTCTTCAGGGAATACGTCAGGAAATTCATTAACAATAGAAATATCATTCAAAACTGACGTATTTTTGTTTACATCCGTGACATGAGCTAAGAAAGCTTGACATCCGTTTTTTAATAAACCAATAGCTTTATGGCTTGAGATGACAGTGATTGATTTTAATGGTTTGGTTGCTTGAATTCGTATAATAGGTTGGTTAGGAATATGAAAGCTAACAACCTTACGAAAACAATCAATTTTTGCATGATGAGTAGTTAACCAATCAATTCCTAGAATCACATCAAATGCAAGTATTTTCAAAGAAATAAGATCGACATGTAACGTGCGGGTACCTATTTGAACTAAACAAGACTTAGAAACAGTGGATGTGATGAAGGTTTCTCCCAACAGAGTTTCAACAGATAAGTCAAAGTCTAATTTCTCCGGAGTCAAATTTAAACATTGAGCGCAAGTAGGAGAAATAAAAGAATGGGTAGAACCGGTATCAAATAAGGTATTAACTTCGCTAGAGTTTATGATAAGCTTACCCGTCATGACCTCGTACGGGTTCCTTGCTTTCTGGGAAGTCACAACAAACGCTCTCCCTTGAACTACTGGCTTTGACTTTTCTGGGACGACCTTTGGTGCCTCCATCCTAGCTGAACTTGTCTTCGGTGAATGACAAAATCGGGCTAGGTGACCTTCTCTTCCACATTTATTACATGTTTTGGACAACATCGCATAGTTTGGACTAATGTGTCCCTCCCCTCCACATTTGAAGTATATGATAGGTGGTTGTTCTCCTTCCTTAACAACGGGTGCTGGTGTTGAGGTCTTTCCATCATTGTTGAATCTCCTCTTCTTGAAATGCCCATTTTTATTGTTTTGGCCCTGATTACCACCGAAGTGGTTACCATTTACAACTTCTTTGATTCCCTCCACGCTTGTTGTCCTTTGCTTGATGGCTGCTCTCACTGGTATTATCATTTTGCCGGCTGCTCTCTTTTGGTTGGGTTGACTCATTATCAACCCAAAAATTTCTCTTAAGCAAAAATTTGTGTGATACATGCAACTAAAACATACTAACACAATCAATAATGAATAAAAATTAAATTTTTTTTGCAAAAATTTATCTAACACATAAACATGCAAAATTAACTAAACATGCAACAATTGAATAAAACTAAACTACTATGCTATGACCCCCCAATACCCCCAAACTTAAAATATTCAATGTCCCCATTGAATGAAGGTAAAGATCTGAAAACTCCCCTAATAGTCGGCTTGAACACCCTCCTCGGGTGGTAAATCACAGTGGTGGATATAGCTGCAGTTCAACCGAGGCCACTCTAGAATTGTTCCTTCTTGCTGGGCTTCCTTGAGGCCCTTGTAAATCCAAGTAGCAAATGTTCCAAGGTTATCATACATGGCATCGACTTTGTGCTCCAACCTTCAGTGCGGCAGGTTGAGTACGCTTTATAGATTCCTACCAGTAATCTGCCTCTTCCCATAACATGAAGGTGGCAAATGGAACCTTTTGCTCCTCGGAGTATCCCAAGATATCAAATATCTTGTTGATCTATTTTATCCACGTCTCCGCCTTAAGTGGTTTTGGCTCTATAAAAAACTCCGGTGGTCCTAGTTCCTTGAACTGCTTAGCGTGACCGTCCAAGAGTTGCCAGTGTTTCCACGTGCATTTTGAACAGGAGCCGCTCTTGCCTGATGTTGCATGAATTGCATAAAGCCTCTGAACATTCCATCGTTCATCATCTGGTCAGTGTTGTTGTTTGCATGAGGATTGTCGCCTTCCTGATGCACATTATCCTGACTATTGATTTGTGGAGACTCAACGGTCTCCTGTGCTCCATTGATGTTCTCAACATTCTCGGATGTTATTTTCAAATACTGCCACAAAGCAAGGGTTAATTAACATATCACATATTATCCCTATACTCTGACAGACCAATTAAATATCAAATAAACTTAGGTAGGTCATACTAGCGAAGAAATTCCCCATCTCTCCCCTCCTAGTTCTTGGCTCACATCTTAGCCAGGGATCACATCCCTAAGCTTTGATACCAACTGTGACGCTCCCAAAATAGGTATACATCACCCATCTTGAGTCGCCAAATACATGGTACAAAATTCAAATACAACTTAATAATACAACTATCGTGTAAAATACGATAAAATACAAACTGAGAGTTTTAATAAGAATATTGTCATCTAGACAATATCCATACTCAAAAGAGTCCTCATTACATTTATTTTCACACTATTTAACAGAATAGTGAGGACTACTAATACTATCTTCTGGACCGTCACTCCGTTTCTCGACTAGTCCCGGCTACGTTCTCATTTCCTAAAGAGAACAAAGAAAGAAAGGAAGAGCTCAACTAGCCCAATGAAATATTATGACTAAGATAATGCGAGAATAAATTATCATTAATCTTGATAATGTTAAACCGATAAAATATAACAAACATCAAGTTTAACTGCAGCGGAACAAGCAATCCATTAAAAGAGTCAAGTAGAGAATAAAATCTACTATCTTTTATGATTTAAAAGGTTTTCATCACTTTTATCGCTAGGACTCAACTTAATAAATAATCCACATCATCCCCGCACTACTTCTGACCAGGATATTCATTAGTATCACAACCACAAATTATCCATACACTACGGGCCAAGGATATTCGTGTATTCACCATTGGTCATGATCATGCCAACAATCGTCCATCAATGCACTACGGGGACGATGAGGAATTTTACCACATCATTTGTAATATTACGGTCGTGATTATCTTGAATAATCCTTGGTCATAATCATACCAAGTCCATCTATGCACTTCTGAATACACGATGACTTTCAACATAATATAAACATGAGGATGATGACAATGATATAATAATTCAATAAAACAAGTTTAAGAATTAATTGGTCCAGGAACTAATAACGTCCAAATTATTAACATGATACTTCTTTGTAGAGTAAAATTCAAGAATGCTTAGAAGAATATTTCCAGGAAAAGATACTGGATGAAGCGCAAATATCAAAGATATTCCACTAATTTCATGGAGTATAAAAGTAAAAAATTTAATCAACTGAGTAAAATAAAGAATGGAATAACAAAAGAAATCACCAGGCATGCGATAGATCCGCATGACAGGCGAGTTATTCAACGAATAATAAAGATGGAACCCGGTCGGTAGTAAAAGCGCCTGCGAGACGGGATATTCCAACATAATAATAAAAACAGAAACAGGTCCGACGTAAAACGCACAGACAAGATATTCCAACAGAATAAGAAAGACAGAACCAGGTCCGGTGTAAAACGCACAGATAGGATATTCCAACAGAACAATAAAGATAGAACCAGGTCCAACGTAAAACGCATAGACAGGATATTCCAACAGAATAATAAAGAATGGAATAACGAGAAGAATTTCACCAAGTATAGGGTAGCTCAGCGTATCTGAGTTATTCAATGAATAATAAAGAATGGAATAACATAAGTTCTCTTCATGAATATAAAAGAATAATACCCCTTACCGTAAAAGAAGTGTATTCCGACTGGTAGGGCGAGGATATTCTTGAATAAAACTTGCACTACGCTCAAAGCTTCTTAAAACTCGAAAGAAATACGCTCAAGATTATAGAAGAGAATTTCTCTGAATTTCTGGCGTGATTTCAATTCTAACTAAGCATCCTATTTATAGGAGAATAGAAGGGGTACTATTTAGAAAATAATACGGACGCAATAATTTTATAAATTACAGATGTCTGTTGCTATAATCAGTGCTTGAATTCAAAACAATTATTGAGAAAAACAAAAAAATATAATATATATATATATATACACATGTTATTTATAACATATATATATATATATATATATAATACTAATAATGATAACTTTCTCCTGACTTTTTCTCCCACCCCTCCCGTGACATCCCATTTGAAAAACAACCTCCCATCAATACAATTTTCCACATATGGGGCCCATATGTGGGCCCACATTTATTATAATAAATAACTTTCTATCGATTATTTTGAAAAATTGATAAATGGGGGGGGTCCATAAATACAACAAATACTTCATAAAAATTACTTCAATATTTTGAACATCATTTATCATCATTATTATAATTCACAATATTAATTGACCAGGTCGTTCCCAGGAAAGAGGGGGCTTTCCAATAAGGATTTCTCCCCATTGGCGCGCAATTAGGTGACCAAACCTCTCCTTGGCAGAACTTCTAGACATCGTTAATATTGCAAATAATAATATTAATAATTTCGTCGTCTTAATTATTGATTATATAATATCGACAATAATTGAATAATCAAATAACGTGAAATACTATGTAGTAATTACTGTAGCAATAATTAAACAAAACTGAGTGACTTCTTACGTAAGCATCAATAATCAATACCGTGTCTTACTTATCACGACCGCCAGACATTCTTTTACTTTTACTACTGAGTAGTTCAACGGTTTTAATCGTAAAACCTCCGTGTTATTTTCATAAAAATATTTTTGTCGTTTTCTCAATCCGACAATAATTCCGTTAAGGGGTCCACCAATGATTGTGCTTGTCGTCATCGAATATTCCCCGTTAAAAGCGAATATTCCCCGACCCAATCGAATATTATATAACAACTTATGTACTTTGCAAAAATTATAAATATTACCCACAACTATAACATTATATTAGATTCATTCCATAATATTCAAAAATGATAATTATAGAAAATTCATCTTTATTCATAAAAGTTGGGGTTTTACAATATAGATTAAGAGTTATGGATTTTATGGGAAAAGACTATTTTAAAAGTAAACCCTTATAACTCTTTGTGGTTAACTCTAAATTTGGTGAAATTTTTATTGGGAGTACATGTATATAACAAGAGTATACCCTGTAAATTTCAGAATTTTTGGACAAAAGTACAATTTATGATAAATGTCTATATATTATTAGCGCTTTTGGCCATATGAAAAATAGTAAATGAATTTTAAAATTCAAATAAAATATATATGTTCAATATGGGACTATATTTTGCTAAATCCCGAAAAAGAAATATTTTTGGGCCCGATTTGGTATTTTTCATGAAAATGAACTAGTTATGAGTAAATGAATTAAATATGTTATGTGAAGTAACAAAATTGGAAAATAGGATTTTATGGCTTGGGAATCCTATATAGGGTATATGCAGATTTTTGATGAGTGATTTGATCATTGGTGATGAAATCTTATGAGTATAACATTTTTGAATGATTAAATACATTATTTGGTAAAGTGTAAACAATTAAATTAAATTGTTTATAAGTTTAAGAAGTGAATAAAATATTGTTATAATATTAACAATATTAGATTATGAGTTATTTAAGTGATGGATAATATTTGGATAAATTTAAAGTCTTTAATATTTATCCTTGTTTTCGTTTGATTAATGCTTATACCATTGTCATCAGCCTCATGTTTATATTGTGATGAAAGTCATCTTTGGCTTACGTGTATAGATGGACTTGGTATGATTATGACCAGGGATCATTCGGTATAATCATGACCTGTAATGTTATAAATGATGTGGTAAAAGTCCTCAATGGCCTATAGTGCATTGATGGATAGTTTTTGGTATGATTATGACCATGGATTATTCGGTATAGTCATGACCATTGATGATTTAATGAATATCCTTGATCCGTAGTGCAGGGATGACTCGATGATGTGGTTTATTTATTAAGCTGAGTCTCAGCGATAAAAATTGATGAGAATAGTTTTAAATCATAGAAGATAGTAGATATCACGATTTACTTGACTCTTATAATGGATTGCTTATTGCGCTGCAGTTAAACTTGATGTCTATTGTATTTTATTAGTTTAACATTGTTGAAGGCTAAGTATAATTTATTCTGCATTATCTTAGTCATAATATTTCTTACTGGGCTAGTTGAGCTCATCCTTTCTTTTATTGTTCTCTTCAGGAAATGAGAATATAGCTAGGACTAGTCGGGGAATGGAGTGACGGTCCAGATGATAGCATTAGTAGTCCTTACTATGGCATGACATGCAATATATAATTGTGTTGAAGACCTAAGATGTGTGTGTCGTATTTTATATGTCGCTTAATAATTGATTTTGGTGAACAACAATAGAGTGATGAGAACCCGACCCTGAAAGCGTCAAAAGTGCACCACAGTAAAATGAAGAGAACAGAAATCTTCTCGTGTCCCTTTGAAGACTTGAAATATTTGATGCTGTACTTTATATGGCACGTATTAATTTGAGTATGAATATTGTCGTATTATATATGTTACAATATTTGTATTAAAACTCACAGTATATATGTCGTCGTATTTTGCACGACTGTTGTATAAATTAGTTTGTATTTGTATTTAGTACCTTGTATCTGGCGACCCAAGATGGGTGAGGTATTCCTATTTTGGGGGCATCACAACCATCTCACGCAAGCGTGCCGTAGAGTCTATCATTTGGTATCAAAGCTAAGGCTTTTCTAGCAAGTTATTTATCTTTAATTTTCTGTCGAAATATATATTGTAAAAAAAAAGAGTAAAAAAAAAGAAAAAAAAATTCAGATTCTATTTCCATTGTGCTAACCAAATTTGTAACACACCCTCAAATCATCAAATTCCAACCAAGAGTTCATACCGTTCCATCATCATCAATTCTAAAACGGAGCTAAAATTTACAAATCCGAAGCATACATGAGGAGTACAAGGCAATCAATCTGTGATTATGTGGTATTCTGATAGTCACACCATCTATATTTTTGTTCGTGATAAGTGGATTTTGAATTGATTAGTAAAACAAAGAATTTTGTTAGGGGAATTCAAGAAGAACCTATAAGACAGAGTATTAAAGGTAAAAAGGCAAGAGTGTAAGATTATTAGAGGGTAAAAGCCAAATTTGAGTGATACACGAGTGATTCATTATTATTTGAGTGAAACACGTAAGGGAGTGTGTGAGAAATTTTTTTATCTACTAACCTTTGTTTTGTAGCAAACATGTATGGCTATAATTATGAATGTTCTTATGGGTCTCGAAGGAATACTTTCCAAGGCAATATTGATACAGAGGCATATCTTAGATGGGAAAGGAAAATGGAGTGATAATTTGACTATCATGATTACTCCAAGCGAAGGAAGGTCAGATGGGCAGTTCAAGAGTTCTCCGATTATACAATTATATGGTGGCAGCTTAGCAAACAAAAACACTGGGGAGCGTCCTTTCGAGACATGGGCAGAATTAAAAACAGCAATGAGAAAACGATTTGCTCCAGTATAGTGTGATAGGAGGGAGGAGTATACATCTCTAAAATATGTGGAACAACCTTTTAAAGTGATCTACGTTAGAAGATGATATGAGGGTTCCCAGACATGGAAACAAAGATGATTCACATTGGATACAACCCCAAGACACTCTTAAGGCATCTAAGAACTTAAGAGAAGACATCAATGAGAGCTTTAAGGGGGTGGAAGAATATTGGATGCAACTACAATATACTTCTAAGGCACAAAAGAAACAAGATCGGCCGAGGGAGGTAGAAGAAATTATGAAATATGCAGTCCAAGGAGAGTTATTAAATTCAAGTGTTTAAGATGAAATCCATGATCAAAAGCAAGATGGTGAACATCCGAAAGAAAGTAATCAAGAAGATAAGTTTATAAAAGGAAATACATGTGAAAAAGATCGACAAAAAGAAATTATTCAAAAGATTAATAATGTAAAAGAAAAGTTTGAAAAGAATGAGAGAGAATAAAAGAGAGAATAAAAATAAACGAGAGGGTGAGCATAAAGAAGAGAGAGCAGAAATATGTGACTATGAAAAAGAGAGTGAGTTAAAAAGTGAGTTATATTCTGAAAAGCCAATGACTGTACATTCGTACAAAACATCGCTTTTGAATACTAACACTAATGATTCTTCTTTGTCTAGTTCTGTTATTTCTCTTGTGCAGGTTGTTAATGATATACCCCGTGCTATTATTCCATACCAATTAGCTGATAATATTCCCGAGGAGATGATGGAGTTACCAAGGCGGGTTGGAGAGTTGGTGAAAGTGGATATCGTGAGAGAAGACATGAGTTCATGTGTTGATTATGAGATCATAATATCTAAGGAGGATGGAACAACGAGTTTGTTCGTCGATTTTGAATTGGTAAACAAATATCGTTATTCTTTTTCTTATTTGGATAATATGCTTGATAAATTGCATAGTACTTGTGTTTTATCTACATGTGATAATGATCACGTGATGATAATGCCTATTCAATTTAGCACGAGAGATTGTGATAAATGGAAAATTGTTTTAGCATTTGAGTTATATAGGTGGTTAGTTATTTCTGTTAGATTAACTGATGCATCTACTATTTTCATGAGTTATTTAAAACATGTTTTGCATGCTTCCGTTGGAAAATTTGTTGTTAGCTATTTTGATGGTAGAATCATTTTTATCATAAACTATGGAGGATATTTGATTTATGTTGAGTTAGTTTATGAACATGATATATATTCTCGTTTTCATTGTGTTTACTTGCATGAAATTAATTCTAGGTTTTGTTATCCAAATATTGACTTAAGGTTTCATGTTAGTCAATCTTTACAAGAATTATCATTAGTTGATAATAGTAGTAATCATGTTTTTTCATTAGAGCAATCTTCATTGTATGATTTGCTATCATATTGTTTTGATTCAAGAAGTGTTTATCATCAAGATGGTTTGAGAGATGAGTTATTTGCATGTTTAGTTAGTTCACTTTGATTAGCTAAGGCATTGCATACTTCCATGGAATTGTTGAATTATATTTTGCATTCTTTCATGGGAAAATTTGTTATTCTCTATTTTGATGATATTTCGATTTTTATCAATACTTTGGAAAATTCTTTAACATGTGTTGAGTTTGTTTGTGATCATGGTCGATATGCTATTGAATTTTTAACTTATGATTGTGACCTTTTTATTCTGTTGGTGCTATTATGTGATTTTGATTGTGTTAATGTCAATGGAAGGAGAAAGGCTGGTTGTGTTTTGCATATTTGTGATAGGATCATATTCATCGAGGGAAACATGAATCGTGCAATTCAATTCGATCAATGCATTGAGAGTTTACAGGGAAGTATTTTGAATATTGTTTTAGTAGACTATGCATATAATTTTGGTTTTTTTTGATTTCTCTGTGATTAGACAAAAAGAACTTATTGATTTGTTTTGTTTTGTGTTTAATCTAGGAATTCAAGAGAGTTTGCGTGAGAAGCATAGCGAATTTTAAGTATTGATATTTAAACCAGGAGCATTGAAAAATGTGTTTCTGCGAAGGATTGAAATCATTATATTGACTTTTGATCTGGGGATTCATCATTGGGAGAATCTACCACATGAAGAGTTTTGCGTGATGATTTTTGATCTAGGAGGATATAAGACTTTTCATATTCTTTCTTACTTTGCATTCATGATTTTTTAGTAGATAGTAGATTAGTTTATATAATTAGTGTTTTGGGAGTAATTGGTCTACAAATTGTCAACTCGGGAGAGAAGTCAGACCTTGCTATGTTCATGGCGGGAGTTGAAGTTTTTGTTGCTTATATATGTCATTTGCGAGTTGAGTTTTGCCATTATGATTGGTTTGATGCTACTAATTTAGTTTCTTTTTATGTAGGAGCAATTTTGTGGTTGAATCATTTTTGAGAAGACGATGTGCCAGGTTTGAGGACAAATCCTTTTGAAGAGGATGGGAATGATACAATCCTGATCAAGCTCTCATCAAATGATAATAACCCAATTCAAGTGTCAGTGGTTCATCAAATAATTTTAAATAATTGGTTTGAAAATTATTCAAAGGAGTACAATTCAAGCATTATTGGGCTGATCCAATTGGCCCATTCAATTCAGTCCATTCACGAATTCCTAATTGATTTCAGAAACCATGAAAATCATGATAGCCAACAGATTTTACATGCAAAAGGAAATTTATTATATCACGTTGGCCACTTGCCTTCTAACCATACTGCTAGCATTGAAATAGCATGAAGACTAATATGGGCATCATATATTCACGTGGATAAAGGCAACATATATAGTATGCAAAGGAGTCACTTGATATATTATATTTAATAATTACATTAAGTCATGTAAATCAATTCACACGTCATGTAAATCAATTCACGCGGTTTCAGCAGCCTTCACGCGGCAAGTTACTAGATTATCCACATGGGAAAGAATTTCGTTTACTTGGAAGGATTTTTTTAGATTTTTATAATTTTATTTTAATTAGGATTCCTTTTTAATTAGGATTCTTTTTAATTAGAATTTCTTTTCCAAATTGACTTTTATTAGGGTTATAGTTTATAAATTCCTATTAGGATTTGGATTGTTTTGAGTAGTATAAATAGAGGTCTAAGTTGATGTAATCAAATACATTATTCATTATTATTATTTAATATATTTGTGAGTTTATTCTCTACTTTTGGTTCTTTGAAGAATTCCTAAGAATAAGTAATTCTTAGTTATTTCTTTGAGATTCAATTTGACTTATTATACAACAATTCATAGTTGTGTGTGGCATCTTCTACCGCATCAATCGTCAATTGTACCGAGATTACCGCTTCAATATAAGCGAGGGGTCAAGGTGTCGTTGGTGTCCATTCAACGCAGATTCCGAACGCGAGAAATTGTACCAAGATTACCGTCTAAGGTGTTACAAGCAATTCACCCAACAACTGTGCTAGAAACGATCCGGGCGACGACCACCTCACGAAAGCATGTTGTGGATTCTATCAAAACCATAACGTCTTCTAAGTTTTTGATGTTTACGAGGAGGAAACACTCCTCCACATCGTCCTCGAGTTTTGTAACTCGTTTGATCTTTTCTGCCGAGTCACCGAGCTAGTCTTTTTCGAGATAGAAGCTATCACCGTTATGGTGCCACAAATGGAGGTGATTGCTCACTGTCATCGTCATGGAGTTTCCCATCGCGATTTAAAGTTAGATAATATACACTGTCAGCTCAAAGCATGTCCCTAAGGCCAATTGCTTCATGCCCTTCACCTGAAATTTAGTTTTCACTTTAACATATACACTTCCACTACCATTGTAGACATGTACAGGGGGTTTCATTTATTGAACTGTGCTATAACGGTGTTTGGTGAAATCCCTAAATCAAACAACAAACCCCCACTAATTGGACCATATTTTTTGGCACTTAGCCCGACTTAGATCTGGTTTTCGCGAGTGGGACGACTGCGGACTATCCGGCTGTTAGCACGACTATTTTTATGATGATAATGTTGGTTCAAATTTGTTCCTGCTTGGAATCCTATTTTAATGAGTATGGTAATTAGGTTACCCTTGCTCCAAAAACTTTTTATGAGCTTACCTGCGGGAGTGTATTCGAATATGGGAGTATGTTTGGCAATGGGAAGTGGGGTGATTGTTGAGATGTCTTTGATTCTCAGATTTTGTGGTATTTCTTATCATTATATGGAGGAACAATATCAAGGGGCTCCGCCACGAAACTATCAGTGAAATAGTAACATTGTTGGCGACTACGATCCAACACTTTTGAAATACTTTAATTGCACTTCACTCCGCTGCTCGTTCTTATCAGCTGGGATGGAATCAACAAGGTATTTTCTGGTGTTTAGATCAAAGGATTTTGCTAAAGCTCTGTGATTTTTTAAGGAGAAGACATAATCAGCCACTTATTGGGTGATCAGATTCATCACTGTTTCTCTAAGCTCCCAATCAAGGCCGCAGTTCAAACTACTGCATTGTCAAAAGGATAGATTCTAATTTGATCTACCATTCCATATCTCAAATTCAGTCTGAATGGAAAAGATGAAGTTCATTGGTTTTTTTTGTTCAATATAACATTTAATGACTCAACTTTTTTATGATTGGGTGTTGTTCGGAGTTATATTAGATTCGGGCTAAATTGATTGAGGACAGGATATACAAGCATGGTATGAGTCTCGACGGCCTAAATGTTCACCCATGACATTTTGGGCAACAATAGCCCACTTCGAATAATTGTAGTTTGTTTCGGACTATATCACATCGGCTTCATCATGTCTTCAGCTATTTACATTCGGGGTTATAAGGTCAAAGCGGTTAAATTTTAAAGAATATGTTCGATTCTGAGGAGCGAATGCGATTGTTTCTTTCGTTCGGTGGAATTTGTTCGATTCCTGGGAATGAATAGTGTTTTTGGTATTCGGTGGTATCTGTTCGGCTCCTAGGAGCGAACATGAATGAGCTCTTTTCAGTTCTTCGGAATGAATACTTAGTTATATTTTGTTTAAGTGTTCAGTTTTGTGAATGAGCTCTTTTCTTCTTTATATGGGTTCGGACCTTTGGGCGTTCCCTTTGGTTATTTTGTTTCCTTACTTATTTCTTAAAAGGGTTATCGTTTATTGCATATAAACAGAAATGTATCTTCGGTTGTGATAAGGTTGGTTCGGTTGTGATAAGGTTGGTTATCTGTATCTCTAGTCATAATAAGGTTGGTTCGGTTGCGATAAGGTTAGTTATTTGTATCTTCGATTATGATAAGGTTCGTTCGGTTGTGATAAGGTTGGTTATCTGTATCTTGGATCATGATAAGGTTGGTTCGGTTGTGATAAGGTTGGTTCTTTGGCCTTCAATTGTGATAAGGTTATTTTGGTTGTGATAAGGTTGGTTCGATTGTGATAAGGTTGGTTATTTGTATCTTCGGTTCTGATAAGGTTGGTTCGGTTATGATAAGGTTGTTTATTTGTATCTATGGTCGTGATAAGGTTGGTTTAGTTATGATACGGTTTGTTATATGTATCCTCGGTCGTGACATGGTTGGTTCGGTTATGATAAGGTTGGTTCTTTATCTTCGATTGCGATAAGGTTGATTCTTTGGCCTTCTATTGTGATAAGTTTGGTTGTTTGGCCTTCGATTGTGATAAGGCTGGTGCTTTATCTTTGCTTGCAATAAGGTTGGTTCTTTGGACTTCGGTTGTGATAAGGTTGGTTCTTTTTGTTTGGTTGTAATAAGGTTGGTTCTTTGGTCTTCGATTCTTACGAGGTTGGTTATATGTTCGGCGTATGGTGTTTGTGTAAGACCCCAACTTATTATGAATAAAATTAAATTTTTTCTATTTATTATCTTGAAATAATAAGGAGTTAATTTGATATAATACTTTGGTTATGGGTGAAATGTGCAAATTTTACAAAATAAGCAAGTGGTTATAAAATATTCATTTTGTGGGAATATTCATTTGGTCATGGAATATTCTTGTTGTCGGGAATATTAAATGCGGCGGTGCGACCATTCGTCGCCTCTTAATTGAATAAGCGTCTTGATGAAGAAAATGACACGTTTGAGTTTTTATAAATAACTTGGCGTAGTTATTACTGCTTAACACCGTTGAATACTTTGGGTTAAAATACGATGTCTGGCGTGGGTTGCACAAAGATAGCTGCGGTATTGCATAGTATTTTGAATTATTGATTCTTACGTAAGAAGGCACTACTTAATAATTGTTACAGTAATTACTGTTCAATATTTTATTTTATTGATTCAATAGTTGTTGCGTTGATATTTTATATTATTGTTGTTACAATAATTATCACTGCATAGGTTTCGCATTATCATATCAATAATTCATATTATTTGAATAATATTATTAGATAGCATTATTGGCAATGTCTAGAAAGTTCTGTCTAAGGAGAGGTTTGGTCACCTAATTGCGCGCTAGTAAGGAGAAATCCTTATTGAAAAGCCCCGTCTTTCACGGGAATAGCCTGGTTGTCATTAATGTGATTCTGTAATATTATTTGTGAATAATTATTTATTGATTTATATGATAAAGAAATATTTATTTTATATGGCTATTAATGTTGAGGTGTTTTATCAGTATTTTTGTCAGAATGGAGGTATTAAAAATCAAATCAGTGTTCTTGAGATATATTGCGTGAGTTATAATTTTTAATCCGACCGTTGGATCGTTGTGATTTTTGGATATGTTATACATATATAAGTTGAGTATTTGTCCACAAATTTTGAACCGTTAAAAATGAATGTATGATTTGTTATGAATTTTAAGAGGTGGCTGATTCAGAAATTATGTTATAAATGATTTTTGGTAGAAAATTCTAGAATTGAGTGGGCCCCACTTTTGGTTGGTGAGAAATGTGCTCAAATTTTATTTTAAATGTGGTGGGTGGCAATAGTAGCAAGTAAAGCCATCAGGTAGCATGTAAGACCCCGAAATTTTTTAAATAAAAAGGAATTTCCTTTATTTATTATTTTGAAATAGTAAGGGTTGATTTGATTAATGTGGATAGTTAAGGGTTAAATACGCAAATATTTCAAAATAAGCAAGTGGTTATAAAATATTCATTGTTGTTTGGGAATATTAAATGCACGACGACCTGCCGTACCATGTGTGGGCCCCATAACTGAAAGCGATTTGATGAGGAAAACGACAAATATAAGTTGGTTAAAAATAACTACGTAGTTATTCACCAATTAAAAGCTGTTGGAATACCGGTGGTTAAAATACTGATGTCTGGCGTGGTTGCACGAAGACTTTACGGTATTGCGCAGATATTGTTGAATTATTGATCCTTACGTAAGAAGGCACTACTCAATAATTTTCACAAGATGAATACTTGTTTAATATTTTATTTTATTGATTCAATAATTCTTTGCGTTGATATTTTATATTATTGTTGTTCAATAATTGTCACCGCACATTATCTCCATTATCGGATCAATAATTCATATTATCTGAATAATATTATTAGATAACATTATTGGCAATGTCTAGAAAGTTACTGCTCAAGGAGAGGTTTGGTCACCTAATTGCGCACCGCATGAAGAAGAAATTCTTATTGAAAGCCCCTCTTTCTAGAACTACTGGTTGTCATAATTGTGATTACGTAATATTATTTGTGAATAATTAATTATTGATTCATATGATAAAGAAATATTTATTTTATGTGGATATAAATGATGGATTTATTTATGTGGTTATAAATGAAGAAATTAATGTTGAGGTGTTTTATCGATATTTTATCGGATTGGAGGTATTAAAAATTAAATCGGGGGTTTTGAGATATATTATGGGGTTATAATTTTTAATCCGACCGTTGGATGGTGGTAATTTTTGGGTATGTTATACATACATAAGTTGAGTATATGTCCACAAATTTTGAACCGTTAAAAATGTACGAATGATTTGTTGTGAATTTTAAGAGGTGTCGAATTCTTAAATTAGGTTTATAATTGATTTTGGTGGAAAATTCTAGAATTGAGTGGGCCCCACTTGTGGTTGGTGAAGAAATGTGCTGAATTTTATTTCAAATGTGGTGGGTGGCAATAGTAGCGAGGAAAAGCCATCGGTAGCAGTCAAGTCAAGCCTTGGTAAGGGCTAACATTTTCCTATAAATAGAGGGCTAAGTTAGAATTGAAAATCACACCAGAAACAAAGTTTTCTCTCTTTCTCTCTCTATATTATCGAGCGTATTCTTGTGAGTATTTTGAGTATACTTTGAGTATTATTAGACGGTGCAAGTTCCTTCAAAGACTATATCCCAGTGTTTCAACTAAAACCTTGTCTTTTCGAGGTAAGGGATATTATTTTTTTTCGTAATGATATTATTTCTTCAATATCATTATGCTGAAATGTTGATCTGAAGTTTTTATCAAATTTGGAACTTTTTCATGTCGGGGTTACTATTCATGAGTTACTATTCACGAGTTACTATTCATGAGTTACTATTCACGAGTTACTATTCACGAGTACTATTCATGAAGCGTGAAAATGTTTTTTTTTGTGGAATTTCTATCTTTTGGTGTCGGAGTTACTATTCACGTATACGGCACTATTCACGTATACGGCACTATTCACTAGAAAAATAAAATTTCTTCTTTTCGTCCAAAATATCTATTCTGGATACTAGCTTTGATTGTATCCATGTTTTGATCATTCTTGAATTTTACACCACTATGATTATTTTTGAGGTATTTTTGGATGTGGATAAAATAAATTACGAATCCTTAATCCTTAATCCTTGTCATTTTGTTTCACCGGATTAGTTCTTTAAAAATATTTTTATCATCCTCGGTCTTAAATGATGATATTATTGAATATCTTTTCGCTGTAGTCAAAAGATGAATGATTTCAAGAATATCTTTGGCTCAGGTGCAAAAAGATGAGCAGTGTTTAAATGAACATACGACCGATGATGAATATCTTTGGCCTTTAGTGCAAAGATGAGCAGTGTTGAGATGAACATGACCGATTGATGAATATCTTTGGCTTCAGTAGTGCAAAGATGAATATTTGATTTGAGATGAATATTGATTGATGTTACGGGGATAAAATATTGACGATGGATTTTTAAATTCATAGATTATAGTAGATTTCATTCTCTACGTAACTCTTCTATGAATTATTATTTCCGTTGCGAATATTGATCTGAAACTTGTTGTCTATTGTATTCTATCAGATTTTTCCCTGTTGAAGACTAACGATAATTTGTTCTATATTATCTTAGTCATAACATTCTTTACTGGGCTAGTTGAGCTCACCCTTTTCCTTTTTGTTCCATTTTTCTCAGGAGGCGAGAATATAGCGAGTACGAGTCGGGGTATGGAATGAAGGTTTTAGAAAGGATTGTTTAGTAGTCCTCACCATTTTTTTTATGTATCAATAAATGTGATGAGGATTTATTTGAGTATAGATATTGTCTAGAAGATAATATTTGTATTCAAACTCACAGTTTTACTGTTGTAATAATAAAGTTGTAGTTGTTTCTGTACCATGTATTTGGCGACTCAGAATGGGTTGGATGGAATGGACCTATTTTGGGGGCGTCACATAGCATGTCAAGTCTGCTTCGGCGTGCTAGTATTTTCCTATAAATAGGTGCTTAGGTTCAAATTGAAAATCACACCAGAAACATAAGTTTTCTCTCTTTCTCTCTATATTATCGAGTGTATTTTGTGAGTATTTAAATACTTTGAGAGTTGCTATTCAGTACAAGTTTCATTCAGCATCACATCCAACCTTTCATTCCGAAGTACTGTTTATTTGAGGTAAGGAATGTTATTTTCTTCTTAAATGATATTAAATTTTTCAATATCAATATGCTGAGATATTGTTAGGAATTTTATTGTGGAGTTTCTACCTTTTTGTGTCGTAGTTACTATTTATGTATACGGTACTATTCACGTATACGGCACTATTCACTGAAAAATGAAATTTTCTCTTTTTCGTCCCAGATGTCTTTTATGGTTACTATATTTTATTTTTATTTTTGAATTCTATTTCACACTTGGTTATTACAGAATATTATTGAATTTGGATAAACCGAAATACGAATCCGTAATATTTGTCCTTCTGTCTCACTGAATTCGTTCTCTAAAATGTTTTTCATCATCCTCAGTCCTTAATGGTGATACTTGATGAATATCTTTGGCTTATAGTGCAAAGATGAATGATTACCTGATGAATATCTTTGGCCCGTTGTACAAAGATGAACAGGTGTTGAGATGAACATGACCAACTGGTGATACAAATGAATATCTTTGGCCCGTAGTGCAAAGATAAATATTTGATTCAAGATGTATATTGATTGATGTTATAGGGATAAAATATTGATGACGGACTTTTAAATTCATAGATGATAGTAGATTTCATTTTCTACTTAACTCTTCTAATGAATTGTTGTTTCCGTTGCAGTTGTTGATCTAAAACTTGTTGTTGATTATATTCTATCAGATTTTCCCTGTTGAAGACTAAGGATAATTTGTTGTATATTATCTTAGTCATAATATTCTTTACTGGGCTAGTTGAGTTCACCCTTTTCCTTTTTGTTCCATTTTTCTTCTCAGGAAGCGAGAACATAGCAGGAACTAGTCGGGGTATAGAGTGATGGTCCTAGACAGTTGTTTTAGCAGTCCTCACTATTTTTGTAAAATAGTGCATCAATAATTGTAATGAGGACTTTATTTGGGTGTGGATATTGTCTAGAAGACAATATTTGTATTTAAACTCACAGTTAGTGTGTTGTCGTATTTTGCACGACAATTGTATTAATAAAGTTGTAGTTATTTATGTACCATGTATTTAGCAACTCAGAATGGGTGATGTATACCTATTTTGGGGGCGTCACAGATGGTATCAGAGCTTAGGGATATGGTCTCTGGCAGAGATCGGGGAATAGAACTAGGAGGGGAGAGACGAGTAAATCCTTTGCTAGTGTGTCCTACCTAAGCTTATTTATTGGTCGGTCATAATATAGGGATATTATGTGATATGTTAATTTGTTTAATTAACCCTTGTTTTATGACAGTTTTTAAGAATGACAGCTGAGAACGTTAAGAATGGAGTATATGAGACTGTGGAAACACCTTTAGTCACTAATCAGGAGAATGTGCAATAGGAAGGCAATATTCCTCCTGTAAACAACACTACCGAGCAAACGATGAATGATGCGATGTTTAGAAGCTTTTTGCGCTCATGCAAAATCGTCGACGAGGAGACTCGTGTACAAAATACGGTGGAAATGATAGCAACGCCTTGCAGTTTGTCACAATGAAGCAGTTCAAGGAGTTGGGACCACCAGATTTCTGGGGAAAGCCCGATCCGATTAAGGCGAAAACGTGGGTTAAGCAAATTTCCAAGATATTCGATGTCTTGGGTTGCACAGAGGAATAGAAGGTTCCATTTGTCACCTTTATATTCCGTGGTGAGGCAGATTACTGGTGGGAATCTGTGAAACGTACCAAGCCAGCCGTACTCAACATGTCTTGGGAAAAATTTCAGAAACTGTTCAATGACAAGTACTTTCCTGAAAGTATTCATCATATGATGGAGGCAGAGTTTATTAGACTGGAATAGAACAACATGACGGTGTCCCAGTACGAGGCGAAGTTCGCGGAGTTATCCAGGTTTGCACCTCATTTGGTAGATAGTGAGGAACGTATGACGTGGATGTTTCTGAGAGGTCTAAAACCCGAGATTTGTCAATACCTTATCTCTCACAAATTTTCTCTGTATTCAGACGTTGTCAACAGGGCTCAATTATTAGAGCGAGATAGTGAGTATGTTCAACCAAGGGACCACAACTAGGGTCATTATGGTGACAACAGTCATTGGAGCGATGATAACCAGCGAGGAGGAAAAAATATGGACAAAAGCGGTAACCACTCGGATGGTAATCGTGGTCATGATAATAGGAGAAGTGAGTCAAGTGGAAATTTTAAAAAGAGGAGATTCAACAATGATGGGAAGACATCAGCACCAGCACCAGCAACAAATTCTAGGGGAGGAGAACGACCGTCAGTTAGATGTTACAGATGTGGAGAAGAGGGACACATAAGTTCAAACTGATCACAGCTTTCCAAGGTATGTTTTAGTTATGGAAAAGATGGTCGCATAGCTCGATTTTGTCCTGTAGCGAAATTAAATCCAGTTGGGACGGTGGCACCAAAGGCGGATACGAACAAAACAAAATCGGCGGTTTCTGGAAGAGCGTTTGTCGTGACTGTCCAAACACGAGGAACCCGAACGAAGGTATCACGGGTTAGTTAAGTATAAATTCTTGCAAAATCTATACCTTATTAGATACCGGTTCTACCCATTCTTTTATTTCTCCTGCTTGTGCTCAATGTTTATGTAAGACCCTAACTTTTTAATAAAGATGATTTTTCTATAAATATCATTTTTAAATATTATGGAATGAATTTGATATAATGTTATAGTTGTGGGTAATATTTATAAATTTTGCAAAGTACGCAAGTTGTTATATAATATTCGATTGGTAGGGAATATTCATTTTAACGAGGGAATATTAAATGCGACAAAGACAATCATTGGTGGACCCCACAACTGGAATTATTGTTTGATTGAGAAAACGACAAAAATATTTTTATAAAAATAACGATGAAGTTTTTACGCTTAAAACCGCTGAACTACTTTAGTAGTAAAAATACGATGTCTGGCGCGGTTGCATAGTAGCACACGGTATTGATTATTGATGCTTACGTAAGAAGTCACTCAGTTTTGTTTAATTATTGCTACAGTAATTACTACATAGTATTTCACGTTATTTGATTCAATTATTGTCGATATTATATAATCAATAATTAAGACGACGAAATTATTAATATTATTATTTGCAATATTAACGATGTCTAGAAGTTCTGCCAAGGAGAGGTTTGGTCACCTAATTACGCGTCAATAGGGAGAAATCCTTATTGGAAAGCCCCCTCTTTCCTGGGAATGACCTGGTTGATTAATATTGTGAATTATAATAATGATGATAAATGTTGTTAAAATTATTGATGGGAATTTTTATGAAGTATTTGATGTAAATTAGCTTATTTTATGGAACCCATTTACCCATTTTCAAAATTATTGGTGGAAAATTATCTCAATTTTGTTATATATATATATATATATATATATATATATACACGCATTAGTCAAGTGGGTGGGGGTGGGGGGGGGGGGAATTGGCTTGATCACATAAAGGTTTACTATTTCATTATTAAATATATGTAAGTTTGAAAAACTTGGCAGAAGGAATCAATTGAATTCACGGGGTTTTCACCCCTGATATTTGTCTGCACAAGTTATATATATATATATATATAATTTATTATATTTTATTTAAAAGATTTTGTTTTATTAGAATATTTTATTAATACCGCATAGTAAATCAATCTGGACCGTCCGTTTAAAAGTAAATAAATCTGGACCGTTCATGAATTAGTTACTATTCAGTCCATTCTCCTATAAATAGAAGCTCATTCCTTCATTATTTCTTACAAATTCACTGAAACTCTAGAGAGAGAAACTATAGAGAGAAAGAAGAAAAGTATTCTGCTACTTCACTACTCCTATATCCAGTTTCTTCTAAGGTAAGGGGTATTATTTCTTTCTTTCGACTTAATGAAGAGAACTTCTGTTATTCCATTCTTTATTATTATGTTGGAATAACCTGTCTAAGCAAAGTACCGCATACATGGTGAAATTCTTCTGTTATTCCATTCTTTATTATTCTGTCAAAACATCTTGTCTGTGCGTTATGCATGACCTAGTTCAATTATTTATTATTCTGTTGGAACATCCTGTCTGTGCGTTTACGCATGTCTTGGTTCCGTTGTTTATTATTTTGTTGGGATATCCTGTCTGTACGTTTACGCATGACCTAGTTCCAGTATTTATTATTCTATTGGAATATCCTGTATGTGCGTTTACGCATGACCTGGTTCCATTATTTATTATTCTGTTGGAATAATCTGTCTGTGCGGTCTATCGCATGCCTGGTGATTTCATTCGTTATTCCATTCTTTATTATACTTAGTTGGTTAAAGTTTTGGCTTTTATACTCCATGAAATTAGTGGAATATCCTTGATATTTGCGCTTAATCCAGTATCTTTTCATGGAAATATTCTTCTGAGCATTCTTGAGTTTTACCCCACAAAGCAGTATCAAGTTGATAATTTGGACGTTATTGGTTCCTGGATAAATTAATTCTTGAACTTGTTTTATTGAATTCGTATATCATTGTTATCATCCTCATGTTTATATTATGTTGAAAGTCATCCGTGGCCTGTAGTGCATAGATGGACTTGGTATGATTATGACCAAGGATTATTCGGTATAATCATGACCGTAAAGTTACAAATGATGTGGTAAAAGTCCTCATTGGCCCGTAGTGCATTGATGGACAGTTGTTGGCATGATCATGACCATTGATGAATACACGAATATCCTTGGCCGTAGTGCATGGATAATTTGTGGTTGTGATACTAATGTATATCATTTGCCGTAGTGCAGGGATGATGTGGATTATTTATTAAGCCGAGTCTCAGCGATAAAAGTGATGAAAAACCTTTTAAATCATAAAAGATAGTAGATTTTATTCTCTACTTGACTCTTTTAATGGATTGCTTGTTTCGCTGCAGTTAAACTTGATGTTTGTTATATTGTATCAGTTTAACATAATTAAAGGCTAATGATAATTTATTCTGCATTATCTTAGTCATAATATTTCTTACTGGGCTAGTTAAGCTCACCTCTTTACTTTCATTGTTCTCTTCAGGAAATGAGAACGTAGCAGGGACTAGTTGGGGAATAGAGTGATGGTCCAGACGATAACATTAGTAGTCCTCACTATTATATGAAATAGTGTGTTAATAAATGTATTGAGGACTTATTTTGAGTTTTAATATTGTCTAGAAGACAATATTTGTATTAAAACTCATAGCTCAAGTTGTATATTTAAGATTGTATTTTTATTCTGTACCATGTTTTTGGTGACTCAGAATAGGTGATGTATACCAATTTTGGGGGCGTCACAGTTGGTATCAAAGCTTAGGTATATGATCCCTGGCTAAGATGTGAGACAAGAACTAGGAGGGGAGAGACGGGGAATTCCTTCGCTAGTATGACCTACCTAAGTTTATTTGGTATTTAATTGGTCGGTCAGAGTATAGGGATAATATGTGATATGTTAATTAACCCTTGTTTTGTGGCAGTATTTGAAAATGACATCCGAGAATGTTGAGAATATCAATGGAGCACAGGAGACCGTTGAGTCTCCACGGATCAATAATCGGGATAATGTGCATCAAGAAGCGACAATCCTCGTGCAAACAACAACACCGACTGATGATGACGAGCGATGGAATGTTCAGAGGCTTTATGCAATTCATGCAACATCAGGCAAGAGCGACTCCTGCTCAAAATGCAGGTGGAAACACTGGAAACTCTCGGACGGTCACGCTAAACAGTTCAAGGAACTAGGACCACCGAAGTTTTTTATAGAGCCAAAACCACTTAAGGCGGAGACGTGGATAATGCAGATCTAGAAGATATTTGATGTCTTGGGATACTACGAGGAGTAAAAGGTTCCATTTGCCACCTTCATGTTACGGGAAGAGGCAGATTACTGGTGGGAATCTGTAAAGCGAACTCAACCTGCCGCACTAAAGATGTATTGGGAGAAGTTCCAAGAATTGTTCAACAACAAGTACTTTCCCGAAAGTATTCGTCACATGAAAGAGGTAGAGTTCATCAAGCTGGAGCAAAACAACATGACCGTGTCGCATTACGAAGCCAAGTTTGCCGAGTTGTCCCAGTTTACGTCCCATTTGGTTGATAATGAGGAGAGAATGACGTGAATGTTTCTAAGAGGTTTGAAACCTGAGATACGTCAATATCTTATCTCTCATAAACTTTGTTTGTATTCAGATGTTGTTAATAGGGCTCAGTTATTGGAGCGTGATAGTGAGTCAACCAAACCAAAAGAGAGCAGCCAACAAAATGATAATACTAGTGATAACAGTCATCGAAGCGGTGACAACAAGCGTGGAGGGAATCAACATGCAAGAAATGGTAACCACTTCGGTTGTAATCATGGTCAAAATAATAAGAATGGACATTTCAAGAAGAGGAGATTCAACAATGATGGAAAGACGTCAGCATCAACACCTGTCGTTAAGGAAGGAGAACGACCACCTATCATATGCTTCAAATGTGGAGGGGAGGGACACATCAGTCCAAACTGCGCGATGCCATCCAAAGAATGCTATAATTATGGAAGAAAAGGTCACCTAACCTGATTTTGTAGTGTACCAAAGTTAAGTCCAGCTGGGATGGAGGCATCAAAGGTCGTCCCAGACAAGACAAAACCGGTAGTTCAAGGGAGAACGTTTGTCGTGACCTCCCAGAAAATAAGGAACTCGAACGAGGTCATCACGGGTAAGCTTATCATAAACTCTAGCGAAGTATATACCTTATTTGATTCAATTATTGTCGATATTATATATTATTAAATCAATAATTGAGACGATGAAGTTATTAATATTATTATTTGCAATATTAACGATGTCTAGAAGTTACGCGAAGAGAGGTTTGGTCACCTAATTGCGGCGCCAATAGGAGAAAATCATTATTGAAAGCCCCTCTTTCTGAGAACGACTTCAGTCGATTAATATTGTGAATTATAATAATGATGATAAATGTTGTTAAAAATATTGATGGGATTTTTTATGAAGTATTTGATGTAAATTAGCTTATTTTATGGAACCCATTTACCCATTTTCAAAATTATTGGTGGAAAGTTATCTCAATTTTGTTATATATATATATATATATATATACACGTATTAGTCAAGTGGGTTGGGGGGAATTGGCTTGATCATATAAAGGTGTACTATTTCATTATTAAATATATGTAAGTTTGAAAAACTTGGTAGAAGGAATCAATTGAATTCATGGGGTTTTCACCCGTGATATTTGTCTGCACAGGTTATATATATATAATTTATTATATTTTATTTAAAAGATTTTGTTTTATTAGAATATTTTATTAATACCGCATAGTAAATCAATCTAGACCGTCCATTTAAAAGTAAATCAATCTGGACCGTTCATGAATTAGTTACTATTCAGTCCATTCTCCTATAAATAGAAGCTCATTCTTTCATTATTTCTTACGAATTCACTGAAACTATAGAGAGAAAGAAGAAAAGTATCCTGCTACTTCACTACTCCTATATCCAGTTTCTTCTAAGGTAAGGGGTATTATTTCTTTCTTTCGACTGCATGAAGAGAACTTCTGTTATTCCATTCTTTATTATTATGTTGGAATAACATATACATATGCAATCTACCGCATACATGGTGAAATTCTTCATTATTCCATTCTTTATTATTCTGCCTAATATCACATCTGTATGCGTAACGCATGACTTCGTTCCATTATTTATTATTACATTTTGAACATCCTATCTCGTGCGTTTACGCATGTCCCGGTTCCGTTGTTTATTATTACATTGGGATATCACGTATGCGCGTTTCGCATGACACAGTTCCATTATTTATTATTCATTGGAATATCCCATGCGTGCGTTACGCATGACACGGTTTCCATTATTTATTATTCTATTGGAATAATGTCTGCGTACGATCTATCGCGTGCTCCGTGATTTCTTTTTTTATTCCATTCTTTATTATACTCGGTTGGTTAAAGTTTTGGCTTTTATACTCCATGAAATTAGTGGAATATCCTTGATATTTGCGCTTCATCCAAAGATATCTTTTCATGGAAATATTCTTACGAGCATTCTTGAGTTTTACCCATGCAGCGATATCAAGTTGATAATTTGGACGTTATTAGTTCCTGGATAAATTAATTCTTGAACTTGTTTTATTGAATTCGTATATCATTGTTATCATCCTCATGTTTATATTATGTTGAAAGTCATCCGTGGCCTGTAGTGAATAGATGGACTTGGTATGATTATGACCAGGGATTATTCGGTATAATCATGACCATAATGTTACAAATGATGTGGTAAAAGTCCTCATTGGCCCGTACTACATTGATGGACAGTTGTTGGCATGATCATAACCATTGATAAATACACGAATATCCTTGGCCGTAGTGCATGGATAATTTGTGGTTGTGATACTATTGTATATCCTTTGCCGTAGTGCAGGAATGATGTGGATTATTTATTAAGCTGAGTCTCAGCGATAAAAGTGATGAAAAACCTTTTAAATCATAAAAGATAGTAGATTTTATTCTCTACTTGACTCTTTTAATGGATTGCTTGTTTCGCTACAGTTAAACTTGATGTTTGTTATATTGTATCAGTTTAACACAATTAAAGGCTAATGATAATTTATTCTACATTATCTTAGTCATAATATTTCTTACTGGGCTAGTTGAGCTCACCTCTTTACTTTCATTGTTCTCTTCAGGAAATGAGAACGTATCAGGGACTAGTTGGGGTACAGAGTGACGGTCCAGACGATAACATTAGTAGTCCTCACTATGAAATAGTGTGTTAATAAATATATTGAGGACTTATTTTGAGTTTTAATATTGCCTAGAAGACAATATTTGTATTAAAACTCACAGCTCATGTTGTATATTTAAGATTGTATTTGTATTACATGCCATGTTTTGGCGACTTCGAGAATAGGTGATGTATACCTATTTTGGGGCGTCACAGTTGGTATCAAAGCTTAGGGATATGATCCTCGGCTAAGATGTGAGACAAGAACTAGGAGGGAGAGAGACAGAAATTCCTTCGCTAGTATGACCTACCTAAGTTTATTTGGTATTTAATTGGTCTGTCGAGTATAGGGATAATATGTGATATGTTAATTAACCCTTGTTTTGTGGCGAGATTTGAAAATGACATTCGAGAATGTTGAGAATATCAATGGAGCACAGGAGACCATTAAGTCTCCACTGATCAATAATCAGGATAATGTGCATCAGGAAGGCGACAATCCTCAGGCAATCAACAACACTGACCAGATGATGAACGATGGAATGTTCAGAGGCTTTATGCAATTCATGCAACATCAGGCAAGAGCGGCTCCTGTTCAAAATGCAGGTGGAAATACTAGCAACTCTCGGACGGTTACACTAAGCAGTTCAAGGAACTAGGACCACTGGAGTTTTTTATAGAGCCAAAACCACTTAAGGCGGAGACGTGGATAAAACAGATCAACAAGATATTTGATATCTTGGGATACTCCGAGGAGCAAAAGGTTCCATTTGCCACCTTCATGTTACGGGAAGAGGCAGATTACTGGTGGGAATCTGTAAAGTGAACTCAACTTGCCGCACTGAAGATGTCTTGGGAGATGTTCCAAGAACTATTCAACGACAAGTACTTTCCCGAAAGTATTCGTCACATGAAAGATATAGATTTCATCAAGCTGGAGCAAAAAAAACATGACCGTGTCGCATTACAAAGCCAAGTTTGCCGAGTTGTCTCGGTTTGCGTCCCATTTGGTTGATAATGAGGAGAGAATGACGCGAATGTTTCTAAGAGGTTTGAAACATGAGATACGTCAATATCTTATCTCTCATAAACTGTGTCTATATTCAGATGTTGTTAATAGGGCTCATTTATTGGAGCGTGATAATGAGTCAACCAAGCCAAAAGAGAGCAGCCGGCAAAATGATAATACCAGTGATAACAGTCATCGAAGCGATGACAACAAGTGTGGAGGGAATCAACATGCAAGAAATGGTAACCACTTCTATGGTAATTATGGTCAAAACAATAAGAATGGACATTTCAAGAAGAAGAGATTCAACAATGATGGAAAGACGTCAGCATCAACACCTGTCGTTAAGGAAGGAGAACGACCACCTATCATATGCTTCAAATGTGGAGGGGGGGGGGACACATCAGTCCAAACTGCGCGATGCCATCCAAAACATGCTATAATTGTGGAAGAGAAGGTCACCTAGCCTAATTTTGTCGTGTACCAAAGTTAAGTCCAGCTGGGATGGAGGCATCAAAGGTCATCCCAGACAAGACAAAACCGGTAGTTCAAGGGAGAACGTTTATCGTGACCTCCCAGAAAGCAAGGAACCCGAACGAGGTCATCACGGGTAAGCTTATCATAAACTCTAGCGAAGTATATACCTTATTTGATACCAGTTCTACCCATTCTTTTATTTCTCCACTTGCGTTCAACATTTAAATTTGACTCCGGAGAAATTAGACTTTGACTTATCTGTCGAAACTCTGTTGGGAGAAACCTTCATTACATCCATTGTTTATAAGTCTTGTTTAGTTCAACTCGGCACCCGAATGTTACCTGTCAATCTTATTTCTTTGAAAATACTTTCATTTGATGTGATTCTATGGATGGATTGGTTAACTACTCATCATGCAAAAATTGATTATTTTCGTAAGGTTGTTAGCTTTCATATTCCTAACCAGCCTATTATGTGAATTCAAGCAACCAAACCATTAAAATCAATCATTGTCATCTCAAGACATAAAGCTATTCGTTTATTGAAAAATGGATGTCATGCTTTCTTAGCTCATGACACGGATCTAAACAAAAATACGTCAGTTTTGAATGATATTTCTATTGTTAATAAATTTCCTGACGTATTCCCTGAAAAACTTCCTGGCCTACCCCCAGAGCATGAAATTGAATTTTGTATCGACCTTGAACCCGGTACAAAACCCATTTCCAAAGCCCCATATCGAATGGCTCCTATTGAACTTCAGGAGTTAAAGACCCAACTGCAGGAATTGTTAGACATTGGCTTTATTCGTCCTAGTACTTCTCCTTGGGGTGCTCCTGTTCTATTCGTGAAAAAGAAAGACGGGAGTATGCGACTTTGTATGGATTATCGAGAGTTAAATCATGTCACCATCAAAAATAGGTACCCATTGCCACGTATTGATGACCTGTTTGACCAGTTACAAGGAGCCAAATTCTTTCAAAGATTTATCTTCGTTCCGAATATCCCCAATTGAATATTAGAACCGATGACATTCCAAAGACAGCTTTCAGAACTAGGTACGTGCATTATGAATTCCTAGTCATGTCCTTTGGATTGACTAATGCTCCTGCTGCCTTCATGGATATGATGAACCGAGTATTCAAGGAATATTTGGATCACTTTGTGGTCATCTTTATTGATGACATCCTTATTTATTCCAAAAGCCGTGAAGATCATAAGCAACACTTGAGGCTGATACTCCAAAAGCTTCGTGAAATAGGCTTTATGCCAAGTTGAAGAAATGCAAGTTATGGCCGGAGGAAGTAGCATTCCTTGGGAACGAAGTATCAAGTCATGGAATATCTGTTGACCCAGCAAAGATTGAAGCTATTCAAAGATGGGAGCAACCTAAATCAGTGACCGAAGTACGTAGTTTTCTCGGCTTAGCTGGTTATTATCGGAGATTCGTAGAAGGGTTTTCTCGAATCGCTACTCCATTAACCCAGCTAACTCAGAAAGATACAAAGTTTGGTTGGAACAAAGAATGTTTGAAGAGTTTTCAAGAACTCAAGAGGAGACTCATTTAGCTTTTGCTACGCTAATACCATCCGGCTTGGAGGATTTGTCATCTCTGATGATGCTTCAGGAAAAGGGTTAGGATGTGTTCTCATGCAACATGGGAAAGTCATAGCCTATGCCTCTTGACAACTCAAAGAATATGAGAGGAATTATCCTACTCATGATCTAGAGTTGGCAGCTGTTGTTTTCGCACTTAAAATTTGGAGGCATTACTTGTATGGGGAGAAAGTGGAGATCTTTACGGATCATAAAAGCCTCAATATTTCTTCACTCAAAAGGAACTCAACATGCGACAACGACGTTGGCTTGAAATTTTGAATGATTATGATCATACCATCCAATACCATCTTGGAAAAGCGAACGTGGTAGCTGACGCATTGAGTAGAAGATAATATGCGGGTACGAGTGCGATATTGACAACGTAAAGGCCCATTTTGTGTGACTTACAAAGGATGGAGATAGAGTTAAAGACTTCAGGGACCCATGTGATGATGGCGAATATACGAGTAGAATCGACTTTAATTGATAAAGTTAAAGCTGCTCAAGTTACAGACCTGGAGCTGATGCGTGTGAGGAAAAAAGTGAAAGAAGGTGCTATGCCGGAAGCAAGAATCGATGAAGAAGGAATACATCGAATCAACTTCAGACTTTGTGTTCCTGACGACCCTGATTTAATGTATAAAACCATGATGGAGGCACACAACACACAGTTTGCAATCCATCCTGGGAGTACCAAAATGTATCGTGATCTTCATCTTACATTTTGGTGGAGCAATATGAAGAGAGAGATAGCATTGTTTATCTCAAGGTGTCTAACTTGTCAACGAGTCAAGGCGGAGCATCAAGTACCAAAAGGTCCATTGCAACCACTTGAAATTCCAGAATGGAAGTGGGAGCACATAACTATGGATTTCGTTACTGGTCTTCCCAAGGTTTCTGAAGGCATAGATGCAATTTGGGTCATTGTTGATAGATTGACCAAGTCTGCTCATTTTTTACCAATACAAGAAACTTATACACTTGAACGTCTTGATCGTATGTACATAAACGAGATTTTAAGACTGCATGGTATGCCAGTATCCATAGTTTCTGATCGAGACCCAAGATTCACTTCACGATTTTGGGTTAGTTTGCAAAAAGCTATGGGTACGAATTTATAATTTAGTTTGGCATATCATCCTCAAACGGACGGACAATTAGAGAGGACTATTCAAACTCTGGAAGATTTATTAAGACTCTGTGTCCTTGACTTCAAGAGAAGTTGGGATAAGTTCTTACCATTGGTGGAGTTTTCCTACAACAACAGTTATCAAACAAGTATTGGCATGGCTCCATTTGAGCCGTTGTATGGAAGAAAGTGTCGTTCTTCAGTATGCTGGGATGAGGTGGGTGAAGCAACATTGTTGGGACCAGAGTTGGTACGTATGACTACAGAAAAGATTCAAACGATCCGGCAACGTATAAAAACCTCACAAGATCGACAAAAGAGTTATGTTGATCTTCATCGAAAGGACGTGGAGTTCGATATTGGAGATCATGTGTTGTTATGTATAACTCCATGGAAAGGAGTTATGAGATTTGGAAAGAGAGGAAAGCTCAATCCTCGATTCATTGGCCCATTTTTAATCCTCGATCGAGTAGGGACTGTAGCCTATAGACTCGCTTTACTGCCAAGTATGTCTCGTGTTCATAACGTTTTTCATATATCCATGTTACGTAAATATGTGAAAGACCCAAACCACATTATTGAGTTAGAACCGGACGAGATAGCGGAAGATTTAACGTATGAAGAGGTTCCTGTTCAAATCTTGGATAAGAAGGAACATATTCTATGCTCCAAGGTTATACCTCAAGTCAAAGTTTTATGGAGGAACCACAATGTTGAGGAAATGACACAGGAGTTAGAATCAAAATGAAGTCAAGGTATCCTTACCTCTTCGACATACCAGGTATGTACGCTAATTTCGAGGGCGAAATTTCATAAGAAGGGGAGATTGTAAGACCCCAACTTTTATGAATAAAGATGAATTTTCTATAATTATCATTTTTGAATATTACGGAATGAATTTAATATAATGTTATAGTTGTGGGTAATATTTATAAATTTTGCAAAGTACGCAAATTGTTATATAATATTCGATTGGTCGGGGAATATTCGTTTTAACAGGGAATATTCGTACGACGGCACAATCATTGGTGGAGCCCACAACGGAATTATTGTCGGATTGAAAAAATGACAAAAATATTTTTATGAAAATAACGGCGGAGGTTTTATTGTTAAAAATGTTGAACTACTCGGTAGTAAAAGTATAGTAATACGCGTGGTTGCATAGTAGCACACGGTATTGATTATTGATGCTTACGTAAGAAGTCACTCAGTTTTATTTAATTATTGCTACAGTAATTGTTGCATAGTATTTCACGTTATTTGATTCAATTATTTTTGATATTATATAATCAATAATTGAGACGACGAAGTTATTAATATTATTATTTGAAATATTAACGATGTCTGGAAGTTCTGCCAAGAAGAGGTTTGGTCACCTAATTGCACCAATAGGGAGAAATCCTTATTGGAAACCCCCCTCTTTCCTGGGAACGACCTGGTCGATTAATATTGTGAATTATAATAATGATGATAAATGTTGTTCAAAATATTGAAGTAATTTTTATGAAGTATTTGTTGTATTTATGGAACCCCCCCCCCCCCCCAATTTATCCATTTTTCAAAATAATCGGTAGAAAGTTATTTATTATAATAAATGTGGGCCCACATGTGGGCCCCATATGTGGAAAACTGTATTTATGGGAGGTTGTTTTTCAAATGGGATGTCACGGGAGGGGTGGGAGAAAAAGCCAGGAGAAAGTTATCATTATTAGTATTATATATATATATGTTATAAATAACATGTGTTATATATATATATATATATATATATATATATATATTTTTTGTTTTTCTCAATAATGGTTTTGAATTCAAGCACTGATTATGGAAACAGACATCCGTAATTTATAAAATTATTGCGTCCGTATTATTTTCTAAATAGTACCCCTTCTATTCTCCTATAAATAGGATGCTAAGATTTTTAATAAAGATGATTTTTCTATAAATATAATTTTTAAATATTATGGAATGAATTTGATATAAAGTTATAGTTGTGGGTAATATTTATAAATTTTGCAAAGTACGCAAGTTGTTATATAATATTCGATTGGTCGGGGAATATTCGTTTTAATAGGGAATATTCGTACAACGACACAATCATTGGTGGACCCCACAACGAAATTATTGTTGGATTGAGAAAATGACGAAAATATTTTTATGAAAATAACGACGGAAGATTTACAGTTAAAACTGTTTAACTACTCGGTAGTAAAAGTACAGTAATACACGTGGTTGCATAGTAGCACACGATATTAATTATTGATGCTTACGTGAGAAGTCACTCAATTTTGTTCAATTATTGCTATAGTAATTGCTGCATAGTATCTCACGTTATTTGATTCAATTATTTTCGATATTATATATTATTAAATCAATATTTGAGACGACGAAGTTATTAATATTATTATTTGCAATATTAATGATGTCTAGAAGTTCTGCCAAGGAGAGGTTTGGTCACCTAATTGCGGGCCAATAGGGAGAAATCATTATTGGAAAGCCCCCTCTTTCCTAGGAACGACCTAGTCGATTAATATTGTGAATTATAATAATGATGATAAATGTTGTTAAAAATATTGATGAGATTTTTTATGAAGTATTTGATGTAAATTAGCTTATTTTATGGACCCCCATTTACCCATTTTCAAAATTGTTGGTGGAAAGTTATCTCAATTTATATATATATATATATATATATATATATATGTATTAGTCAAGTAAGTGGGTGGGTGGGTGGGTGGGTGGGGGAGGGGAGGAATTGGCTTGATCACATAAAGGTGTACTATTTCATTATTAAATATATGTAAGTTTGAAAAACATGGCAGAAGGAATCAATTGAATTCACGGGGTTTTCACCCGTGATATTGGTCTGCACAGGTTATTTATATATATATATATATATATATATATATATATATATTTATTATATTTTATTTAAAAGATTTTTTTTTATTAAAATATTTTATTAATACTGCATAGTAAATCAATCTGGACCGTTCATGAATTAGTTACTATTCAGTCTATTCTCCTATAAATAGAAGCTCATTCCTTCATTATTGCTTACAAATTCACTGAAACTCTAGAGAGAGAAACTATAGAGAGAAAGAAGAAAAGTATTCTGCTACTTCACTACTCCTATATCCAGTTTCTTCTAAGGTAAGGGGTATTATTTCTTTCTTTTGACTTTATGAAGAGAACTTCTGTTATTCCATTCTTTATTATTATGTTGGAATAACCTGTCTATGCAAAGTACCGCATACATGGTGAAATTCTTCTTTTATTCCATTCTTTATTATTTTGTCGGAACATCCTGTTTGTGCGTTACGCATGACCTGGTTCCATTATTTATTATTCTCTGGAACATCACATGCGTGTGTGTTTACGCACGACTGGGTTCCATTGTTTATTATTACATTGGGATATCCGTCCGCACATGCATTTACGCATGACTGGTTCCATTATTTATTATTACGTTAGAATATCACGTCTGTATGCGCGTTCGCACGACTGATTCCATTATTTATTATTCTGTTGGAATAACCTGTCTATGCGGTCTATCTCATTCTTGGTGATTTCTTTTGTTATTCCATTCTTTATTATACTCACTTGGTTAAAGTTTTGGCTTTTATACTCCATGAAATTAGTGGAATATCCTTGATATTTGTGCTTCATCCAGTATCTTTTCATGGAAATATACTTCTAAGCATTCTTGAGTTTTACCCCACAAAGAAATATCATGTTGATAATTTGGACGTTATTGGTTCCTGGATAAATTAATTCTTGAACTTGTTTTATTGAATTCGTATATCATTGTCATCATCCTCATATTTATATTATGTTGAAAGTCATCTATGGCCTGTAGTGCATAGATGGACTTGGTATGATTATGACCAGGGATTATTCGGTTTAATCATGACCATAATGTTACAAATGATGTGGTAAAAGTCCTCATTGGCCCGTAGTGCATTGATGGACAATTGTTGGCATGATCATGACCATTGATGAATACACGAATATCCTTGGCCGTAGTGCATGGATAATTTGTGGTTGTGATAATAATGAATATCATTGGTCGTAGTGTAGGGATGATGTGGATTATTTATTAAGCTGAGTCTTAGTGATAAAAGTGATGAAAAACCTTTTAAATAATAAAAGATAGTAGATTTTATTCTCTACTTGACTCTTTTAATGGATTGCTTGTTCCGCTGCAGTTAAACTTGATGTTTGTTATATTTTATCAGTTTAACACTATTAAAGGCTAATGATAATTTATTCTGCATTATCTTAGTCATAATATTTCTTACTGGGCTAGTTGAGCTCACCCTTTTACTTTCATTGTTCTCTTTAGGAAATGAAAACGTAGCAGGGACTAGTCGAGGAACGGAGTGACGGTCCAGACGATAGCATTAGTAGTCCTCACTATTCTATGAAATAATGTGTTAATAAATGTATTGAGGACTTCTTTTGAGTTTTAATACTGTCTAAAAGATAATATTTGTATTAAAACTCACAGCTCATGTTGTATATTAAAGATTGTATTTGTATTCTGTACCATATTTTTGGCGACTCAGAATAGGTGATGTATACCTATTTTGGGGGCGTCACAGTTTAAACTTGACTCTAGAGAAGTAGACTTTGACTTATCTGTAGAGACTCCGTTAGGAGAAACTTTTATCATATCCACTATTTATAATTCTTGTTTGATCCAAGTAGGCACAATCAAATTTATATCTTTAAAGATACTTGCATTTGATGTCATTTTAGGGATTGAATGGTTAACTACTCATTATGCCAAAATTGATTATTTTCGTATGGTTGTTAGTTTTCATATTCCTAACCAACCTGTTATGTGAATTCAAGCAACCAAACCATTGAAGTCAAACACTTTTATATCAAGCCATAAAGCCATTCGTTTATTAAAAAATGGAGGTCAAACTTTCTTAGCTTATGGACTTGAACAAAAACACGTCAGATTTGAATAATATCTGGAAGAATTTCCTGGCCTACCCCCAGAGTGTGATATTGAATTTTGTATCAACTTTGAACCCGGTACAAAGCCCATTTCTAAAATCTCTTATCGAATGGCTCCTATAGAACTTCAGGAGTTAAAAATCCAAGTACAAGAGTTGGTACCCGAGCCTCTATCTGGTGACTTCCATTGTGGAATGCACCAAAGCTAGACTCTCTGTAGGGGACTCTATATTTGTGTTGTGGTAAAACAATTGGTGCCATTGTGACATGCTATCCAAGATTGGGATATGAGTCACAGTTGAAAGCAACCTAAGTTAGTAATCGAAATATCTAGCTTTCTAGGCTTAGCTGGTTATTATCAGAGATTCATGGAAGGGTTTTCTCGAATTACTACTTTGTTAACTCAGCTGACTCGGAAAGATACAAAATTCGTATGGAGCGAGGAATGCAAGAAAAGTTTCCAAGAGCTCAAGAGGAGACTCATTTCGGCACCTGTTCAAACAATACCATATGGTTTCGATGGATTTGTTATCTACAGCGATGCTTCAGGCAAAGGGTTAGGATGTGTTCTCATGCAACATGAGAAAATCATAGCCTATGCCTCACGACAACTCAAAGAATATGAGAGGAATTATCCTACTCTCGTGATCCGGAGTTAACAATACGATCATTTTGCATTGAAAATCTAGAGACACTACCTGTATGGGAGAAAGTGGAGATTTATACGGATCATAAAAGCCTCAAATATTTCTTCTCCCAAAAGGAACTCAACATGCGGCAATGACGTTGGCTCGAGCTGTTGAAGGATTACGACCATAACATTCAATACCATCTTGGAAAAGCAAACATTGTAGCTGATGCATTGAGTAGAAGATCATATGCAGGTACGAGTGCAATGTTGTTAACACAAAGGCCCATTTTATACGACTTACAAAGGATGGAGATAGAGTTAAAGACTCCAGGGACCCACGTGATGATGGCAAATATACGAGTAGAACTTACTTTAATCGATAAAGTTAAAGCTGCTCAAGCTACGGACTTGGGGTTGATGCATATAAAGAAGAAGGTGCAAGAAGGCGTTATTCTAGAAGTAAGAGTCGATGAGGAGAAGAAAGCTCAAACCTTCAATTTATTTGAAATCCTCGATCGAGTAGGAACTGTGGCCTATAGACTCGCCTTAATGCTAAGTATGTCGCGTGATCATAACATTTTTTACGTATTGATGTTACGTAAATATGTGGACGACCCAAACCACATTATTGCGTTAGAATCAGATGAGATAGCCGAGGATTTAACGTACGAGGAGGTACCTGTCAGGATCTTGGATAGAAAAGAGCATGTCATACGCACAAAGGTTATACCACAACTTAAGGTATTGAAGAAATGACCTGGGAGTTGGAATCGGAAATGAAAGCGAGGTACCCTCACCTTTTTGAAACATCAGGTACGTACGTCAATTTCAAGGATGAAATTTCATAAGTAAGGGAGGTTGTAAGATCCGAACTTATTATGAATAAAATTAAATTTTCTCTATTTATTATCTTGAAATAATAAGGGGTTAATTTGATATAATATTTTGGTTATGGGTGAAATGTGCAAATTTTACAAAATAAACAAGTGGTTACAAAATATTTATTTTTGTCAGGGAATATTCGTTTGGTCGTGGAATATTCTTGTTTTCGGCGAATATTCATACGACGATGCAGCCATTCGTGGGCCTCATAACAGAATAACTGTCGGATGAAGAAAACGACAAGTTTGAGTTTTTATAAATAACGGCGTAGTTGTTACCGTTAACACTATTGGAATACCCGGCGGTTAAAATATAGTAATACGCGTGGTTGCACAGTAGCACACGGTATTTCACATTTTTTTTGAATTATTGATTCTTACGTAAGAAGGCACTACTCAATAATTATTACAGTAATTACTGTTCAATATTTTATTTTATTGATTCAATAATTGCTGCGTTGATATTTTATATTATTGTTGTTTCAATAATTGTCAACGCGCATGATTTCCCATTATCGGATCAATAATTCATATTATTTGAATAATATTATTAGATAGCATTATTGGCAATGTCTAGAAAGTTCTGTCTAATGAGAGGTTTGGTCACCTAATTGCGCGCCAGTAAGAAGAAATCCTTTTTGGAAAGCCCCCTCTTTACTGGGAATGGTCTGGTTGTCATTATTGTGATTCTGTAATATTATTTGTGAATAATTATTTATTTATTTATATGATAAGGAAATATTTATTTTATGTGGCTATTAATGTTGATGTGTTTTATCAGTATTTTTGTCGGAATGGAGATATTAAAAATCAAATCAGTGTTTTTTAGATATATTACGTGAGTTATAAATTTTAATCCGACCTATGTTATACATCTATAAGTTGAGTATATGCCCACAAATTTTGAACCGTTTAAAATGAATTTATGATTTGTTATGAATTTTAAGAGGTGGCTGATTCGAAAATTATGTTATAAATGATTTTTGGTGGAAAATTCTAGAATTGAGTGGGCCCCACTTTTGGTTGGTGAGAAATGTGCTCAAATTTTATTTCAAATGTGGTGGGTGGCAATAGTAGCAGGTAAAGCCATCAGGTAGTAGGTCAAGTCTGCTTCGGCGTGCTAGCATTTTCCCATAAATAGGTGCTTAGGTTAGAATTGAAAATCATACCAGAAACATAAGCTTTCTCTCTTTCTCTCTCTATATTATTGAGCGTATTTTGTGAATATTTAGATATTTTGAGAGTTGCTATTCAGTACAAGTTTCATTCAGCATCACATCCGACCTTTCATTCCGATGTACTATTTTTTTGAGATAAGAGATGTTATTTTCTTCTTAAATGATATTATTTTCTTCAATATCATTATGCTGAGATATTGTTATAAATATTATTGTGGAATTTCTACCTTTTTGTGTCGGGGTTACTATTCACGTATACGACACTATTCACGTAAACGACACTATTCACAAATACGACACTATTCACCAAAAAATGAAATTTTCTCTTTTTCATCACAGATGTCTTTTATGGTTACTATCTTTGATTGTATCCATGTTTTTATCTTTATTTTTGAATTCTACTTTACAATTGGTTATTATGGAGTATTATTGAATTTGGATAAACCGAAATACGAATCCCTAATATTTATCCTTCTGTCTCACTGAATTCGTTCTCTAAAATATTTTTCATCATCCTCGGTCCTTAATGGTGATACTTGATGAATATCTTTGGCCTGTAGTGCAAAGATGAATGATTACCTGATGAATATCATTTGCCCATAGTGCAAAGATGAACAGGTGTTGAGATGAACACGACCAACTGGTGATACAAATGAATATCTTTGGCCCGTAGTGCAAAGATGAATATTTGATTCAAGATGTATATTAATTAATGTTACAGGGATAAAATATTGATGATGGACTTTTAAATTCATAGATGATAGTAGATTTCATTCTCTACTTAACTCTTCTAATGAATTGTTGTTTTCACTGCAGTTGTTTATCTAAAACTTGTTGTCGATTATATTCTATCAGATTTTTCCCTGTTGAAGACTAAGGATAATTTATTGTATAATATCTTAGTCATAATATTCTTTACTGGGCTAGTTGAGTTCACCCTTTTCCTTTTTGTTCCATTTTTCTTCTCATGAAGCGAGAACATAGCAGGAACCAGTCGGGTTATAGAGTGATGGTCCTAGACAGTTGTTTTAGCAGTCCTCACTATTTTTGTAAAATAGTGCATCAATAATTGTAATGAGGACTTTATTTGGGTGTGGATATTGTCTAGAAGATAATATTTGTATTTAAACTCACAGTTATTGTGTTATCGTATTTTGCACGACAATTGTATTAATAATGTTAGACCCCAAATTTTATGAATAAAGATTTAAATTTCTCGAAATATTTTTTTTGAATATTATGGTGTGGATTTGATATAATGTTATAGTTGAGGGTAATATTTATAAATTTTGCAAAGTAATCAAGTTGTTATATAATATTCGATTGGTCGGGGAATATTCGTTTTAACAGGGAATATTAAATGCAACACACAATCATTGGTGGACCCCACAACGGAAGTATTGTCGTAATTAGAAAATGACATAATTATCTTTTTATAAAAATAACGACGGAAGTTTTACCATTAAACTGTTGAACTACCTAGTAGTAAAAGTATAGTAATACGCGTGGTTGCATAGTAGCATACGGTATTGATTATTAATGCGTACGTAAGAAGTCACTCAGTTATACTCAATTATTGCTATAGTAATTGCTGCATCATATCTCTCATATTATTGATTCAATTATTGTCACAAAGATCATCTCATATAATATGTTATATTATTAAATCAATAATTGTGACGACAAAGTTATTCATATTATTATTTGCAATATTGACAATGTCTAGATGTTCTGTCAAGGAGAGGTTAGATAATCTAATTGTGCGCCAATAAGGAGAAATTCTTATCGGAAAGCCCCCTATTTCCTGGGAACGACCTGATTGTTAAATATTATGAATTATAATATTAATAATGAATAAGTTCGTGTTGATTAAGGATAAAATTGATAGTTCCATTGTGTTGGAATTATTAGTGTAAGTGGAAATTGACATTTATTTCAATAATAATTGATGTCTGGAGGTTATATTGACCAATCAGGTAATTAACCAGATAAATGAGAAATTAATTGCTATTGATTCACATGATTATAACTATTTGTTCACATGTGGTTACTATTGATTCACATTCATTTACTATTAGGGGAGTTGGTGCAAGATTGATAATACTTGCATGACTAAATTAAAAATGGAGGTATAGATGGAGGTACTATACTATAATTAATTTTTTCACATGTTTAGAACTATTGAGTCACATGATTTACTATTGATTCACATGATTTACTATTAGGGGAGGTGGTGCAAGTTTGATAATACTTGCAGGACTAAATTAAAAATTAAGAAAAAGAGGAATGTATTATACTATAATATTTCGAGCCCCAAAATGTGCAATTATCAAAACTATATTTTCCTATAAATAGAAGCTCATTCTTCCTTCATTTCTCACCAATTCACTAAAGCTATAGAAGCAATTATTATAGAGAGAAATTATAGAGAGAGAAGAAGAGAAGTGCTACCCTCACTATTCCAATGATCTAGTCTTCTTACGAGGTAAGGGGGTATTATTTCTTTCATATTCATGAAGAGAATTATTTTCTTTCAATACTCGTAAGGGGTGTTATTCTTTCGTATTCATGAAGAGAGTTATTTTCTTTCAATACTCATAAGGGTTGTTATTCCATTCTTTATTATTATGTTGGAATAACTTTTATACATGTAAAGTACCGCATACATGGTGAAATTCTTCTCATTATTTCATTCTTTATTATTTTGTTGAATAACTTTATCTGCATGCGGTCTATCGCATGCCTAGTGAATTCATTGTTATTCCATTTTTATTATTCATTTGGAATATCCTATCTCATGCGGATTACGGCGTGACACCGTTCCGATTCTTTATTATTACATTTGGAATATCACATACATACGCGGATTCACGCAAGACTGGTTCCATTCTTTATTATTACTTTAGAATATTACGTCTGCATGCGATTACGCATGACCTGGTTCCATTCTTTATTATTCTGTTGGAATAACCTATCTATACGGTCTATCGCATGCCTGGTGAAATCTTTTGTTATTCCATTCTTTATTATTCTGTTGGAATAACCTGTCTGTGTGGACTACCGCATGCATGGTGAAAGATCCTGCGTATTCATTCCTTATTAAATTGTGGAAATGATCTGTCTACGTGGATTACCGCATGGCGGGTGAAAATCCATTTGTAGTTTCGTATATTCTATTATACTCGTCTGAGATATCATTTCTTTTGTACTCGTCATGGAATATCATTTTCTTTGGTATTTTTTTAGGAGTTACTATTCATAAGTTACTATTCACCTGGTTACTATTCACTCTAGTATTATTCACTCGGGTATTCGGGGTACTTTTCGCGTCGGAGTACTATTCAGGAGTTACTATTCACGGGTTACTATTAACCTGATTATTATTCACTCTAGTTTCATTCACTTGGGTATTCGGGATAGTTTTCATGTCGGGGTACTATTCTCGAAGTACTATTCACCCAAAAAATATATTTCTTTTTTGTCCAAATTATTTTTGGTACATGAATATTTTTCTTGAATTTTACTCCACAAACCAGTATCATGTTGACAATTTGGACGTTATTGATTCCTGGATAAATTAAATTATAAATCTTTAAAATTTATCCTTGAACTTGTTTTATTGAATTATTATGTCATTGTCATCATCCTCATGCTTATATTGTGATGAAAGTCATCTTTGGCTTACGTGCATAGATGGACTTGGTATGATTATGACTAGGGATTATTCGGTATAATCATGACCGTAATGTGATGAATGATGTGGTAAAAGTCATCATTGGCCTGTAGTGCATTGATGGACAATTTTTGGTATGATTGTGACCAAGGATTATTCGGTATAGTCATGACCATTGATGATTTATTGAATATCCTTGGCCATGGTGCAGGGATGATTCGATGATGTAGTTTATTTTTTTAAGTTGAGTCTCGACGATAAAGTTGATGAAAAACTTTTTAAATCATAGAATATAGTAGATTTTATGCTCTACTTGACTCTTCTAATGGATTGCTTATTTTCGCTGCAGTTGTTGATCTAAAACTTGTTGTCTATTGTATTCTATCAGTTGTTATACTGTTGAAGGCTAAGGATAATTTATTCTGCATTATCTTAGTCATAATATTTCTTACTGGGCTAGTTGAGCTCACCCTTTCTTTCATTGTTCTCTTTAGGAAATGAGAATATAGCTGGGATGAGTCGGGGAATGGAGTGATGGTCCAGGATAAATGGCTTTAGTAGTCCTCACTATTCTACGGAATAATGTGATAATAATTGTAATGAGGACACCATTGAGTGTGGATATTGTCTAGATGATAATATTGTTGTTTAAACTCTCAGCTATGTTTTGTCGTATTTTACATGACTGTTATATAATTAAGTTGTATTTGAATTTATGTACCATGTATCTGGTAACTCAAGATGGGTGATGTATACCTGTTTTGGGGGCATCACAGTTGGTATCAAAACTTAAGGATATGATCCCTTGCTGAGATGTGAGACAAGATCTAGGAGGGGAGACACGGGGAATTCCTTCGCTAGTATGACCTACCTAAGTTTATTTGGTATTTAATTGGTCGGTCAGAGTATAGGGATAATATGTGATATGTTAATTAACTCTTGTTTTGTGGCAGTGTTTGAATATGGCAGCTGAAAATGTTAACAATGGAGTGAATGAGACCGTTGAGACACCTTTAATCATTAACAAGGTTAATGTGATGTCAGACGAAGAAGAAATTAGAGATATCTATATGGTGAGTGAAGAACTAATAGTTTCACTCGAGAAAGTTGCAGAGGAAGCAGCTGAGAGTGAGTAAGAAGAGGAACCTGAGGAGAATTTATTAGAAGAATTATATGATATAAATTTAGAATTACAAAATAGTATTCATGAGTTAGAAGAGCAGGCTGAAGAACGGCAGGCGGTCGTGGAGCAAAGAAATGCAATAATTCAAAATTTTGTTACCCGATGTGCGATGCTTGAACAGAAGCACTCTTTGGCAAAGTATAAGATATTAGAGCTGGAATCTGAGAATGCTATGATCAAAGTTTTGATGAAAGAAGAAACAACTGAATGAAAGAGAATAGATGATGCTTGGGTAAAAGCCGCGCGACGCATTGATATTGTAGAAAAAGACGTCCGATCCAATAAAGTCAAAATAGATGAAATGGATTTCGCTTTTTGGACAACAATTAGGAGAATCCAACATCGAGTTCAGAATTACCCTGTGCAGAGCGGTCAACCCTAATTCGATAAGGATCAGAGAGTAATGATTCGAATCATGGATCAGGAATGTGATGAAGCAATTAAGGGTGGAATGTACTCTATATCAAAGTTAAGTCCAACTAGGATGGTGACGCTAAAGGATGTCACAGACAAGTTAAATTTGGTAGTTTAAGTGAGAGCGTTTATCGAGGAACCCAAACAAAGTTAACATGGGTAAGTTAATCATAAACTCTTGCGAAGTCTATACCTTATTCGTTACCGGTTCTACCCATTCTTTTATCTCTCTTGCTTGCGTTCAACGTTTAAATTTGACTCAGGAGAAATTAGACTTTGACTTATCGATTGAAACTTCGTTAGTAGAAACCTTCGTTACCTCCACTGTTTATAAATCTTGTTTGATTCAAATCGACACTTTCACGTTACCTGCCGATCTTATCTCTTTGAAAATACTTGCCTTTGATGTGATTTTAGGAATCGATTGGTTAACTACTCATCTTGCTTTTCGTAAGGTTGTTAGCTTTCATATTCCTAACCAACTTGTTATGCAAATTCAAGTAACCAATCCACTAAAGTCAATCATTGTCATATCAAGCCATAAGTAAAGAGCCCCGAGCCCTTCGTTGGTGACTTCCAAGTCTTGGAATACACCGAAGCTAGAATATCAGTAGGGGACGTCTTGAATAACGGTGGCAAGTTGATAGATATCAATGTGACGTGTTATCCAAGTCTTCCCGAGAAAATCAGATTTTTATGACAATTAAATTTTTATTTGATTATGTGAATTAAACGAATTTAATTGATTTATTTTGTGAGTAAGCTATGTGAAGGTCGTTCAATGACCTAGAATGTGTTTATGTGGTTAGTAATCTGGCTACGTTTTAGAATTAACTGTTCAGAATTTCAGAGACGAAAATAAATATTTTTTGAGAAATTCCCGTAGAAACACTATTCATTCGTTTCTGTTTGGGGAATTATTTTGAAATTCCAAGAAACGCGTAATGATAGAATATCGAGATAAGATGAAATATCTGATAATATTTTATTTATGGCAAACGAAGTTTTCGCCTGCGGACTTAAAACCTAAGGGTTGAGTATATTGATTTCCGAGAAGGAAATGAAATGCGTAGAAGGAATTGCGTTACGGTTAAAGCGGGTGTTATACATTTATGATACTATTTAGTATCTATGTATAATACGATGAGTTAATACGGAGTACAATACGATTATCGTACGAGTATTTTACGGAGAGAATATGTGAATTATACGTATAGAATACGATTCGTATTATGGAATTAAGTTAAGACTTAATGTTAATTCATTTGGGTTGGATTATGTTTAGTCCAATCAATTGAATGAGCAAGCCCAAGGGATTATTGTGTTAAGCCCAAGTCAAGGCCCAATATTAGATTGGTTAAGCCCAATGCAAGAAAAAAATCGAACGAGTGGATCGAACCTAGGTGGGTCACCGAATGGGTAAAACCCATGGGGCAACCCATGGGATGACCCATGGGTGGGGTGGGCCACCACTTGGTGTGCAAGGTAAGAGATATCACTTGGTCACCAAGTATTTTACTTGGTGACAAAGTGTCAATAGTAAGGAGGTGGTGGTGTATTGTCCAAATTGCCCTCCATTTCATTTTCCTATAAATAGAAAGCTATAGTTGGTCTTTTGTGAGTTTTTCAAATTGCCAACCTAGATTATTTGAGAGAGAGAAGAGAGCTAGACTCAACCAAATTATACACTTTGAAGCTTTGCTTTAGAGTTTTCAAGAGATTACCCAAGAGTTCTTAAGGTAATATTCCTTAATTCTAATTCCATCTCTTTTGGTTTTCTTTTAGTATGGAGAATCATAAATGGGTGGTGTATGTCTTGTATAATGGATAAGAATGACTTATTATAGATTCAATCTCTATAAGTCATGAAATCATAGAAATCATAAGGTTTGTTATAGTTTAAAATCATGAAAATATTGATTGTTGAGGTTGATTGTTGATAAACAATTGAACTCTATCAATACGTTAATATGTGTATCTTGTTTGATTAGGATGTAGATATGAAGTGCATGGAGTATTCCATGTGATTTGGCTTAGAGAACATTAGTAACGAAGTTATGGAAAATTTCACGGAAATAGACGTTAAATGTCGAAAACGTTAAAATTTCGGCTTGGTGGTCGAAAGTTGTTGTGAGACTTGAAAACGTTATTTTTCAATGTCAACACGTGAGATAGGGTATTTAAGAGTCGTGGACTCAAGAATCATCGGATTCCGACGTAAAACGAAGAAAACGAACATTTAACGCTCATTAACGTTTACGAACGTTTTGAAAATGAACTCAATAGTGAATTTTGAGTTAACGGATTCAAAGTGTCAAATTCTTATATGAACGCATGTAGAGTATGTCATTTATGACGTGTAGGCTTTTGAACGGACCAAATCGGACTTATAACGAAGAAGTTATGGATCCGAGAAATTCACCAAAATTTTATCTGTTGAAAAATTTCTATGTCTAGGTCGAGGTCAGCCATGCTACGCCATACATGTTGTGTTAAATGTCATACAGCCACTTAAATGTGTTGTAGTTAGCTATTGGAAAGTGGCACCGCAAGACCATGACTCGATAGAATCAAGTCTCATGTCACAAAATGCCAGATCGAAGGACACTGGTATCGCTAATCCAAGCCATAACACCGGTCTTGCAGAAGATATGTCACATGCCAATGGCGCTGAGTGTGGGGTAATTTGTTGAATGACTTAGGTTTTGAACTGCAATTGTTCAGAGACCTATAAGAGTAAAGTTTATACACTTAATAAGTGTACTAAAACTATTCCTATACTACCTATACTAAGGTATATGGTATTGAAACTTAGGAATTGAATGCATGTTAGTAATTTATGAATGAAGAACACAAAGTGTTGTCAATAAACCCTAGTCGGGGAAACAACGTTGGTACTTCACTAATGATGATAGAGTCCGGTTAATAACGTAAGTTGATTAATAAGTCGGGACGAAGGGTAATAAGTCGAGTTGACTTTATTAATGATATTAAGTTAACAAAGACATAGAAGAGAAAGAAGTTGGTAGGAACAATGTGAATAATTGTTTGATAGCTAATTACAATGTGCTATGTGAATATATCATGTAGATTCTGTAAAGGCCTGTGGTCATCGATTAAGTTATTTGAAGACGCTGAAAGGCAAGTTTTCTTAACGCTTGTCTAACTTTCAAGTTAGTCAAGTTTTATGTGATTCATTGTACTGAATTGCACGACTAGTTTTAAAGAAAGGGTCAATGCCAGATTTAACTCGGCTAGACTACTCATAAGATATAGATTGATTGATATTCATATCTTTCTATATAGAAATGTTAACGTTATCCTATGCCAAGTAATTGGTACGGATGTGAAGGTAAGGTTTGTCTATGAACAAACAAAAGTATTTTTCATCGATTATTCGATGGGCACGCGAGTTTGCCAAATGTTAAACGTAAATACGTTTAACGAATGAGTGTTGATCAACATAGACTACTATAGGCTGATCACCTAGAAGTGCTCGTAAGTAATGCGGATGTACAACCTTAGTGCTATGATATCCTTTTCAAGTATGAAAACAGAAAGCTACTGTTCATGGTCTATCGAATTTGCCTCGTAATTCCTAATCTACTCTATACTTTGGGAATTGATGTTATGAAATGTTAAAGTATTATTGTTTCATAATACTTCATAACTATTTGTTCGCTTATGTATGAATTGTTATATAATTCACGAATGTGGTATTATCATTGTTATCCTTTGATAAACTTGTTGAGCTTGTTATGCTCACTTCTTGCGAATTATATATGATTGCAGCTTAAGGATGAACGTCTCGAGAATGCTAAGAGAGATAAGGGCAAAGCTAAGATGGATACTTAGCCATCGTGTAATAGATTAGTATGTTTTTGTATGTATTATACATTATGAACAACTAACTATGTAATCGGTTTATGAACCTGGGAAGGATTATACTTTGATTGTAATAAGAAGATAGTAATTACATTCATTATGTTGTATTTCAATGGAATGATTATATAGTTATAAGTACAGTGTAGCTCCATCTGTCGGGTTAGAAGATACCCGAATTTGGGGACATCATAGGTTGGTATCAAAGCCTTAGGTTATAAAACTTAAGGGGGAAAGAACCTTAGGCTAATAACCTCGTAAGGAAGGTAAAGTCCGAAGAAAGAAATTCTAGTCGAATGAATTAATAAAGTATTGAGAAAACTCAGTACTGAAAGAATTTAAAAGATGGAAATTAATCTTAAATAAATTAAATATGATTTGTGCTTATACTATTGTGTATTATGTACTAATCAACGTGTTATGTGTTATGTAGATGTCAATCGATAACATGATGTATAGAGACATTCACGTTGTGAGTGAAGAGTCAATGAACCAAGTGGAGGTAGTACCGATGCCAGTTGGCGGAGGTACCATTAGTGGTTCTAGAAGACTCGATATTGAGGAGTACATCTCTGAGGAGGAATACTCCGAGGAGACAATGGGGATAACGTCATATCTAAATATGATGATTGATGTGGAGGAGGAGATGGAGGTAACATCGATTAACACGGTGGTACCTACTCAGAGCCAACACCTCCTGGATGCAATGAGATCATTGTATCTGGAAGTGTTGGATAGGAATGTGCATCTCACGCATTGTGTGTGCATACACGAAATGAGGAGATAACCGCCTATATGAGGCGAAGGAATCTGCAGAGGCGGATTTTGAGTCGAAGCGATGAGAAAGTGCTTATGATGATAAGGCACACGAGACTATAAGGAAGAGGCCGTAGAGCTTCAAAAGAAACTGGTTGAAAAGACCGTAAAATAGCTAGGATGTCATACATCCACGAATGTGCTTCATGAGGATTTCAAGTCTAAAATTGCTTGTTATTCCATTGAGTCCGGCAGACTCGACATACCATAAGTCGAGATATTTGTTCGATACCGGCAAATCGTAAATATGAGAATGCCATTCGACAAAGTTGTTAGTAGATCGTTAGATCTTTCTTTTTTGATATATAGTAGTGACGTAAAACCCTCTTTTGTATAATTAAAGGGTAGTCTTTTGTAAATCCCAATTTTGTAGAAGAAGCAATCATGGATAGTATGTAATAGCTTTTTGGCTAAGGAAACATGATGTAAATAGTTTTAACTATGAAAGCATATTAATATAATGAAGTTTTTATTTAATGTGCTTGTTGTGGTATGAGTTGTTATTTGAGAATGATAACCAAGCAGTTAAATAGATAATAACGAAACTTTATTTATTTAATCAGAATTATGCCGCCAAGAAGGAGACAACGTAACCAAGAGGCCGAGTCTCATAATGAGAATCAGGGGGGTCCTAATAACCCTATGCAAGAGTTCATTAATTTATTAACGGCTACATTTAACCAAGTTGGGGGAGGGATTCCTGTAGCTCCTAGGGTAGTAAGAACAACTACCTTCAAGGAATTTAAGAGTGTGGGTCCTCCTGAGTTCCGAGGAACGACGGACCCACTAGAGGCCCAGACATGGGTAAAAGAAATTGAAAAGGCGTTTGTGATTACAAACGTAGGTGAGGCGCAAAAGACTTCTTTTGCGACTTACATGATGAAGGGAGAAGCCAACCACTGGTGGGAGGCTCACCAGGGTGGGGCTAGGACCGAAGTTGTTACGTGGGAACAGTTTAAGAAGGTCTTCTTCGAGAACTACTTCCCTACTAGCATGCAAGGTAGGATGGAGATTAAGTTCTTAGAACTTAAGCAGGGGGATATGATAGTTCCCCAGTATGCCGCCAAATTCAATGAATTGGTGAGGTTTGCTCCACATCAGGTGGATACGGAAGAGAGAAAGGCGCGCAGGTTTGAGCAGGGCTTAAAACCCTGGCTCTACAGTAGAATATCGGTTTTTCAGAGTGCTTCCTACGGGACCATTCTGGAAAAGGCGATAATAATGAAAGGTGGTGGTGGTGAGGCATTGTCTCAATTACCACAAAGAGAGGAAGAACAAGAATAAGTTAAGAGAGGGAGGTAGTAAGGCGGTTGCCAAAGTGAAGTGGCAACTTGCCTAAGAGAAGAAGAGCTTCAACCCCGGGAATACTGGGGTAAAGCAGGAGATCCTAAGCGGAGGGGCGGAGCAGCATGCAAGACATGCGAAAAGACTCACATGGGAGTCTGCTTTAAAGGGGAAATCAGTTTGCTACAAACTGTAAGGTGAGGGCATTTGTCACCCAACCGTCCTAACCCTAAGAAGAACCAGGGGTGTTTTTTCTGCATGGGTCATTGGACCACATGGCAAGAAATTGCCCAAGAAGAAGGTTTAGAGGGAAATAAGGGTTCGGTAGTGGTAAATTAGCCATTATCGACCAACACCATCAATGGGTGTAGACCTCACCAGACGCTTAATATGACTATCCAAGATGCGGTTGCAATCGATGGATGTAATAGCAGTATCATTCCAATCAATGAGATAAATGCTTATGTGCTATTTGACTCTAAAAGTGCTACTTGTTTTTTATAGCATGTGAATTTGCTAAGCGATTAGGTTTAATCCTCGAAAAGTTACCAATACCTTTAGACGTTAAGGTAGCAAATGAAGAGATAATCCCCATCGAACATATTCATAAGGATTGTTGCGCGTAGATATTAGAGGGAATAAGTTATCGGTAGATTTGGTACCGATAAGGTTAAAAGAATTCATGTAATTCTTGGTATGGATTGGTTGATTAACCATAAGGCGATAATAGATTGCCATAGAAAAGTAAAACCTTCGGCTTTCTAAGAAAACCAAGGTAGTGTTCTTCTCGAGAGTAAATCACCGAGACGCTCTTGTTGTTCTCATCGATGACACAAGCTAGGAAGATGTTGAGAAAAGGGTGTGTAGGTTATCTGTGCCATGTTGTGGATACCCAAAGAGTGGGAACATCCTTGGACCAATACCTATAGTGCAAGAGTTCACGGATGTATTTTCTGGAGGAGTTACCGGGTATTCCACCGATGACGGGAGGTTGAGTTTGTAATCGATCTATTATCGAACGACACTGGGCTTTCAAGGGCACCATATCGATGGATGGCGCCAGCTTGAGATGAAGGAGTTAATGGTTCAATTACAAGAACTATTAGACAGGAAGTATATTCAACTGAGTGTGTCTCATTGGGGAGCACCTGTATTGTTTGTAAAGAAAAAAGATGGGTCGTTAAGACTTTGTATCGACTATCGAGAGTTGAACAAGTTAACGATTAAGAATAAATACCCGTTGTTCAAGATCGATGATCTATTTGATCAGTTGAAAGGGGCAAAGTATTTTTCTAAGATAGATTTGCGCACGGGGTATCATCAGTTAAAGGTGAGAAAGGAGGATGTACCTAAGATTTGCGCTCGTAACTCGCTATGGTCATTACGAAGCTCTAGTGATGTCGTTTGGGTTAACTAATGCGCCAAATTAGATTTATGGATATGATGAACAGAGTGTTCAAATAGTATTTGGACAAGTTCGTCGTAGTGTTCATTGATGATATTCTAGTCTATTCAAAGACGTCAGAAGATCATGCCGAACATTTAAGGATAGTGTTGGAAACACTAAGGAAGGAAAAGTTGTATGCGAAATTCACAAAGTGTGAATTTTGGCTCGAGAGAGTGCAGTTTCTAGGACATGTTATTGATAAAGATGGCATTTCCGTGGATCCAGCAAAAGTAGAAGCAATTAATGAGTGGGAGCAACCGAAAATGCCAACCGAGGTTCGGAGTTTTCTGGGGTTAGCGGGATACTATAGAAGGTTCATTCCAGACTTTTCTAAAATAGCTACTCCATTAACAAATCTGACACGAAAGTCGGTGAAGTATGTATGGACTGAAAAATGTGAGAACAGCTTTCGTGAGTTGAAGAAGAGGTTAAGTGAGGCACCTGTATTGTCCTTACCGATGATACAGGAACTTTGTAGTATATAGCGATGCTTCGCATAAAAAGGATCGGGTTACGTGTTTCATGCAAAGCATGGCAAGGTCATTACAGATGCATCACGCGTCAATTAAAGGATTATGAGAAGGCCTATCCTACTCATGATCCGAATTGGCAAATGTAGTTTTTTGCCTTGAAGATATGGAGGCATTATCTATATGGTGAGAAGTGTGAGATATACACGGACCACAAAAGTCTGAAATATATCTTCACACAGAAGGAGTTGAATATGAGACAGATAAGGTGGTTAGAGTTAATAAAAGATTACGACTGTGATATTTTATATCATCCAGGAAAGGTAAATGTAGTAGACGATGCGCTAAGTAGGAAGGGTAGAGAGAAATTGTCAATGTTAACAACTTAGAATGAGTTGATAACAGCGATGGCAAGAATGGAGTTAGAAGTTAAGTTACCGGGAGGAAGCGGTGGAAATGTTATTTTCCATGGAAACCCAACCGACCATAGTGGAACGGGTTAGGGAGTACAATTGAGTAACGAGGAATGCAAGCAGATGAAGAAAAGACTAGGTATAACCTCGATAAGGAGGGATTACTTCATTTTGAAGGAAGAATTTGGGTTCCAAATGATTCCGAATTAAAGGAGGAAATAATGATGGAGGCTCATAGTTCGAGGTACTTGATACATCCCTAGTACAAAGATGTATCAAGACCTTCGCCGTAACTTTTGTGGCGAATAACATGAAAAGGAGATAGCGAGAATAATATGTTAGTAGGTGCTTAACTTGTCAAAAGTTAAGGTCGAACACCAACGACCTAGCGGGTTGTTGCAACCGCGTTAGAAATTCCAGAGTGGAAATGGGAGCACATCACAATGGATTTTGTGGTGGGACTTCCAACAACAAGAAAAGGATACGATGCTATTTGGGTGATAATGGATCGATTGATTTAAATCGGCTCATTTTCTACCAATAGGAGTTAGGTATAACCTAGATCACTTAGCTAAGTCAGTATGTCAAGGAAATTATTTCCGCACATGGAGTACCTATTTCGATTGTGTCGATCGTGATCCACGATTCACATCGAACTTTTGGAGGAGTTTGCAAGAGCAAATGGGAACGCACGCTAAGATTGAGTACGGCGTATCATCCTCGTATGGATGGTCGAGTGAATGGACAATTCAAACGCTTGAAGATATGTTAAGATCTTGCGTTATGGATTTCAAAGGAGTTGGGACGAATATCTACCATTGGTGGAATTTTCATACAACAATAGTTTTCACGCTAGTATAGGCATGCCGCCTTACGAAGCGTTGTATGGAAGGAAAGTGCCAAACTCCATTGTGTTGGGATGAGGTGGGTGAACGCCGATGTTGGGACCTCGAGATGGTACAAAGAAACGGCGGACATGGTGAAGATAATACGTGCTTTGATTAGTTCAGCGCCAAGATAGGCGTAAGAAGTATGCGAGATCCTCACAGAGAGAGAGAGAAATTCGATGTAGGATCTTTTGTTTTCCGAAAGTATCACCTTGGAAGGGAAGATACATTTTGGAAAGAAAGGGAAGTTAAGTCCAAGGTTTGTAGGACCTTTTGAGATTTTAAGAAGGGTAGGAGAGGTGGCTTATGAAGTAGCCTTACCTCCGTAAATGGAACGATTCATAATGTGTTTCATGTGTCCGTGTGTTAAGTCCCTTATAAACCGGACTATAAACACGTAATAGAGTATGAATCTATCCAAATAGAGAAAGATTTATCCTATGAGGAACTTCCAATTCAAATTATTGATAGGAAGGAACAAGTATTAAGAAATAAGGTCATACCTTCATTAAGGTGTTATGGAGAAACCACAATGTCAAGAAGCAACGTGGGAACTCGAGAAGTAAAATGAAGGAAGATTTTCCTCATTTGTTTATGTAATTATAAGCTAGATTCGGGGACGTAATCCTTATAAGGGGAGAAAATGTAACGCCTTGAAAATCGGATTTTTTATGACAATTAAATTTTTTATTTGATTATGTGAATTAAATGAATTTAATTGATTTATTTTGTGAGTAAGCTATGTGAAGGTCGTTCTATGACCTAGAATGTGTTTATATGGTTAGTAATCTGGCTACGTGCTAGAATTAATTGTTTAGAATTTCCAAGACGAAAAATAAATGTTTTCCGAGAAATTTTCGTAAAAACACTATTCATCCGTTTCGGTTCGGGGAATTATTTTGAAATTCCGAGAAACGCGTAATGATAGAATATCGAGATAAGATGAAATATCTATTAATATTTCATTTATGGCAAATGAAGTTTTCGCTCATGACTTAAAACCTAAGGGTTGAGTATATTGATTTTCGAGAAGGAAATGAAACGCGTAGAAGTAATTGCGTTATGGTTAAAGTGCGTGTTATACAAGTATGATACTATTTAGTATCTATGTATAATACGATGAGTTAATACGAAGTACAATACGATTATCGTACGAGTATTATACGGAGAGAATATATGAATTATACGTATAAAATACGATTATTAGTATTATGAAATTAAGTTAAGACTTAATGATAATTCATTTGGGTTGGATTATGTTTAGTCCAATCAATCAATGAGCAAGCCCAAGGAATTAATGTGTTAAGCCCAAGTCAAGGCCCAATGTTAGATTGGTTAAGCCCAATGCAAGAAAACCGAACCGTGGATCGAACCGGTGGGTCACCGAATGGGTAAAACCCATGGGGCAACCCATGGGGATGACCCATGGGCAAGGTGGGCCGGCCACTTGGTGTGCAAGGCAAGATAATCACTTGGTCACCAAGTATTTTACTTGGTGACAAAGTGTTGAATAGTAAGGAGGTGGTGGTGGTGTATTGTCCAAATTGCCCTCCCATTTCATTTCTTTATAAATAGAAAGCTAGATTGGTCTTTTGTGAGTTTTTCAAATTACCAACCTAGATTTTTGAGAGAGAGAAGAGAGCTAGACTCAACCAAATCTATACACTTTGAAGCTTTGCTTTAGAGAGTTTTCAAGATTACCTAAGAGTTCTTAAGGTAATATTCCTTAATTCTAATTTCATCTCTTTTTTATTTTCTTTTAGTATGGAGAATCATAAATGGGTGGTGTATGTCTAGTATGGTGGAATAAGGATGACTTATTATAGATTCAATCTCTATAAGTCATGAAATCATAGAAATCATAAGGTTTGATATAGTTTAAAATCATGAAAATATTGATTGTTGAGATTGATTGTTGATAAACAATTGAACTCCATCAATACGTTAAATATGTGCATCTTGCTTGGTTAGGATGTAGATATGAAGTCCATGGAGTATTCCATGTGATTTGGCTTAGAGAACATTAGTAATGAAGTTATGGCGAATTTCACGAAATAGACGCGTTAACGTCGAAAATGTTAAAATTCGGATTGATAGTCAAAAGTTATCGTGAGACTTGAAAATGTTGTTTTTCAATGTCAACATGTGAGATAGGGTATTTAAGAGTCGTGGACTCAAGAATCGTTTCGGATTCGACTTAAAACGAAGAAAACGAGCATTGAACGCCATTAACGCTTCATTTAACGCTTAAAAAATGAACTCAATAGTGAATTTTGAGTTAACAAATTTGAAAGTGTCAATTCTTATATGAACGCGTAAGAGTATGTCATTTATGACGACGTAGGCTTTTGAAACGGACCAAATCGGACTTATAACGAAGAAGTTATGGCTCCGAAGAAATTCACCAAAATTTTATCTGCTGAAAAAATTCTCATCATCGAGGTCCGCGCCACAATGCCAGACAAGAGTGTTAATGCCACGCCAGCAGCAAGACCGAGATGTAATGTAGTTAAGCTAATTTGAAAGTGCACCACAAATAGCTGCCACTAATAGAATGAAGTCTCGTCGCCAACAGATCAACGGAGACCGGACCTGGTATCGCTAACTCGTGCCGAGCTACCTTTCAGTAATAAGATGTCATGTCATGCCAAAAGCGTGTGGTAATTTGTGAATGACTTAGGTTTTGAACATCGCAATTGTTCGTAGACCTATAAGAGTAAAGTTTATACACTTAATAAGTGTACTAAAACTATTCCTATACTACCTATACTAAGGTATATGGTATTGAAACTTAGGAATTGAATGCATGTTAATAATGTATGAATAAAGAACACAAAGTGTTGTCAATAAACCCCTAATCGAGAAACAACGTTGGTACTTCACCAATGATGATAGAGTCCTGGTTAATAACGTAAGTTGATTAATAAGTCGGGATGAAGGTAATAAGTCGAGTTGACATTATTAATGATATTAAGTTAACAAAGACATAGAAGAGAAAGAAGTTGGTAGAACAATGTGAATAATTGTTTGATAGCTAATTACAATGTGCTATGTGAATATATCATGTAGATTCTGTAAAAGGTCGTGGTCAGTTCGATTAAGTTATTTGAAGACGCTGAAAGGCAAGTTTTCTTAACGCTTGTCTAACTTTCAAGTTAGTCAAGTTTTATGTGATTCATTGTACTGAATTGCATGACTGGTTTTAAAGAAAGGGTCGATGCCAGATTTAACTCGGCTAGACTACTCGTAAGATATAGATTGATTGATATTCATATCTTTCTATATAGAAATGTTAACGCTATCCTATGCCAAGTAATTGGTACGGATGTGAAGGTAAGGTTTGTCTATGAACAAACAAAAGTATTTTTCATCGATTATTCGATGGGCAAGTTTGCGAAGTTTGCTAAATGTTAAACGTAAATACGCTTAACGAATGAGTGTTGATCAACATAGAGTACTATAGGTTGATCACCTAGAAGTGCTCGTATAAGTAATGCGGATGTACAACCTTAGTGTCAAGTGGATATCCTTTTCAAGTATGAAAATGAAGTTATTGTTCATGGTCTATCGAATTCTGCCTTCGAATTCCTAATCTACTCTATACTTTGGGAATTGATGATATAAAATGTTAAAGTATTATTGTTTCATAATTCTTCATAACCATTTGTTAAGTTATGTATGAATAGTCATATAATTCACGAATGCGGTATTATTGTTATCCATTGTTAAAACTTGCTGAGCTTGTTATGCTCACTTCTTGCATGAATTATATAATTACATTTAAGGATGAACGTACTGAGAATGCTAAGAGAGATAAGGGCAAAGCTAAGATGGAAACTTAGCCATTGTGTAATAGATTAGTATGTTTGTATGTATTATACATTATGAACAACGAACTATGTAATCGCTTTATGAGCCTGGGAAGGATTATACTTTGATTATAATAAGAAGATAGTAATTACATTCATTATGTTGTATTTCAATGGAAAGATTGTATAGTTATGAGTACAGATGTAGCATAGCGTCCAACTCGGCAGAGAAATGAAGTCGCGTATGGAGGAACTTAACTACTTTCGGCAAATGGGGATAAACGATGTGAGAATATTTACAACCTGAATAAGGTAAACAATGAAGGCTTAAAGCTTTAAATGACACACTCCTTAAATTCCCCATCCTAAATTAGAATAGAATTCCTCATTATAGGGGATACCATAATAGGATAGAAGTGAATCTCCTTAAATAAAGGAAGTCAGACACAATTTTGACTCTTTCCTTCGGAGTTAGAAATTAAATATAGTTAAGAATCATAGATTCCTTAAAGTTCTCCCACTACCCAAAATAGATTCCTACGTGGGGAGACTTCCTCCACGTGGACTATGGTCCACCGAATCATTTGGGCCCAAATAAACATGCCCCAACACAAGCAAAACACAAGCAAAACGGGAGAGAATGTAATAGTATGCTGACTACCAAACAAGTTTTTATGATCGGGACTATACAAATCCTACAACAACCTCCTGATGCTTTAAATGACTCTTAAGTAAAGATGTAGTTAAAGGTTTTAGCTCCTAGATAATGTCAGTAGTTTGGGTTTTCATTTGCAAAAAAAAAGTACTTCATATAAAGAAAAAAATAAACTCGTACATCAATTTTAGCTATTAGATTAAAACCTCATAAGCATAAAATAGGTATGGGTAGGATTTGAATGTCTGAACGACTAAAAAGTAACAGTAAAGAGAATCAATGATTCTTATTCGCTTAGCTATTAGATTAAAACCTCATAAGCATAAAATAGGTATGGGTAGGATTTGAATGTCTGAATGAATAAAAAGTAACAGTAAAGAGAATCAATGATTCTTATTCGCTTGAGAGTCTGAATAGAGGAATGATCGCCCGAACAAGAGAGTTGAGACTTTTATTTCGACTTTTCAAATCACTTTTTCGAGAAAGAAAAATGAGATAGACGATTAAGTTGTACAAGTAAAAAGTATATACTTCAAAAGTGAGAAATTTTACCCATAAATAAAATTACTACATTTAAACGGTGTAAAATTGTATACCAAAAATCAAACTTGTATGGTATTCATGATTATTCATAATATGAATTTTATTTAAATACTTTTTTCTTTTCAAAGTTAGTGATATATTTAAACTTTTTAAAGTTAATTTGTACAATCTTAGAATACAAAATTGATTTTTAAAACAATAAAGATATAAGTTAATAATACTTTATAGTTTTTTTATAATTATTATAGTTATTTATTATAGGATATAGGCCCAAGTGCTTAGGCCTAATCAACTTCAGCATGATCCAGGACTAATAAGTACCGAGTTATGACTCGCTCGAGCGAGGCGTATTGAAGAAGCCAATGATTCAAGGAAACACCTTCTGACCAAGGGCCCCATACATTTGCGCCTCGAGCAGTGTAGAAGTCAGTTGATGGGACAGTTCTTCCCCAAAGTCTTTGCCCATGTGCTTGATTAGACAAGTTGAGGGGACGAGAACATGAACTATATAAGGAGATCTACATGGGTAAGGGAAGGTTAAATATATTTTTTATATTTGAGTCTCATACATAATTTTATTGATAACCTATCTCTTGACCCTGTTCACAGACTTTTTACACTGGAGACATCCCGTGGTGGCTCGGTCATGAACCAAATCAAGGACATTGTATGCATGTCAACCTGAGCGAGGGTCTCACGTGCTGGAGACACCCCTCGAGGGCTAGGTCAAGTACAATAAGGGAGTGAAGGGCAATGATAGGATATATGCACAAGTGTTTAGCCCCCAATAAACTTCAACATGATCCAGGCTCAATAGGCACCGAGTTCTGACCTGTTCGGGTGAGACGTACTGAGGAAGCCAAAGGAGCTAAGGAGACACTTTCTGACCTAGGACCCCATACCTGCTCCTCGGGGCAGCGCAGACGTTAGTCAATAGGACAATTCTCCCCCAATGTCTTTGCCCATATGCTTGATTGGACAAGCTGAAGGGACAAGAACAAGAACTTGTTATTACTTACAACTTGTGATAAAAGATTTTTGATTTGATGATGATATAAGTTAAATGTATAATTATATTCAAGTAGATTTTGTAAAGTCCTTGTGAAATGAATCTTATGTAAAATGACTTAGTTTAAGAATCAAACATGTTAGGTTGATTCAATTTTGTAGAGTTAAAACTCTGTATAAGCTAAGTTGTCCAGGTCAAAAGATGATCATAGAGATAGAGGAAAAATTATTCTAAGATCGCAGAGTAGTTTGAAGACAATCAGTAGATCATAGAGTACAAGCTTGATCGTAAAGTCAAGTCGCAAAGCCACCATCATTCGTAGAGCAGAAGAATTACTCTACGATTTCACTTTGAGGAATCCAAAATCGTAAAGTACAGACATCTGACAAGTCAGTGACAGGTTATGACAAGTTTATCAACCTTAACACTCGACCCTCCAAAAATATCTTCAGATGATTTTACGATAAGGGCAAGTCGACAAAACATCATTCTAACAAGTATTTTAACAGAGTCAAAGGATACTTGACTGCTACTGCACTTAGGGGTGTTCAAAATTTTCTATTTTTCACTTTTTAAGGTAAATCGGACTGATCTGAACCAGCCAGTTCGGGGCAGAAAAAACCGGTTCGGTATAAATCGGTTTTTGGTATTTGTTCCGGTTAGCTAATTTGTGTATCTAGTATGCATCGGACTAATTATTCTACCGGTTAATTGGGTCCAAACCCATTTTTTAGACCTTTCATGTCTAGCCTTGTGAAATTAACTTGAAGTCTACGAATTTCATATGCAATGGACATGGACATGGATTATTATTTCAAATCAATATTCGCAGTGAAAATAACAATCCATGTCCATTGCATATGAAATTCGCAGCGGAAATAACAATCCATTAGAAGAGTTAAGTAGAGAATGAAGTCTATTATCTTCTATGATTTAAAAGTCCATCATCAATATTTTATCCGTATGACATTAATCAATAATTATCTCAAATCAAATATTCATTTTTGCACTATAGGCCAAATATATTCATTTGTATCACCAGTTGGTCATGTTCATCTCAACACATGTCCATCTTTGCACTACAGGCCAAAGATATTCATCAGGTAATCATTCATCTTTGCACTACAGGCCAAAGATATTCATCAGTTAATCATTCATCTTTGCACTACATACCAAATATATTCAGTTATATCACCATTTAGGACTGAGGATGATAAAAAATATTTTAAAGAAAACGAATCTAGTGAGATAAAAGAATAAGGATTTGGGATTCGTACTTTAGTTTATCCAAGTTCAAAACTACTCCATAATAATCAATTGTGGAGCAAAAATCAAGAATGAAGATCAAAACATAGACAATCAAAGATAGTAACCATAATAGACAACTTGGACAAAGAAAAGAAAATTTTAATTTTTCTGTGAATAGTGTCGATTCGTGAATAATGTCGTATACGTGAATAGTAACCCCATACACGAAAAGATAAAAATTTCACAATAAAATTCATATCAATATTTCAATATAATGATATTAAAAGAAATAATATCATTTTTAAAAAAATAACATCCTTACCTCAAAATACAAGTACTTACATTGAAATATCTGGATATAATACTAAAGAAAACTTGCAACCAGATAAAGCAACACTCGGGATATCTACATACTCACAAAAATACGCTCCATATTATAGAAAGAGAAAACTTCTGATTCTGGTGTATTTTAAATTCTAAACTAAGCATCCTATTTATAGAAAAATACTTAGAACGCCAAAATAGAAAATTTAATACAATATTATTATTTATAAAAATATTTCATGCCCACTTTGAAAATCAGATTTCAGCATTTACAACAAGCAAAAAGACAAGTGTGGGGCCGAACTTCTAGAAATCTCCACTAAAAATATTTTAAATCATCTATAAATTTAGAAACATCAATAATTCATAATAAATAGCCCTTTTATCAGAAAAATTTGAATCTTATATCCATTTCATATGAAATTTAATTCTCTATAACTTTGTAGAAGAAAGTTTTTCCAAATTCCGAACGAAAAATGACCCAAGTTTACATACAGATGATTTTTCCAAACCCCCACACTGACAAAAAAATATACTGATAAAGACCTCCGTATACCAAATTTAAAAAAATCAACAATCAGAATTTTACAATAACAAGTGGGGCCCACCAACTCACAAAACATGTTTTTAGCATTTAATGTAATAAAATCAATTTGGACCCAATTTGCTCTCTTCCTCCTCATTTTATTCATATACCGTGAATTTAGTGTAAAAATATCACTATTATTATATTATCACATTATACATTTATAATGTAATATAATAATATATTTGAATGAATTATTTTATCAGAAAAGATAAAATATCAATTTTCAACAATTGTCACTTTTCTAAAAATTCCTCCATTTATATTCCAATTGAATAAATATTTCCTTATCATTTTTATCAATAATTAATTATTTACAAATAATATTACTGTAACCACAATATTGACAACTGTGTCATTCCCGTAAAAAGAGGGGCTTTCCGATAAAGATTTCTCCTTCTTCAGTGCGCAATTAGGTGACCAAACCCTTTCCTGAATGTAACTTCCTTAGACATTGCCGATAATGCTATCTAATAATATTATTCAAATAATATGAATTATTGATCAAATAATGGTATTATCATAATCTTTCAACAGCTTGAGCCAACGTGTTCGACGCATGTTACGTTCGTTTTGGGTGAAGAAATATTTGAGGGTTTTGTATCGTGTTTGAAGGTCGATACAAAATTTGATTTCATGCTCTTGGGGTAGCTAGGAAGTTCTTTGGGAAATACGCCGGAAATTCACTAACAATAGAAATATCATTCAAATCGGCGTATTTTGTTTAAATCCATGACATGGGCTAAGAAAGTTTGACATCCATTTTTTAATAAACGAATGGCTTTATGGCTTGATATGATAGTGATTAACTTTAGTTGTTTGGTTGCTTGAATTCGTATAAAAGGTTGGTTAGGCATATGAAAACTAACAACCTTACGAAAATAATCAATTTAGCATGATGAGTAGTTAACCAATCAATCCCTAAAATCACATCAAATGAAAGTATTTTCAAAGAGATGAGATCAATAGGTAATTTGATGGTGCCAACTTGAATCAAGTAAAATTTATAAACAGTGGATGTAATGAAGGTTTCTCCTAACGGAGTTTCAATAGATAAGTAAAATTCTAATTTCTCAAGGGTCAAGTTCAAACATTGAGCACAAGCAAGAGAAATAAAAGAATGGGTAGAACCCAGATTCTAATAAGGTATAGACTTCACAAGATTTTATAATTAGCTTACCCGTGATAACTTCGTTTGGTTTACTCGCTTTTTGATAAGTTACGAAAAATGCTCTTCCTGAAAACCACCGACTTTGTTTTGTCCGTATCCGCCTTTTGTGCCACCGTCCCAGCTGGACTTGTCTTCGTTACCAGATAAAATCGGGCTATATGATCGTCTTTTCCACAACTGAAACACACCTTAGAAGGTTGTGAACAGTTTGGACTCATGTGTCCCTCCTCTCCGCATCTATAGCACCTAACGGGCGGTGTTTCTCCTCCCCTAGAATTTTTTGCTGGTGCTGGTGCTACTGTCGATGTCTTCCCGTCGTCGTTAAATCTTCTCTTCTTAAAATTTCCACTTGAATCATTTCTTCTATTATCTTGGCCATGATTACCATCGAAGTTGTTACCATTTCTGGCATGATAATTTCCTCCACGATGGTTATCATTGTTTTAATGACCGTTGCCACTGGTACGATTATTATTGTGTTGTTGGTCGTTATCTTTTGGTTGAGCTGACTCATAATCCCGCTCCAATAACTGAGCCCTATTCACTACATCTGAATACAAATATAGTTTGTGATAAATGAGGTATCAATGTATTTCGGGTTTCAAACCTCGTAGAAACATTCGTGTCATTCTCTCCTCATTATCAACCAAATGGGATGCAAACCGGGACAACTCGACAAACTTAGCTTCGTACTGCGACACTGTAAGACCCCAACTTATTATGAATAAAATTATATTTTCTCTATTTATTATCTTGAAATAATAAGGAGTTAATTTGATATAATACTTTGGTTATGAGTGAAATGTGCAAATTTTACAAAATAAGCAAGTGGTTATAAAATATTCATTTTTTGTCGGGGAATATTCGTTTGGTCATGGAATATTCTTGTTGTCGAGGAATATTCGTACGACGGCGCAGCCATTCGTGGGCCTCATAACAGAATAACTGTCGGATGAAAAAAATGACAAGTTTGAGTTTTAATAAATAACGACGTAGTTGTTACCGTTAACACTGTTGGAATACCCGGTGGTTAAAATACAGTAATACGCGTGGTTACACAGTAGCACATGGTATTACACAGTATTTTTGAATTATTAATTCTTACGTAAGAAGGCACTACTCAATAATTGTTACAGTAATTACTGTTCAATATTTTATTTTATCGATTCAATAATTGTCATGCGTTGATATTTTATATTATTGTTGTTCCAATAATTGTCTCTCGCACAAGATTTCCCATTATCAAATCAATAATTCATATTATTTGAATAATATTATTAGATAGCATTATTGGCAATGTCTAGAAACTTCTCGTTCAAGAAGAGGTTTGGTCACCTAATCAGCTACCAAGAAGGAGAAATCCTTATCGAAAGCCCCCTCTTCCTCGAAACTACCGTTGTCATTATTGTGATTCTCGTAATATTATTTGTGAATAATTATTTATTGATTTATATGATAAGGAAATATTTATTTTATGTGCCTATTAATGTTGAGGTGTTTTATCAATATTTTTTTTCAAGAATGGAGGTATTAAAATCAAATCGTTGTTCTTCTTGAGATATATCAAGTGAGTTATAATTTTTAATCCGACCGCCGATTGTTGTGATTTTTAGATATGTTATACATATATAAGTTGAGTATATGTCCACAAATTTTGAACCGTTAAAAATGAATGTTTGATTTGTTATGAATTTTAAGAGGTGACTGATTCGGAAATAATGTTATAAATGATTTTTGGTGGAAAATTCTAGAATTAAGTGGGCCCCACTTTTGGATGGTGAGAAATGTGCTCAAATTTTATTTCAAATGTGGTGGGTGGCAATAGTAGTAGGTAAAGCCATCAGGTAGCAGGTCAAGTTTGCTTCGGCGTGCTAGCATTTTCCTATAAATAGGTGCTTAGGTTAGAATTGAAAATCACACTAGAAACATAAGCTTTCTCTCTTTCTCTCTCTATATTATCGAGTGTATTTTGTGAGTATTTAGATACCTTGAGAGTTTCTATTCAGTACAAGTTTCATTCAGCATCACATCCGACCTTTCATTCCGAAATACTATTCACGAATGGATAAATATTTTCTTCTATTCATGATTAAAATGAAATTTTCTTCTTCGTCCTAATATGTCTATTATGGTTACTATCTTTAATTGTATCCATCCATGTTTTGATCATCATTCTTGAATTTTACTCCACTATGGTTTATTATGGAGTCTTTTGAACTCTGGATTATCTAAAGTTACTATAATCCCTAATCTTTGTTCTTTTGTCTCACTTCTAGATTCACATTTCTTAAAATATTTTTCATCATCCTCAACCAAAATAAATGATATATAACTAAATATTTTCACCTTCAGAAGGTTCAAAAATGATGAATGATTACTTAATGATGAATATCTTTGAATATTTTCGGCCCGTAGTGCAAAGATGATGATTACATGAATGTTGAGATGAACATAAAAGTAACCAATACGAAATGATATAAATGAATATCTTCGCCCAGAGTGCAAAGATATGAATATTTGATTCAAGATGTATATCGATTGATGTTACAGGATAAAATATTGATGAGGGACTTTTAAATTCATAGATGATAGTAGATTTCATTCTCTACTTAACTCTTCTAATGAATTGTTGTTTCACCGCAGCTTGTTGATCTAAAACTTGTTGTCGATTATATTCTATCAAATTTTTCCTCGTGAAGACTAAGGATAATTTGTCAGATATTATCTTAGTCATAATATTCTTTACTCGGGCTAGTTAAGCTCACCCTTTTCCTTTTTATTCCATTTTTCTTCTAAGGAAGCGAGAACATAGCAAGAACCAAATGGGGGTATAGAGTGATGGTCCTGAGCAGTTGTTTTTTAGCGTCCTCACTATTTTTTTGTAAAATAGTGCATCAATAATTGTAATGAGGACTTTATTTGGGTGTGGATATTGTCTAGAAGACAATATTTGTATTTAAACTCACAGATGTGTTGTCGTATTTTGCACGACAATTGTAATAAAGTTGTAGTTATTTTCTTGTACCATGTATTTGGCAACTCATAATGGGTGATGTATACCTATTTTGGGGGCGTCACAGTTGGTATCAGAGCTTAGGGATATGGTCTCTCATGGAGATCGGGAATAGAACTAGAGAGGGAGAGACGAGTAAATCCTTCGCTAAAGTGTCCTACCTAAGCTTATTTGTTGGTGGCTCATAATAATATAGGTATATTATGTGATATGTTAATTTGTTTAATTAACCCTTGTTTTATGGCGCGCTTTAAGAATGGCAAATGAGAACGTTAACAATGGAGTGTATGAGACTGTGGAACAACCTTCAATCACCAACCAAGAGAACGTGCAATAGAAGGCAATATTCCTCCCAGTAAACAACACTACCGAGAGCAAACGATGAATGATGGAATGTTTAGAAGCTTTTTGCGCTCATGCAAAATCGACGAGGGAGACTCGTACACAAAATACGGTGGAAATGATAAAGAACGCTACGGTTTGTCACAAACCAAGGCAGCTTCAAGGAGTTGGGACCACCAGATTTCGGGAAAGCCCGATCCGATTAAGGCGAAACGCGGGTAAAGCAAATTACCAAGATATTCGATGTCTTGGGATGCACGAAGGAATGTAAGGTTCCATTCGCCACCTTTATGTGTTCGTGGTGAGGCAGACATCGGGTGGGAATCAGTGAAGCGTACTCACCACCACACTCAATATGTCTTGGGAAAATTTCAGAATCATTTAAACGACAAGTACTTTCCTCGAAAGTATTCATCATATGAAGGAGGTAGAGTTTATTAGACCGAATGTAACAACACGACGGTGTCCCAAAGACGAGGCGAAGTTCGTGGAGTTATCCAGTGCTCAGACCTCATTTGGTAGAAAATGAGGAACGATGACGCGGATGTTTCTGAGAGGTTTAAAACCCGAGATTCGACAATATCTTATCTCTCATAAATTTTCTTTATATTCAGATGTTGTAAACATGGCTCAATTATTAGAGCGTGATAATGAGTATGTTCAACCGAGGGACCACAACCAGGGTCATACCGGTGATGACAAATATCGAGCGAATGATAACCAAAAGAGGAGGGAAGAATACTGGACAAAAGCTGGTAACCACTGGGTGGTAATCGTGGCCATGATAATAGGAGAGGTGAGTCAAGTGGAAATTTCAAAAAGAGGAGATTCAACAATGATGGAAGACATCAACAGCAGCACCAACACCAACAACAAATTCTAGGGGAGGAGAACGACCGCCAGTTAGATGCTATAGATGCGGAGAGGAGGGACACATAAGTCCAAACTGCTCACAACCTTTTCCAAGGTGTGTTTTCAATTGTGGAAAAGATACTCATATAGCCCAATTTTGTCGGTAGCGAAAGTCAAGTCCAACTGGACTACGGCACCAAAAGGCAACTACTGACAAAAACAAAGTCGGTGGTTCAAGGAAGGCGCTTTGTCGCGATCGCCAAAACGCGAGAAACCCGAACGAGGTGATCACGGGTAAGCTAATCTTGAACTCTTACGAAGTTTATACCTTACTAGATACCGGTTCTACCCATTCTTTTATCTCTCCTACTTGTGCTCAACGTTTAAACTTGACTCGGAGAAATTGACTTTAACTTATCTCATTTGAAACTCCGTTGGGAAACTTTGTTAAATCTACGCTTATAAATCTTACTTGATCCAAGTTGGCACAATCACATTACCCGCTGATCTTATCTCTTTAAAGATACTTGCATTTGATGTGATTTTAGGATTGATCGTTAACCACTCATCATGCCAAAATTGATTATTTTCGTAAGGTCATTAGTTTTCATATTCCTAACCAACCTCATATATACAATTCAAGCAACTAAACCACTAAAATTAGTCACCGCCATATCAAGCCATAAAGCTATTCGCTTATTAAAAAACTGATGTCAAGTTTTCTTAGCCCATATTATGGACTTGAACAAAAACACGCCGATTTGAATAATATTCCTGTTGTTAATGAATTTCCGACGATTTCCTAAGAACTTCCCGGTCTACCCCGTAACGAAAGTTGAATTCTTTATTGATCTTGAACCGCACAAAGCCCATTTCTAAAACCCCATATCGAATGGCTCCTATTGAACTTCGTGAGTTAAAAGTCCAACTACAGAATTGTTAGACATCGATTTCATTCGTCTCCTAGTACATCCCCTCGGGTGCTCCTATTTTTATTTGTAAAGAAGAAAGACGGAGTATGCGACTTTTGTATTGACTAACGAATTAAACCATGTCACCATCAAGAATAGTATCCGCTACCTCGCATTGATGACCTGTTTTCGACTAGTTTCAAGGAGCACAATTCTTTTCAAAGATCGATCTTCGCTCGATATCATCAAATCAAGATTAAAACCGAGGATATTCCAAAGACCGCCTTCAGACTCCTTGTAGACGGCATTATGAATTCTTAGTCATGTCTTTTGATCGACTAATGCTCCTCGCTTTTTCATGGATATGATGAACCGTGTATTCAAGGAATATTTGGATCAGCCATTGTTTTTTTTTATTGATGACATCCTCATCTATTCCAAAAGTCCGTGAAGATCATGAGCACCATTTGAAGTCGGTACTTCAAAGACTTCGTGACAACAAGCTATATGCCAAGTCAAGAAATGCGAAGTTCGCTTAAGGAAGTAGCATTCCTTGGCACGCAGGTGTCAAAACATGGAGTATCTCGTTAACCCGGCGAAGATCAAGCAATACAAAGTTGGGAGCAACCAAGTCGATGACCAAGTGCGTAGCTTTTTGGGCTTAGCCGTTATTATCGGAGATTCGTGGAAGGATTTTCTCGAATCGCTACTCCGTTAACTCAAATTGACTCTTGAAAGATACAAAATTGTGATGGAGCGAGGAATGCGAGAAGAGTTTCCAAGAGCTCAAGAGGAGACTCATTTCGCACTGTTCTAACAATACCATCCGGTTCGATGGATTTGTTATCTACAATGATGCTTCGTGCAAAGGGTTAGGATGTGTTCTCATGCAACATGGGAAAGTCATAGCCTATGCCTCGCGAACTAACTCAAAGAATATGAGAGGAATTATCCTACTCATGATCCGGAGTCAGGCAAGTAATGCTTTTTTGCGCTTGAAAATCTAAGACACTACCAGTATGGGGAGAAAGTGGAGATTTATACGGATCATAAAAGCCTCAAATATTTCTTCACCCAAAAGGAACTCAACATGCGAAACGATGTTGGCTCGAGCTGTCAAGGATTACGACCATAAAGATTCAATATCATCCTCGAAAAGCAAACGTCAGAGTCGACGATCGAGTAGAAGATCATATGCGTACGAAAGTACAATGTTGTTAACACAAAGGCCCATTTTGTACGACTTACAAAGGATGGAGATAGAGTTAAAGGCTCCAAGTACCCACGTGATGATATCAAACATACGAGTAGAACCGACTTTTAATCGATAAAGTTAAAGTCGCCAAGCTACTGACCAATGATGCGTGATGAAGAAGAAAGTGCAAGAAGGTGCTATTCCGTAAGGTGAATCGATGAAGAAGGAATACTTTGAGTCAACTCCAGACTTTTTGTTTCCTAACGATTCTCGACTTGAAGCATAGAATCATGATGGAGGCACACAACACACCATTTGCAATCCATCTCGGGAGAGTACCAAAATGTATCATGATCTTCGACATACATTTTGGTGGAACAATATGAAGAGAGAGATCGCGAGTTTATCTCGAGGTGTTTAACTCACAACGTGTAAAGGCAGAGCATCAAATGCCAAAGGGTCCATCAGAACCACTTGAGATTCCAAAATGGAAGTGGGAACACATTACTATGGATTTCTTTACGGGTCTTCCCAAGGTTTCTCAAGGTATAGATGCGATTTGGGTTATTATTGATAGATTAACCAAGTCTGCTCATTTCTTGCCTATACGTGAGACTTATTCCCTTGAACGCCTTGCTCATATATATGTGAATGAGATTGGGAGATTGCATGGCATGCCAAGATCCATAGTTTCAGATCGTGACCCAAGATTCACTTCACGATTTTTTTGGGTTAGCTTCAGAAAAAGCTATGGGCACGGATTTATTTTCGGCTTCAAGATACCATCCTCAAACCGGACGGACAATCGAGAGGACTATTCAAACTCTTGAAGATCTATTAAGACTCGTGTCCTAGACTTCAAAGGAGTTGGGATAAGTATTTACCATCGTGGAATTCTCCTACAACAATAGTTATCGTGCAAGTATAGGTATGGCTTCCATTCGAAGCCTTGTATGACGACGAAAGTGTCACTCTCCAAGATGTTGGGATGAGGTGGGTGAAGCAACATTGTTGGGACCAGAGTTGGTACGTATGACTACGGAAAAAGATCCAAACGATTCGACAACGATACAAAACGGCACACAGATCGACAAAAGAGTTATGCGATCTCTTCATCGAAAGGACGTGGAATTTGGTATCGGGGATCATGTATCATTACGTATTGCTCCATGGAAGGGAGTTACAAGATTCGGGAAGAGAGGAAAGCTCAATCCACGATTTATCGGTCCATTTCAGATTCTCGACCGAAGTAGGAAATGTGGCCTATAGACTCAAGCTTACCTCCAAACATGTCCTCGTGTTCATAATGTTTTTCACATATCTATGCTTCAGAATATGTGAAAGACCCAAACCACATTATCGAAGTTAGAACTAGATTTAGATAGTCAAGATTTAACTTACGAGGAGGTACTGTTAAGATCTTGGATAGAAAAGAGCATGTCCTACAAGCACCAAGGTTATACCACAAGTTAAGGTTTTGTGGAGGAACCATGCTATTAAAGAAATGACTGGAGTTGAATCGAAATGAAAGCGAGGTACCCTCACCTTTTCAAACACTGTGTACGTACGCGCCAATTTCGAGGATGAAATTTCATAAGGAGGGAGGTTGTAAGACCCCAACTTATTATGAATAAAATTAAATTTTCTCTATTTATTATCTTGAAATAATAAGGAGTTAATTTGATATAATACTTTGGTTATGGGTGAAATGTGCAAATTTACAAAATAAGCAAGTGGTTATAAAATATTCATTTTTTTCGGGGAATATTCGTTTGAGTCGTGGAATATTCTTGTTGTTTGGAATATTCGTACGACGGCAAGCAGCCCATTCATTCGTGGGCCTCTATAATGTAATAACCGTCGATGAAGAAAACGACAAGTTTGAGTTTTTATAAATAACGCAGTAGTTGTTATCAAGTAACATCGTTGAATACCCGGTGGTTAAAATACGTAATACGCGTGGTTTGCACAAAGAAGACACCAGATATTACAAGATTTTTGAATTATCGATTCTTACGTAAGAAGGCACTACTCAATAATTGTTACAAAGAATTATTGCTCAATATTTTATTTTATCGATTCAATAATTGTCATGTTGATATTTTATATTATTGTTGTTTCAATAATTGTCACTCGCACGTGATTTCTCATTATCGATCAATAATTTATATTATTTGAATAATATTATTAGATAAAGATTATTGGCAATGTCTAGAAAGTTCTCATGCTTAAGGAGAGGTTTGGTCACCTAATCATGCGCCAAAGAAGGAGAAATCCTTATCGAAAAGCCCCTCTTTCTTGGAACTACCGTCATTGTCATTATTGTGATTCTCAGTAATATTATTTGTGAATAATTATTTATTGATTTATATGATAAGGAAATATTTATTTTATGTGGCTATTAATGTTGAGGTGTTTTATCAAGATTTTTGTCTGAATGGAGGTATTAAAATCAAATCGTTGTTCTTTAGATATATTATGTGAGTTATAATTTTTAAATCCGATAGTTGATCATTGTGATTTTTAGATATGTTATACATATATAAGTTGATTATATGTCCACAAATTTTGAACCGTTAAAAATGAATGTATGATTTGTTATGAATTTTAAGAGGTGATCGATTCTTAAATTATGTTATAAATGATTTTTGGTGGAAAATTCTAGAATTAAGTGGGCCCCACTTTTGGTTGGTGAGAAATGTGCTCAAATTTTATTTCAAATGTGGTGGGTGGCAATAGTAGCGGTAAAAGCCATCGTGTAAGTAGTCAAGTTTGCTTTGCTAAGTATTAGCATTTTCCTCTATAAATAGTGCTTAGGTTAGAATTGAAAATCACACCGTAAACATAAGCTTTCTCTCTCTCTCTCATATATTATCGAGCGATTTTGTGAGTATTTAGATACTTTGAGAGTTGCTATTCAAGATAAGTTTCATTCAAAGATCACATCCGACCTTTCATTCAAGTATTGCTTTTTTGAGGTAAGAGATGTTATTTTTTTCTTAAATGATATTATTTTCTTCAATATCATTATGTTGAGATATTGTTATGAATTTTATTGTAGAATTTCTACCTTTTTGTGTCGGGGTTACTATTCACGATACTAACGACTATTCACGATATACGACACTATTCACAAATACGACACTATTCACCGAAAAATGAAATTTTCTCTTTTTCATCCCAGATGTCTTTTATGGTTACTATCTTTGATTATATCCATGTTTTGATCTTTATTTTTGAATTCTACTTCACACTTGGTTATTATGGAGTATTATTGAATTTGGATAAACCGAAATACGAATCCCTAATATTTGTCCTTCTGTCTCACTACATTCGTTCTCTAAAATGTTTTTCATCATCCTCACCCTTAATGGTGATATTTGATGAATATCTTTGCCAGAGTAGTGCAAAGATGAATGATTACTCGATGAATATCTTTGGCCCGTAGTGCAAAGATGAACAAAAAGTTGAGATGAATACGACACCAACTGGTGATATAAATGAATATCTTTGGCCCGTAGAGCAAAAGATGAATATTTGATTCAAGATGTATATCGATTGATGTTATAGGGATAAAATATTGATGATGGACTTTAAAATTCATAGATGATAGTAGATTTCATTCTCTACTTAACTCTTCTAATGAATTGTTGTTTCACCACCGCAATTGTTGATCTAAAACTTGTTGTCGATTATATTCTATCGATTTTTCCCTCATGAAGACTAAGGATAATTTGTTGTATATTATCTTAGTCATAATATTCTTTATCGGGCTAGTTGAGCTCACCCTTTTCCTTTTTGTTCCATTTTTCTTCTCGTAGAAGCGAGAATATAAAAGCAGAACCAAATGGGTATAGAGTGATGGTCCTGATATTTATTTTAGCAATTCCTCACTATTTTGTAAAATAGTGCATCAATAATTGTAATGAGGACTTTATTTGGGTGTGGATATTGTCTTGAAGACAATATTTTTGTATTTAAACTCACAAAGATGTGTGTCGTATTTTGCACGACAATTATAATAAAGTTGTATTGTTTTCACGCACCATGTATTTGGCACTCGTAATGGGTGATGTATACCTATTTTGGGGCGCCATGCATAATAAAACTCTACCTCCTTCATGTAACGTACTTTCGTACTGTAGTTTCTTAGAACCTCTCCCAAGTCATCATGTATTTAGGTACATTTTACTTCCCACTAGTAATGGGAAGGATGTATCCCACATCAAATATTTTGTAGCGAAGGATTTACTCGTTTCTCCCTTCCCAATTCTATTCCCCGATCTCCGCCAGAGACCATATCCCTAAGCTCTAATACCAACTATGACTCTTATCCCAACCTTGGATACCACCTTACAGTGATACCTATCAGCTTGCCACCGTTATTCACTTCGATCCCCACGGAGAGTCCGGCTTGCAAGATCCCACACAAGGAAGTCACCAGCGAGAGGCTCGGGGCTCTTTACTTATAGATCTGATATAAACTGTGACGCCCCCAAAATAGGTCTACACAACCCATTCTGAGTCGCCAAATACATGGTACAGAAAATAACTATAAACTTTATTATTACAATTGTCGTGCAAAATACGACAACACATATACTGTGAGTTTTAATACAAATATTGTCTTCTAGACAATATCCAAACTCAAATAAAGTCCTCATTACAATTACTGATACACTATTTTACAAAATAGTGAGGACTGCTATAATAAATGTCTTGAACCATCACTCCACACCCCGACTAGTATCAAATATATTATCGCCTCCCCGAGAAGAAAAATGAAACAAAAGGAAAAAGGATGAGCTCAACTAACAAAAAAAGAATATTATGACTAAGATAATGAAAAACAAATTATCGTTAGCCTTCAATAAATCGATAAAATATAATCGACAACAAGTTTAAAATCAATATTCGCAATGAAATAACAATTCATTAGAAGAGTTATGTAGAGAATGAAGTCTACTATCTTCTATTATTTAAAAGTTTATCATCAATATTTTATCCCCGTGACATCAATCAATAATTATCTCAAATCAAATATTCATCTTTGAACTACGGTGCCAAAGATATTTATTCAGATCACCAATCGTCATGTTCATCTCTACACTGTCCCATCTTTGCACTACTGGCGAAAGATATTCATCAGTAATCATTCATCTTTGCACTACAGGCCAAAGATACTCATCAGGTAATCATTCATCTTTGCACTACATGCCAAAGATATTCAGTTATATCACCATTTAGGACGGAGGATGATAAAAAATATTTTAAAGAAAATAAATTCAGTGAGATAAAAAGAACAAGGATTTGGGATTCGTAAATTAGTTTATCCATGTTCAAAAATACTCTATAATAATCAATTATGGAGCAAAATTCAAGAATGAAGATCAAAACATGGATACAATCAAAGATAGTAACTATAATAGACAACTTGGACAAAGAAAAGAAATTTTTAATTTTTCTGTGAATAGTGCCGTATTCGTGAATCCGTACACATGAATAGTAACCCCGACACGAAAAGGTAAAAATTTTATAATAAAATTCATATCAATATTTCGGTATAATGATATTAAAAGAAATAATATCATTTATAAAAAAATAACATCCCTTACCTCAAAATACAAGTACTTATGACTGAAATATCGGATATAATGCTAAAGAAAACTTGCACTATATAGCAACACTCAAGATATCTAAATACTCACAAAAATACGCTCGATATTATAGAGAGAGAAAACTTCTGATTCTGGTGTGATTTTCAATTATAACCTAAGCATCCTATTTATAGGAAAATGCTTCGAACACCAAAACAGAAAATTTAATACAATATTATTATATATAAAAATATTTCACGCCCACTTTGAAAATCATATTTCAGTATTTACAACAAGCAAAAGGACAAGTCTGGGGCCCACCTTTTAGAAATTTCCACCAAAAATATTTTAAATCATTTATAAATTCAGAAACTTCAATAATTCATAAGAAATAGCCCTTTTATCGGAAAAATTCGAATCTTATGTCCATTGCATATGAAATTTAATTCTCTACAACTTTGTTGAAGAAAGTTTTTCCAAATTTCGAACGAAAAATGACCCAAGTTTACATACAGATGATTTTTCCAAACCCCCACACTGACAAAAAAATACACTGATAAAGACCTCCGTATACCAAATTTAAATAAATCAACAATCAGTATTTTACAACAACAAGTGGGGCCCACCAACTCATAAAACAGACGCCCCAAAAATTAGGTATACATCACCCATCTAATAAGGGTAGTATAATGATGGGTACATGGTAAAATAAGCAAGTAATTTAAATACAACTTACTAATATAACTGCTGTATACATCATACTTGGACATAAACCGTGAGTTTGAATACAAATATTGTCTACTAGATATTATACAAACTCAAAAGGAGTCCTCATTACAATTATTATCACACTATTTCACGTAATAGTGAGGACTACTAATGCTATCCTCTCGACCATTACTCCGCTCCCCGACTCGTCCCAAATATATTCTCATTTCCTCAAGAGAACAAAGAAAGAAAGGGTGAGCTCAACTAGCTCAAGAAGAAATATTATGACTAAGATAATGCGTAATAAATTATCATTAGCCTACAACAAAGTGTTAAACCGATAAAATATAATGAACATCAAGTTTAACTACAAATGAACCAAAGAATCCATTAAAAGAGTCAAGTAGAAAATAAAATCTACTATCTTTTATGATTTAAAAGGTTTTTCATCATCATATAGCCGAGACTCAAATTTAATAAATATTCCACATCATCGAATCACCCCGCACTACTACCAAGATATATTCTTTAAGATCACGACCACAATTATTCATGCACTACTACCAAGAATAGTTGTGTATTCATTAATGGTCATGATCATCAACAATCGTCCCATCAATGCACTACTACCAATCGAGGATTTTTATCACATCATTTGTAACATTACTACCATGATTACACCAATAGTCTCTCGTCATAATCATACCAAGTCCATCTATGCACTACAGCCCACGTATGACTTTCAACATAATATAAACATGAGGATGATGACAATGATATAAGAATTCAATAAAACAAGTTCAAGAATTATTTTATCCAGAATTATTAACGCCCAAATTATCAACACGATATCGCTTTTGTAGAGTAAAATTCAAGAATGATCGAAAGAATATTTCCATGAAAAGATATCGATGAAACGCAAATATCAAGGATATTCTACTAATTTCATGGAGTATAAAGTCAAAGTTTTAACCAACCGGTATAATAAAAATGGAATAACAAAAGAAATCACCATGCATGCGATAGACCGCACACAAAAAAAAAAAGTTATTCCAACAGTAATAATAAATAATCGGAACCAGTCCCACAGAAACGCATGCATGTGATGTTCCAATGTAATAATAATAAAGAATTTAACCAGTCCTGTAAAAACACACGCATGTGATGTTCCAATGTAATAATAATAAAGATTTTAAACAGTCCTGTAAAACACACGCATGTGATGTTCCAATGTAATAATAATAAAGATTTTAACCAGTCCTGTAAAACACACGCATGTGATGTTCCAAATGTAATAATAGAAGAATGTCACCAAGTATAGGTAAAACCACGATACAAAAGTTATTCCAATGTAATAATAAGCAATGGAATAACAATGCTTCTTCATGAATAAGAAAGAATAACACCCCTTACATTTGGTAGAGAGATTGAATATCGCAGAAGTGTAGTAACAAAATACTCTTCTTCTTTCTCTTCTTCTTCTCTCTATACTTTCTCTCTATAAAGCTTGAATGAATTCGTGAAAATGATGAAGAATTAGGCCTCTATTTATAGAAGATTTCTAGCTTAAGACCGCCATGTGAAAAGGCAAGTGGCTCGACGATCGTGATGTGAAAAGAAAAGTGGTTCGACGCTCAGAATGTGAAAAACGACAAGTGGTTCGACGCTCGTAATGTGAAACGACAAGTGGTTCGACGCCAGAATGTAATGTGAAACGACAAGTGGTTCGACGCACGGTAAAGGTAATTATTACTAAGGAATTACTATTCACAAAGGTAATTACTAAATTACTATCACAAAGGTAATTACTATTCACAAAGGTAATTACTATCGACGAAGGTAATTACTATCGATGAGACTCTTAGATGATGATATACGGGCCCCCATAAAATAATCAAACTTACCACAAACGCCTCATAATGTACTTTTTATATACATTAAGGATCGAATAAATATTACCACAAATCATTTTATTTTTAATCAACACATTTTTAATCTTTCAACAATTATTAATCATTTATAACTTGTCGCCTCAATTAATTAATATATAACATATTATACGATGATACTCGTGACAATAATTGAATCAATAATATAAGAGATATGATGCAAAGAATTATCGTAGTAATAATCGAGTATAGCTAAGTGACTTCACATGTAAAGATCAATAATCAATACCGTGCTGCTACTATACAACTACGCCAGACATCGCATTTCTTTTACTACCGGTAGTTCAACAGCTTTAATTCAGAATACCTCCGCCGTTATTTTTATAGAAAGATAATTTTGTCGCTTTCTAACTACGATAATACTTCCGTCAGTGGGGTCCACTTAATGATCGAGTCGTCGCATTTAATATTCCCCGACAAAAAAGAATATTCCCCACCAAACGAATATTTTATAACAACTTGCTTACTTTGCAAAATTTATAAATATTACCCACAACTATAACATTATATCAAATTTATTCCATAATATTCAAAAATAATATTTATAGAAAATTCATCTTTATTTATAAAAGTCAGGGGTCTTACAACCTCCCCTTCTTATGAAATTTCACCAAATTAGTAGGGTACGCACTGGTATGTCAAGAGGTAAGGATACCTTGATTTCATTTCGCATTCTAACTCCCAAGTCATTTCCTCAACATCGTGGTTCCTCCACAAAACTTCGACTTGAGGTATAACCTCGAGCGTAGAATATGTTCCTTCTTATCCAAGATTTGAACAGAACCTCTTCATACGCCAAATCTTCCGCTATTTCGTCCCTGGCTTCTAACTCAATAATGTGGTTCGGTCTTTCACATATTTACGTAATATGGATATGTGAAAAACGCATGAACACGAGACATACTTCACAGTAGAAAGAGTCTATAGGCCACGCCCTACTCGATCGAGGATTAAAATGGACCGATGAATCGAGGATTAAGTTTTCCTCTTTTCCAAATCTTGTAACTCCTTTCCATGGAGCAACTCTTAACAACACACGATCTCCTATATCGAATTCCACGCCCTTTCGATGAAGATCAAGATAACTCTTTGTCGATTTTGTGAGGTTTTTATACGTTGTTTGATCGCTTGAATCTTTTCCGTAGTCATACGCATTAACTCCTATCCCCAACAACGCTTGCTTTCACCCACCTCATCCCAAAGATACCGAGAACGACACTTTCTTCCATACAACGCTCGAATGGAGCCATGCCAATACTTGCTTGATAACTCATGTTGTAGGAAAAACTCCACCAATGGTAAGAACTTGTCCCAACTCCCTTGAAATCAAGGACACAGTAGTCTTAATAGATCTTCAAGAGTTTGAATAGTCCTCTCCGATCGTCCGTCTGTCCGAGGATGATATGCCGAGCTAAATCGTAAGTCTGCGCTCATAGCTTTTTGCAAACTAACCCAAAATCGTGAAGTGAATCTTGGGTCTCGATCGTAAACTATGGATACCGCAGATACCATGCGCATTTTTACAATCTCGCTTATGTACATACGAAGCAAGACGCTCAAGTGTATAAGTTTCTCAGATTCCAGAAGAAATGAGCGTACTTTGGTCAATCTATCAACAATGACCCAAATCGCATCAATGCCTTGAGAAACCTTAGAAGACCGGTAGAATCGAAATCCATGGTAATGTGCTCCCACTTCCATTCTCGAATTTCAAGTGGTTGCAATGGACCTTTTGGTACTTGATGCTCCGCTTTAACTCGCTGACAAGTTAGACACCTCGAGATAAACAAATAATATCTCTCTCTCTCATATTGCTTCCACCAAAATGTATTTATTTAATATCATGATACATTTTGGTACTCCTGTGATGGATTGCAAATGGTGTGTCAGGCGCCCATCATGATATTATACTTTAAATCGTGGTCGTTAGAACACAAAGTCCGAGTCGACTCAAGTATTCCTTCTTCATCGATTCTTGCTTCCCAGATAAGACCTTCTTGCACTTTCTTCCTCATACGATCGCCTCCTGTGTCCAGTAGCTCGAGCAAGCAAATTTTAACTTTATCGATTAAAGTTTGCCTTCTACTCAGATACTCGCTATCATCACACGCGTCCCTGAGAGTCTTTAACTCTATCTCCATCCTTTGCAAGTCACACAAAAAATGGGCTTTATATACGACAATATCGCACTCAGATTGCATATGATCTTCTACTCAATGCGCCACCTACCACGCTCGCTTTTCCAGATGGTATCGATGGTACGATCATAATCTTTCAATAGCTTCAAGCCAACGCCATTGTCGCATGTCGAGTTCCTTTTGAGTGAAGAAATATTTGAGGCTTTTATGATCCGTAAAGATCTCCACTTTCTCCCCATACAAGTAATGCCTCCAAATTTTAAGTGCAAAGATAACAAATGCTAACTCTAGATCATGAGTAGGATAATTCCTCTCATATTCTTTGAGTTGTCGCGAGGCATAAAGCTATAACTTTTCCATGTCGCATGAGAACACATCCCAACCCTTTGCCTCAAGCATCATCAGAGATGACAAATCCTCCGAGCCGATGGTATTGTCGTAACAAAATAAATAAGTCTCCTCTCGAGTTCTTGAAAACTCTTCTCACATTCTTCGCTTCCAACCGAACTTTGATCTTTCCGAGTCACCGAAATAATCGGAGTAGCGATTCGAGAAAATCCTTCCACGAATCTCCGATAATAACCAAATTAAACCGAGAAAGCTACGATTTTTGGCCATCGATTTAGGTTGTTCCCACTTTTGAATAGCTTCAATCTTTGCTGGTCAATGATATTCCATGACTTGATACCACGTGCCCAAGGAATGCTACTTCTTCAAGCCGTAACTCACATTTCTTCAACTCGCATAAAGCTTATATTCACGGCTTTTGGAGTGTCACCTCAAGTGTTGCTTTCATGATCTTCACGGCTTTTGAATAAATAAGGATGTCATCAATAAAGACGACCACAAAGTGATCTAAATATTCCTCGAATACTTGGCTCATCATATCCATGAAGGCAAAGGAGCATTAGTCAATCCAAAGGACACGACTAGAATTCATAATGCCCGCATCGAGTTCTCGAAAGCCGCCTTTGAATGTCACGGCTCTAATCTTCAATCGGTGATATCCTAACGAAGATCAATCTTTGAAAAGAATTTGCCTCTTGCAACCGGGTCAAACAGTCATCAATACGTGGCAATGGATACCTATTTTTGATGGTGACATGATTCAACTCCCGATAATCAATACAAAGTCGATACTCCCATCTTTCTTCTTCACGAATAGAATGTGAGCACCCCAAGGAGAAGTACTAGACGAATAAAGCCAATGTCTAACAATTCCTCGCAATGGGTCTTTAACTCCTCAAGTTCAATAGAGCCATTCGACATGGGGCTTTGAAATAGGTTTTGTACCGTTCAAGGTCGATACAAAATTCAATTTCACGCCTGGGGTAGCCCAGAAGTTCTTCGGGAATACGCCAGAAATTTATTAACAATAGAAATATCGCTCAAAACCGACGATTATTTTTGTTTAAATCAGCGATATGAGCTAAGAAAGCTTGACATCCGCTTTTTCAATAAACGAATAGCTTTTATGGCTTGAGATGACCGTGATTGATTTTAATGGTTTGGTCGTTTGAATTCGCATAATAGGTTGATTAGAAATATGAAAGCTAACAACCTTACGAAAAACAATCAATTTTTGCATGATAAGTAGTTAACCAATCAATCCCTAGAATCACGCCAAATGCAAGTATTTTTAATGAAATAAGATCGACAAGTAATGTGAGGGTACCGATTTGAACCAAACAAGACTTATAAACAAAGGATGTAATGAAGGTTTCTCCCAACGAGTTTCCACAGATAAGTCAAAGTCTAATTTCTCCTGAGTCAAATTTAATCGATGAGCGCAAGTAGGAGAAATAAAAGAATGGGTAGAACCCAGATCAAATAAAGTATAGACTTCATTAGAGTTTATGATAAGCTTACCCGTGATGACCTCATTCGGATTCCTTGCTTCTTCGGAGGTCACAACAAACGCCTCCTCAGACTACCGGCTTTTGACTTTTCTCGACGGCCTTTGGTGCTCTCCATCCTAGTTGAAATTGTCTTCTCAGAAACGACAAAATCGAGCTAAGTGACCTTCTCTTCCACAATTATAACACGCTTTGACTCAGATGGCGCAGCTTTGATCGATGTGTCCCTCTCCTCCGCATTTTTGAAGCATACGATAGTGGTCTTTCTCCTTCCTTAACAACGGTGTTTCGGTGCCGACGCCTTTCCATCATTGTTGAATCTCCTTTTCTTGAAATGTCCATTCTTATTGTTTTGGCCTCGATTACCACCGGCGTGGTTACCATATCCGCCCGCTGATTCCTCCACGCTTGTTGTCACCGCTCGATGACTACTCTCTCGCCGGTATTATAATTTTGCCGCTTTCTTTTAGTCATATTGACTCATTATCGCGCTCCACTAATCGAGCCCTATTTACAACATCCTAATACAAACACGCTTTATGAGAAATAAGATGTCGACGATTCTCCTACTTCAAACCTCTTAAAAACATTCGCGCCATTCTCTCTTCATTATCCACCAAGTGGACGAAAACCGTGATAACTCCGCAAATTTTGCCTCGATCATGACACCTGGCCATATTGTTTTGTTCCAACTTGATAAACTCCACCTCCTTCATGTGGCTTAATACTTTCAGAAAGTATTTGTCGCTGAATGTCCCTCGAACTTCTCCCAAGATATCTTCAAGACAAAGAAGTCGAGTACGCTTTTACCGATTCCCACCAAGAATCCGCCTCCCGCAAGCAACATAAAGGCGGCAAGAAGGGAACCTTTTTCTCTCTGAGCATCCCAAGACATCAAATATCTTGGTAATCTGCTTTATCCATGCTTCCGCCGTAAGTGGTTTTGCTCTCCTTAAACTCCGGTGGTCCCAGCCTCCTTGAATTGTTTAGCGCGACCGCCTCGAGAGTTTTCCGTGTGTTTCCACCCCACGCTTTGGACAGAGTCGCCTCGCCGCCGCCATTGCATAAATTTCATAAAAGCCTCTCCGAACATTTGATCATTCATCATTTGGTCGTTGTTGTTGTTTGTATGAGGATTGTCGCCTCCTCGATGCACATTATCCTGACGATTATCGATATGTGGTGAATCAACGATCGCTCAGGCTCCATCATATTCTCAACATTCTCGATGTCATTTTCAGACATCGCCACAAAACAAAAGGTTAATTGACATGTAACAAATTATCCCTATATTCTCGACCAACCAATAAAATAAAGACATAAACTTAGGTAGGTCATACTAGCGAAGGTATTCCCCTGCCTCCTCCCCTCCTAGTACTATTCTCACATCTTAGCCAGGATCATATCCCTAAGCTCGATACTAAACCGTGACGCCCCCAAAATTAGTATACATACATCACCCATCTTGGGTAGTCGATACATGGTATGTAATTTAAATACAACTTACTAATATAACTGCTGTGGTACAATACGATATAAACCGTGAGTTTGAATACAAATATTGTCTACTAGATATTATACAAACTCAAAAGGAGTCCTCATTACAATTATTATCACACTATTTCACGTAATAAAGAGGACTACTAATGCTATCCTCTCGACCATTACTCCGCTCCCCGACTCGTCCCCAAATATATTCTCATTTCCTCAAGAGAAATAAAGAAAAGAAAGGGTGAGCTCAACTAGCTCAAGAAGAAATATTATGACTAAGATAATGCGTAATAAATTATCATTAGCCTACAAAAAAAGTTAAAACCGATAAAATATAATGAACATCAAGTTTAACTACAAATGAACCAAAGAATCCATTAAAAGAGTCAAGTAGAAAATAAAATCTACTATCTTTTATGATTTAAAAGGTTTTTCATCATCGTTATAGTATTGAGACTCACTTTTTTAATAAATATTCCACATCATCGAATCACCCCCGCACTCTACTACCAAGGATATTCTTTTAGATCACGACCACAATTATTCACGCACTACTACCAAGAATAGTCAGGTATTCATTAATGGTCATGATCATGCCAACAATCGTCCCATCAATGCACTACTACCAATCGAGGATTTTTATCATATCATTTGTAACATTACTACCATGATTACACCGAATAGTCTCTCGTCATAATCATACCAAGTCCATCTACGCACTACAAAAGCCACGTATGACTTTCAACATAATATAAACATGAGGATGATGACAATGATATAAGAATTCAATAAAACAAGTTCAAGAATTATTTTATCCAGAATTATTAACGCCCAAATTATCAACATGATATCGCTTTTAGAGAGTAAAATTCAAGAATGATCGTAAGAATATTTCCATGAAAGATATCGATGAAACGCAAATATCAAGGATATTCTACTAATTTCATGGAGTATAGAAGTCAAAGTTTTAACCAACCGGGTATAATAAAGAATGGAATAACAAAAGAAATCACCATGCATGCGATAGATCAAGACAGCAAAAGTTATTCCAATGTAATAATAAATAATCGGAACTGTGTCCCATGAAAAACGCATGCATGTGATGTTCCAAATGTAATAATAATAAAGATTTTAACCAGTCCTGTAAAACACATGCATGTGATGTTCCAATGTAATAATAATAATAAAGATTTTAACCAGTCCTGTAAAACACACAAACATGTGATGTTCCAATGTAATAATAATAACGAGACGGAACCAGTCCTGTAAAAACACACGCATGTGATGTTCCAATGTAATAATAGAAGAATGTCACCAAGTATAGGTAAACCACAGATACAAAAGTTATTCCAATGTAATAATAAGCAATGGAATAACAACAGCTTCTCTTCATGAATAAGAAAGAATAACACCCCTTACATTTGGTAGAGATTGAATACCGCAGAAGTGTAGTAACAAAAAATACTCTTCTTCTTTCTCTCTTATTCTCTATACTTTCTCTCTCTAAGCTTGAATGAATTCATGAAAAATAATGAAGCATTAGGCCTCTATTTATAGAAGATTTCTAGCTTAAGACCGCCATGTGAAAAGGCAAAGGCTCGACGACCGTGATGTGAAAAGAAAAGTGGTTCGACGCGCTCAGAATGTGAAAACGACAAGTGGTTCGACGCTCAGAATGTGAAACGACAAGTGGTTCGACGCCTATAATGTGAAACGACAAGTGGTTCGACGCCTCGTAAAGGTAATTACTATCGATTGAAGAAGTAATTAATTACTATTCACAAGGGTAATTACTATCGACGAAGGTAAATACTATCGATTAAGAGACTCTTAGATGATGACATATATGGGCCCCCCATAAAATAATCAAACTTACCACAAACGCCTCATAATGTACTTTTTTATATACATTAAGGATCAATAAATATTACCACAAATCATTTTATTTTTAATCAACACATTTTAATCTTTCAACAATTATTAATCATTTATAACTTGTCGCCTCAATTAATAATATAAACATATTATACAGATGATATCGTGACAATAATTGAATCAATAATATAAGAGATATGATGCAAAGAATTATCGTGAAGAATAATCGAGTATAGCTAAGTGACTTCTCACGTAAGATCAATAATCAATACCGTGTGCTACTATACAACCACGCCAGACATCGCATTTTTTACTACCGGTAGTTCAACAGCTTTAAATTCAGAACACCTCTCGCCATTATTTTTATAAAAGATAATTTTGTCGCTTCTAACTACGACAATACTAGGGGTCCACTAATGATTGGGGTCCACTAAAAAGAATATTCCCCAACCATTATTTTATAACAACTTGCTTACTTTGCAAAATTTATAAATATTCCCCACAACAAAAATATCAATATTCCCCATTCAAAAAATAATATTTATATAACAACTTGCTTACTTTGCAAAATTTATAAATATTACCCACAACTATAACATTATATCAAATTTATTCCATAATATTCAAAAAATAATATTTATAAGATTTGAAAACCTTCATCTTTATTTATAAAAATGTGGGGTCTTTCACAACACATGATCTCCTATATCGAATTCCACGTCCTTTCGATGAAGATCAATCAATAACTCTTTTATTCGATTTTGTGAGGTTTTTATACGTTGTCGGATCGTTTGAATCTTTTCCGTAGTCATACGTACCAACTCCTGTCCCCAACAACGTTGCTTCACCCACCTCATCTCAAAGATAATCGAGAACGACACTTTCTTCCATACAACGACATTCATTGTACTTTTACTACTGGGTAGTTCAACAGTTTTAACGGTAACACCTCTGCCGTTATTTTTACAGAAAGATAATTTTGTCGTTTTCTAACTACGACAATACTTCCATTGTGGGGTCCACCAATGATTGAGCCGTCGTACGAATATTCCCCGACAAAAAGAATATTCCCTACCAAACGAATATTTTATAACAACTTGCTTTTTGCAAAAATTTATAAATATTACCCACAACTATAACATTATATCAAATTTATTCCATAATATTCAAAAAATAATATTTATAGAAAATTCATCTTTATTTATAAAAGTTGGGGTCTTACATTTGTGGGCCCCATAACGAAAAAATGGTCGGATGAAAAAAACAACAAGTTTGAGTTTTTATAAATAATCGTAATTGTTACCATTAACACAAATTGGAATACCGTGGTTAAAGTACACGAATACGCGTGTGGTTGCAGTTATTCACATGATATCGCACATTATTGTTGGATTATTGATTCTTACGTAGCGTAGAAGGCACTACTCAATAATTGTTATAGTAATTACTCGCTTAATATTTTATTTTATTGATTCAATAATTATCAAGTTGATATTTTATATTATTGTTGTTTCAATAATTGTCACTGCACAGTATTTCCATAATCAGATCAATAATTCATATTATTTGAATAATATTATTAGATAGCATTATTGGCAATGTCTAAGGAAGTTCTGTCTAAGGAAAGGGGTTTGGTCATCTAATTGCACGCCAGTAAGGAGAAATCCTTATTGGAAAGCCCTCTCTTTTCTGGGAACAACCTGGTTGTCATAATTATGATTCTGTAATATTATTTATGAATAATTAATTATTGATTTATATGATAAGGAAATATTTATTTTATGTGAATATAAATGGATAGGAAATTATTTATTTTGTGTGGATATAAATGAAGAAATTAATGCTGAGGTATTTTATCAGTATTTTGTCAGAATGGAGGTATTAAAAATTATCCGTATGTAGATTTCTGACATTTTTTGTTTGGAATTTGGAAAAACTTCATTCTACAAAGTTGTAGAGAATTAAATTTCCTATGGAATAGACATGAGATTCAAATTTTTCCGATAAAAGGGCTATTTATTATGAATTATTGAAGTTTTGGAAATAAAAATTTTTATTAAAAAAAAATATGGTGGGCCCCACTTTTAGTTGGTGTGGAATTAATTGATTTTGGTGGGCCCCACTGTGGTGTGCTGAAATTTTATCAAAAGTGGCATGCGGGAAATTTTGTATATAATAATAATATTTTATTAATTTAGTCTCATTTGGCGTTCTAGCATTTTTCTATAAATATGGTGCTTAGTTAAAATTGAAAATCACACCAGAATCATAAGTTTTCTCTCTTTATATTATCGAGCGTATTTTGTGAGTATTTAGATACTTTGAGAGTTTCTATTCAAAGGCAAGTTTCCTACAAATTTTTTATATCCGATATTCCAAATGGCATCGTTTTCTTTCAGTAAATGATATTATTATTTCTTTCAATATCATTATCTTTGAAATATTGGTATGAATTTTATTATGGAATTTCTACCTTTTGTGTTGGGATTACTATTCACGCATTACCAAGACTATTCACGAATCACGGACTATTCAATTAAAAATAAAATTTTCTTTCTTTGTCAAGATGTCTATTATAGTTATTAACTTTAATCAGTATCCATGTTTTGATCTTCATTCTTGAATTTTACTCCACTATGGTTTATTATGGAGTGTTTTTGAACTTGAATTATCTAAAGTACGAATCCCTAATCTTTGTTCTTTTGTCTCACTGGATTCGTTTCTTAAAAATATTTTTCATCATCCTCAATCCTAAATAATGATATAACTGAATATCTTTGGCCTGTAGTGCAAAGATGAATGATTACTGATGAATATCTTTGGCCAAGAGTGCAAAGATGAACAGTGTTGAGATGAACATGACCAACCCGGTGATATAAATGAATATCTTTGGCCTGTAGTGCAAAGATGAATATTTGATTCAAAATGTATATTGATTGATGTTACAGGGATAAAATATTGATGATGGGCTTTTAAATTCATAGATGATAGTAGATTTCATTCTCTACTTAACTCTTCTAAGGAATTGTTGTTTCCACTGCAGTTGTTGATCTAAAACTTGGTGTCTATTATATTTCATCAGATTTTTCCCTGTTGAGGACTAAGGATAATGTGTTGTACATGTTCTTAGTCATAATATTCTTTATTGGGCTAGTTGAGCTCACCCTTTTCTTTTTTGTTCCATTTTTCTTCTCAGGATGTGAGAATTTAGCAGGAACTAGTCGGGGTATGGAGTGATGATTCAAGATAGTTGTTTTAGTAGTCCTCACTATTTTGCAAAATAGTGTATCAATAATTATAATGAAAACTTATTTGAGTGTGTATATCGCTGAAGACAATATTTGTATTTAAACTCACAGCTTTATGTGTTGTCGTATTTTGCACGATAATTTTATTAATGAAGTTGTAGTTGTTTCGCACTACGTATTTGGCGCACTCAAAATGGGTGATGTATACCTATTTTAGGGCGCCACAGCTTGGTATCGAGCTTAGGATATATGGTCTCAGAGGAAATCGGGAATAGAACTAGGAGAGGAGAGACGAGTAAATCCTTCGCTAGTGTGTCCTACCTAAGCTTATTTGTTGGTGGTCATATAATATAGGGATATTATGTGACATGTTAATTTGTTTAATTAACCTCGATTTATGGCGGCGCTGAGAATGACAGCTGAGAACGTTAACAATGGAGTGTATGAGACTGTGGAACAACCATCAATCACCAACCAAGAGAACGTTCAATAGGAAGACAATATTCCTCTTGTAAACAACACTATGGAGAAAACGATGAATGATGGGATGTTTAGAAACTTTTTACAGTTCATGCAAAATCAGACGAGTGAGACTCGTGTACAAAATACGGCTGGAAATGATAGCAACGCACAGTTTGTCACAGCCAAGCAGTTTAAAGAGTTGGGACCACCAGAGTTCTGGGGAAAGCCGAATCCGATTAAGGTGGAAACGTTCGTCAAGCAAATTACGAAGTTATTCGATGTCTTGGGATGCACGGAGGAATAGAAGGTTCCATTCGTCATCTTTATGTTTCGTGGTGAGACAAATTACTGGTGGGAATCTGTGAAGCGTACCCAGCCAGCCGCACTCAATATGTCTTGGGAAATATTTTAGAAACTGTTCAATGACAAGTACTTTTCTGAAAGTATTTGTAAGACCCCAAATTATTAATAAATGAAATTTATTTTCCTCTATTTATTATTTTGAAATAGTAAGGGTTGATTTGATTAATGTGGATAGTTATGGGTAAAATACGCAAATATTTCGAATAAGCAAGTGGTTATAAAATATTCATTATTGTCGAAGAATATTCGTTTGGTCGTGGAATATTCGTACTATCGGGGGATATTCGTACGACGGTGCAGTCTTTTGTGGGCCCCATAACGGAAAGCGATTGGATGAAGAAAACGACAAATATAAGTTGTTTATAAATAATTGAATAGTTATTACTGCTAATTATCTTTGGAATAATACGGTGGTTAAAACACACTAATCTGCGTTGTTGAACAAGAAGACACCAGATTGCACCAATTATTGATTTATGCGTAAGAAGGCACTACTCAATAATTGTTACAATAATTATTATTCAAGATTTTATTTTATTGATTCAATAATTCTTTGCATTGATATTTTATATTATCGTTGTTTCAATAAATTGTCATTACACAAGATTTTCCATTATCTGAGCAATAATTCATATTATCCTAATAATATTATTGGATAACATTATTGGCAATGTCTAGAAAGTTCTCGCTTAAGGAGAGGTTTGGTCACCTAATCATGCGCCCAAGAAGAGAGATCCTTATCGGAAAGCCCCTTTTCTGAGAACTACCGGTCACAAGATCGTGATTCTCGTAATATTATTTGTGAATAATTAATTATTGATTTATATGATGAGGAAAATATTGATTTTATGTGGATATAGATGGAGAAAATTTTTAATGTGACAATTGTTGAAAATTAATATTTTATCTTTTTCTGATAAAATAATTCATTTAAATATATTATTTTAATAATATATTAACGGTGATATTTTTATAATGAATGTGGGATATATGAGTATATGAGGAGGAAGAGTATTTTTGTGGCATTAAATGTTTAACACATATTTTGTGTGTTAGTGGACACAATTATTGACCGAAATTTGATTATAGCCTGTAAAATCGCCCGTTTATGGATTTCGGTCAATTTCTGTTTGGAATTTGGAAAACCTTTCTTCTGCAAAGTTGTAGAGAATTGAATTTCCTATAAAAACTCGCAAGATTCGAATTTTCTGATAAAAGGGCTATTTATTATGAATTATTGAAGTTCTGAAGCTC